>CM022529.1:24192501-24705040 GCA_012273795.1 Dendrolimus punctatus | reverse complement strand
GGCCTGTACGCAGAGGGGTCATCCTGGGGGCGGCCCTCCTTGGGGATCAGGCACAGCCGGCCCTCCTTCCACTGCTTCGGGAACACGCCTGTTCTGATGCAGGCATCATAAAGTTCCCGAAGCTGGCCGCCGAGATGTTTGGCGGCCAGGAAGAGGGCCCGGCCTGGTACCCCATCCGGCCCTGGTGCCGTCCTGCGGCCCGGAGGCGATCCAGGGCCGTTTCTAACTCCTCTTCTGAGAGGGGGGGAGGTGCCCTCTCAGAAGGTTGGAACTCTGGAGGAGGATTCATCTCGGGAGGAGTATGAGCTCCCGGGTCCGGGAAGAGTCCATCCACTATCCTTTCGAGGACCCCGGCTGGTAGGGACTCCGTTATCGGGGCGGCAAAGGCGCGTAGTTTTTTGCGCGCCGCCCGGAACGGACGTCCCCAGGGGTCCCTGTCCAGCGACTCCAGTAATTCTTCCCGGGCCCGAGCCTTCGCCTGGCATATTGCCACTTGAAGGGCCTTTTTGGCAGCTCGATATTCCTCCCCAAGCCTTACCTCCTCCACCGACTCCGGAGGATGCCGGCGCCGACAGCGCTTAAGAGATCGGTGCAACCTTTGAGCTGCCTCTCGCAGGGCACCGATCTCTGCAGTCCACCAATGGACGCCCGGACGCTGCCAACGCCGACGCGACCGAGGCATGGAGGCATCGCAGACCCTTTTCAGGGTTCTGCGCATGCGCTCCGCCAATTCCTCCGGAGTCCCACCGCCTCCGGATTGGTCCAGCCCTCGACGACCGCCGTCTCTTCAGCCAGCTCTGGATCGAGCCGGCTGACGGCCCAGCGCGGAAACTGCCCGTGGCCCCGTGGGGGGTTTGTCACCATACTGGGAGGAGGGGAGACCTCAAACCTGATGTACAGGTGGTCCGAGAGCGTCTCCACCTCCTCTTCAACCATCCAATTAACCACCCTGCGTGCGATCGCGTGGGAAGCAAAGGATAGATCCACAATGGATCCACCCGCGCTCGCACGCAGGTGTGGACCGATCCTCGATTGAGGAGTGACAAACCACTTTGTAACGCCCACGTTTCCACGAGTGTACCCCGCGCATCGGTGACGGTATTCCCCCAGGTACGGGATTTTGCGTTGAAGTCACCGAGGACGAACGTCGCCCCCGGTGACTGTCGCGCCGCGGCGGCCCTGACGGAATCCAAGAACGTCTCGAACTCCGCCAGGGATCGGTTAGGGGAGAAGTACACGCCGATGATCGTGTACTCTCCCCAGCCTGCCACCGCGTAACCCCGTCCCCTCTCGATGGACCTGAGAGGGGGGCTGCTACCTACTCTAGAGACTACCGTCACCAGGCCGTCGAGGTCCCCTACCCAGTTTTCCTGGGAGGGGATGTAGTACGGTTCTGACACCACAGCTGGACCAATCCCCCACTCCGCCATCGACTGCAGGAACAAATCCTGAGCCCCGGCGGAGTGGTTTATATTTCCCTGAAGGAATCTCGTATGCTGACCAGACATTAGTCAGACATACGAGATTCCCCCTCTGCTCTGACCTCCCTTCCTCCGAGCCTGTTGGCCGGGGGGACAAACTTTGCCGCGACACTGTCAGGCCGGCAGCGCCTGGACATTGTCGTGTGGTCTGCCCGACGCCCTGCTTCGGCACACACCACACAGTGAGCCTTCCTCGCGTCACACTCGTACATTTTGTGACCGCTCTTCCCACAGCGGTAACAAATGTCCGATCTATCCCCCCGGCCATCTGGACACCTGGACGTCATATGCCCGACGGCTAAACACCTAAAGCACCGCAGTGGGCGGTTTTCGAAAGCCTCCACTGCGGCCGAGGTGAAGCCGATCAAGAGATGACCGGCTTCAGCCAGGCGCTTCGCCACCGGGATGGGGCACTGAACCCAGACTGCCCCAAGACCCCCATTTCCAATTCCTATCCCCGCTGCCCTAACCTGGGAGCGGGGACAGTTGCCCGCCTTCGCGACCTCCTCCTCGACCATGTCCGACGTGACGGAGTCATCCAGACCCGTCAGGCGTATTTCCCCCCGCTTGACAGGCCTGTAGATTTCCGCCACTCCGTCGAGAGCTCCCCGTAAAAGTCCGGCTATCCGGTCCGCCAACTGCGCATTGTCGGGGCCGGGTGGAAGCTGCAACACCCTAGCGTCGTTGGCGGCCCGGAGGACCGAGAGACCCCTCTTCAGCCCGAGAGCGACCACGTCGACTGAGCCCCTGGCTTTGGCAAAGACATCCCTGTACGTCATGCCCTTTTCCACTGCCTCCGGCAGCAGCCTGACGTACACTGCCGGGGCTTTCTCGTCCGTGAGCCGCTCCGGGTTTACTTTCCCCGGGGGGCCACGGCGTGCCTCCCTCCGGGAATCCCTCTTTTCCTCCCTGCGGGAGGTGCGAGGCTGCGTTTGGGGTTGGGTGGACTGGAGGGGGGCCGAAGAGCTCGGTCCCCTGCCCGCTCCCTTCCCCTTGCCTTTCCCCTTCCCCTTCTTCCCTAATTGGACCACGGTCCATTCGTTATCCGTGGGGGGGGCTGACTCCCCCGCGGGGGCAAATCCTGGGATTTGGGACCTCGGAGCCCTGAGCGCAGGATACTCCTTCGTCCCCAACCTTGACGGGCCCGCTACCGCCGCCTTCACCGGCGGCGCGCGTGATGGTCCAGCTTTGGGGGGTGGGGGGGCCACCTCCCTATCCGTCCCTGCATCGACCGTCATCGCCTCCGTATCCGAGGTGATGTGGCCGCGAGCAACCCTCGGGGGGGGGTTGACCCCCACCTTCTTCTTCCTATCGCCCGCCAACGGCGGGCGGACAACCTTCGCCGGCGGCAGACGATCCTCGAACACCGCCAGGCGAGCATCAACCAGGTTCCCTACAGAGGTGATAATGGCCCTCTGTAGGGCTTCGAAATCCATTTGGGGGGTACTTCCTGAGGGGGGACATTGGTCTTTGCCGCTGTCCTCATTTCGCTAAACTCCCTGCGGTGGGCTTTCAGCTCCGACCGCAGGGACTCGATCTCCCTCTTCAGCCGTTGGTTGTCCGCCGCCAACCTCCTATTCTCTGCGTCCAAAGACCTCGCAGACAGGTTTTCTACCACGTCTGCGAGGGTGCCTGCCGCTAGTTTCAGGCGCCGGATGTACCCCCCTTTGAGGTTCCCCGACGTCTGGGCCACCTTATAGATGGAGGCCACATGCTCCATTGCCAGGGAGAGGAGCTGCTCAGCACCCATGCGGCCGAGGTCCACCTCCCTGGGGTCGACTTCCCCTTCAATCTCCACGACGTCGGAGTCGTCGGACTTCCTCCTGTATGCCTCCCCTTTGGAGGAGGCCGAACCCTTTGCCGCCTTAGCGTTCTGCTCCAGTTGGTGCTCGACATCCCGACAGAGAGCCGCCGAGCGAGCCAGGAGCTCCTCGGAAGTCCCCCCAGATACCACCTTCCGTGCGTGCCGCAGCATCAAGCCTCTTCCTCCAGTTTTCGGTCCGGAGCGGCCCTTATAGACCCTCCGGGCCGCAGCCACCAGCCTTCTGGCTGACGCTTCCGTCTCCACCTCTGTCTCCCCCGTGCCAGCGACCTTCCGGGAAGACTCGTTCTCCGAGTCGAGTTCCGACTCCGCGCGCGAGTGGATGCTGTTCCTCTTGCGAGCGTTGCCGATCTTCCCGGCGATCACGCCTGAGATCGCCCCCGTCATTGCGCTCGTGTCCGAGTCCGCCATTTTACAGGGCCCCCCTTAAGGGGGGGGGCACCCCCAAAGTCCAAGAAGAAAGCCGGGTCAACGATATGGCAAGATCCAGTCCAGGAAAACAAGCCAAGGTCGAGAAATCCGGAATCAACAAAATCCAATAAACAAAGCCAGGTCAAAAAGTTGTGTAGAAGTCCAGGAATTCCTTAAAACAAGCCGAGTCGTCGTAAGGAACAGATAAAACACCCAAGGTTAGGTCAGAAGAGGTCGTCACAACTTCCAACCTAAACCAACATAACCCAACATAAGCCAACCCTAAGTTGAAAATCAAATGCACGAAAAAATCCGGCACACGTCCGCTCGCGACGACGGCCGTAGCGGGAATAACCTAACCTAACCTAACCTAACCTAACCTAACCTAACCTAACCTAACAGTTCTGGTCGAACCACGGTCCGAGCAAGTCGATTTAAGTTTTGCTCCTCGGTTAAAAAATCAAAAAAATAGGTTTTTCTGCACCTACAGACCAGTGCGATATATCGATTTGTGCGCGTTACTGCGGCGCATCCGCTGGTGTCATCAGTTCGTTCCCATCACATCGGGGAAAAAAGTTATAGTGAAAAAATGGATTTTTAGAACTTCAAGAATTTTTTCCGAGGAAACAAGATCGGCAACCTGTGGATTTTTTGGGCGGCTTTGGTGGGGCTCAGGTGCCCCCAGGCCCCCACGTCGAAAACCGCAAGATCCCAACTCTTCCCGCGAAGTTTTTAGTGAAAGTGTGTAAAAACGTGGTGTCAAAATTCTCATTTTTGGACTTTTCTAAATTTTAAAAATACACGTTAATAGAGCTCAAAAAACTAAGACCTTATTGCCAGGTACAACCTTAGATTTCTTTATAGTAAATTTTTAAAAAAATAAAAAGTGACAAAATTTTTCTACCAAAATCGTTTTTCGGCTTTACTATAAAAAAGTTGTACCAACCTGGAAAATCCGCCGCGGTAGCCATCAGGGGATTGCTGAGACGCGTCGTTAGACGCCTCACTCGCCCCCATCGGTGAAGACCCGGCCCTGCAATCATCAAAAAAACAAGTACCTAACCTCAAAATTGCTCCGCCATTTATGGAGCAATTTGCATGAGGTTAGGTACCACAGCGGACACCATCTGAAGAGGCCCGGAACCGGTTCGAACAGAATTTTATGCTAAGTAGTTTGTAAGTATTTACTATTAGAAATTTGAACTTTGACCCTAAATATCTCTGGATCTATCTATAGCGCGTGGGTTTTGAGATTGCAGTAATTAGCGCGCTGGGGAGCTCTACCCAGCCGCACCAAAACCCAATTTTTTGTTGACCAAAATTTTCATTTTAAAATCCAAAAACCGGATTTTTCAAAAAACTTTGACTTTTCCCCAAACTTTGTATTGGAGAAAATTATTTTATTTAGTAGTTTTATAGAGCACCAATTTAGGCGTCGACTGGACATTTTTCGGCTATTTTAGCGCTGATAGATACAGAGATATCGATTTTTTAGCCCTTTTTTGTAAATAAATAGTTATGTATAAGTTGTAAAAATAAGGTAGTGACAGCATCGTCGAGAGCTCGCCGAGACCTAGAGATAGAGCCCAAGAACGGCATTTTTCGGCCAATAATTGGCCGAGAAATCGAAATTCAAAATTTTTCACCATTTTTGGCCGCCATCTTGGAAATTTTCTTTTTTGCGTAGCTCAGCGGCTATTTAACGTAGAGAGACGGGGTTTTCGGTGTTGCTGTTGCCGGGGGCTACTCTTTCGGACCGACCTAGAAAATAGGGTCAAAAATTTTTATTTGGACCACCCAGCGGGCAGGGTGCATAACGCTCTGGGAATACCCCCAGTCCAAACCCGGACTTAATAGGACGTATATTGACGGAGATACGGCCAAAACTCGCCGGACTCCAACTTTTTGGCGGCCATTTTGAATTTTTTAAAACCGGCATATCTCCGAGCCTATTTGTCCTACGACACTGGGGTTTTCTTTACTGACATCGGCTCCTTCGGGAGCATCGGATCCAGGGTCTAAATCCCGGATATTTCACCTCCGATTTTTCAGGCTAGATTTTTGTCTAGCCAGCTAGAGGACCTCAAGTTCACCTAGAAGAACCCAAACACCAGGGCTCTGGGATAAATAGGACCGGAGATATTTAAAATTGAAAATTGATTTTGACAGACGGTCCGCCATTTTGAAAATTTTAAATCGGCCATATCTCCGTTATTATTGGGCGCACGAAGGTGCGGTTTTCTTGGGAGTGAAGCCCGTCCTCCCAGCTACTAATTGCGCCCATAAAATCTAGTTTTTAAGTCTGAAAATTTCTGCGCCTTTTGACAGTGGATTTGGATAGAGCTCGGGAAACCCGACCTAACAAGCCCAAACACGCCCATTTTCGGGCAGTAGTTGACGAGGAAACCGGATTTTAAAAATCCAGGTACGTTTCTCAGAACATTTTTCTGAAACTTTGGACAGCCATAAGTGACGCAATATACCACGTAAGGTGGTCGACCTTGGGCTTGTTTTAGTCGTGCTCCCAAGCGCTATCAACAGGAACCCCTCCCCGCACCCTACCTCCCCCCTCCCGCTAATCAGCCTGTAACTCGGTTGTTGTTGGTCTTGGGACAGCCGAGTTGGGTATTGCCGAGTTCGGCTCGCCGAGACCAACAACCTGGGCCTGGCAGAATAGCTGAATTCACACACTCACCTCACTTACCTCACAGAAACACTCCACATTCACTAGTTTCGCACACACGCACATACACACACGTACTCGAGGCACTTACCTCGAGCACCTCTCATACTTACCTTACTCACCTCACTTACCTCACTCAACAAATCCGTAAAACACACACACAAGCACCTCCCTAACACACCTAATACACTTACCTTGCACACCTTGAGAATAAAAAAAACTTACCTTACACTTACCTCATCCTCTCCGTATCCCATCCTCCTCCTGACGCCCGGCGCCTCCTTGGGGGTACCTGAATAACATAATTGTAAATAGTTAAGTTAGTTTTAAGGACTTGTAAAATATTTGACTATTAAACTTTTGTTTACTTTATTTTATTTGACCGGCTCAATATATATTGTTCTATTTATTTTAATTACTGACCCCTCGACCTCGTGCTATTGCGCAGGTCGATTAGTATAAGATCTGTGATACACATTACCGCACTTACACTTGCACACATACCACCTTCAACACAATGTTCAGAACACCGGCAAAGCAAAATGTAGTTGCCTCTGCAGATGTTGACGTCGACAGCAGTCGACCTGTCACATCTCTTAGCCCCAGCCCAACAACATCGCGCGGGAAGCTGGAGCCGCAAACGAAAAAGAAGGTGGTAACTTTAAAATTCTCCCCGCCCCCGAAAAAGGTCCCACAGGCGGCAGTACAGCCCCCAGCTGGCCCCAGCAAAAAACCTGCAATGGATAAGACCTATACGAAGAGAACGCCGCCACCAGAGGCTCCCAAGAAAGTGGCGAACACGAACAACCCAATGCATAATAAAAGGTTTGACAGGTTGTTTGAGGCCAAAGAGCAGCTGGAAGCCTCGACGGAGCATCTAAACAATTCGAAGAACTTGAAGACAGAGATTAAGCAGAGCGTGGCGTATGCGGTAAAACGTCTATACGCTCTGCTTTGTTACTGCGACAAGGACCTCGGGGAAGCACTCATTGAAATAGATGAGATAAAGGGGAAGGCCCCGGGCGAGAAAATTGTACGGGATATACAAATACAATGCGCAATACAGGGTCCCACTCAGGTTGAAAAACCGGAAGAGGCTGCAAAACAGAAAGATACAATCCTGGCGAAACTGGAGGAACACACCTCGCTCATCCAGAAGAGCATGGAGAAGATCAATAACTTGCAACAAGTTATTGAGAAAACCAGTGCAAGCATGAACGAGGTAAGTGCTCCCAAAGCGAGCTATGCGAGTGTGGCGGCAATAAGGACGGGGGCTAAACCACCGGCCTATAGAACGCTACACTCCGTGGCGATTACCAACGCCAGAGAAAACCGCTCCGGTGACGACACCCTCAAGGAGTTAACAGAGGCGTTGAACGCCAAAGATGGGGGGGTGAACGTGGAGCGAGTCCGTAAGGCCAAGGATGGACGGGTAATAGTAAGCTGCAAAACAATAGAAGATAGAGAGAAGCTCAAGCTCAGGCTTAAGCAAAAGAAAGCAGCACTAGTAGCAGAAGACATCGCTAATAAAAGACCCTTAGTGATGATAACCGGCGTTCTAAGGAGACATACAGACGACGACCTGTTCCGGGCCCTCAGGAATCAGAATAGTCTGATCTTTGAGGGTCTGGGTGAGGACGACGCCTGTATGGAAGCCGCGTACAAGATAAGAGGTAGGAACCCGTACACCCATAAGGTGATACTTAGAGTAACACCGGCCTTATGGAAAAGATTTACAGAGGAGGGCACAGTGAAAGTAGACCTGCAAACATTGCAGGTGGTGGATAGGTCGCCGCTCACGCAATGCACGATATGTCTGGGTTTCGGGCATGGCAGAAAGCAGTGTCGCGAGACTGAAGTCATGTGCAGCCATTGTGGCGGTCCTCACACGCGTACTGAATGCGAAGAGGTAGTAGTGGGCACAAAACCGGCATGCATTAATTGCACCCGGGAGAAGCGGGATGATGTGTCACACAACGCATTCAGCGGGAAGTGTCCGGTGAGGGCGCGCTGGGATAAGATCATTCGTGCAACCGTCGCCTATTGCTAGAAGCCCTGAGGGCAACAACACAATAGTAATGGGTCGGAAGCCATACCTTGCTGCAAGACAACACCTGTATAACGGCAACAATTTAATCACTACGACCAGGCAACAAAGCATGGCCTACGACCCCGCTATCGTGCGTGGAGCCCCCAGATAAGTTTCTAGCACTAGACGGCGATGTACATTGAGAAAATCACAAAGCGGCGTACCTTAGCATAAGAAGGAACCGGATAAACGGGGATCACACAAACACAGACATACACATAAGCACAAGTTACTAGCACACAGAAAACTTAGCATTCATACATAGTAAACATATTACAATCAGACATAAAGAAACTAGCAAATTTTTGTTGTAAAAATTGGCGGTTCTAAGTATAACACACGCGCATTAACATCAAACAATACAATACACAGTACGAATAGTAACACAACCAACCTATAAGTAAACCCATACACGCACTTAAGCAAAGACACATACACGTGCAAACATATAACACAAAAATACAAACATCACACACAATTTAAAACACATAACTTACACACGACTCTATGTAGCGAGCTGGGCTGTAGAAGCACCGGAGAAACGCTCTGTAGAGAATGACCCCTTGATATCCGGTTGTAGTAGTGATCTGCAACAGGAAACAGAGTTACGAGCAATATGCGTTGAGCCATAAAATAGTAGTAGTATTAAGATCTAGTATAATAAAAATGTATATAAAAGACACTGCAAATATATAGTACTATATATTTAGGCAGTATCTAGCAATAAGTAGCCAGCATAAGTTAACACTCTAAAACAAGATTCACTCTACGTGAAAGCAAGGAACGAGTAAACCCTGTAAATATGAAAAATAAATTCAAAGAAAACATAATTCTAGAAACATAATACAGGCTATCTACTGTAGTATATAAGTAATTAAATATGTATAGTAACTAGATTGGATCAAAAATTGTAAATATATAGTATGAAATTATATATAAATATGTATAAATAACGTAACAACCATTCGGCAACAAAATTGTATTATATTAAGAAACACAAATTGTAATAGTACTAAGTTTATAAATAAAGACAATAAAAGTTAGAACCTTCCCATCCCTATATATGTATACATAAGTAAGTATATAAATATCACAGTAATAGACTAGGCAAAGTAGGGAAATACATATCTGGACACCTGATCATCTTCCCTGGGCCAGAACCGCCAGCTCAAACACACACCGGGCTGGAGTTCTGACTCGGGGGAGGCAACGCGGGTGCCCGAATATGTATATAGATATTAAATATGTATAAGTGAAACATTTATATAGTATAAGTAAGTATATTACATAACCCAACCAAAACCAACCACAACCAACATTCACCAGAATCCCAACAAACCCAAACCCTACCAACATATATATATATATATATAATAGTATAAACAGTTCAGTAGCATACCTGGGTATATCCTGAATCGCCCGGGCTAGGAACGAGAGACAAAAAAAAAAAAAAAAAAAAAAAAAAAAAAAAAAAAAAAAAAAAAAAAAAAAAAAAAAAAAAAAAACCTAACCTAACCTAACCTAACCTAACCTAACCTAACCTAACCAGTTCCGCTCGAACCGCGCTCGAAATCGGTCAGAAAAAGTTTTGCTCCGCGGGAAAAAATTCCTAAAAATAGGATTTTTTAGAGCTACAAACCCGTGCGTAGTATCAAAGTGTGCGCAAAACCGAGGCGCAGGTGCCAGTGCAACGAGTGAACCGATAGCAATTCGGACAAAAAAGTTATTGTGAAAAAACTAAATTTTGGATTTTGAAAAAATCACAACTTCAAAAAGCGATCGACGACACATACTTTTTAGTGGCGGCTTTTGTGGGGCTCTGGTGCCCCCACACCGCAAAAAATCAGTGCCAAAATCCCAACTATATTGGAAAAGTTATTAAGTGAAAACTCAAAAAACGTGGACCCAAAATCGCCAGTTTTTGACTTTTTCTAAATTCAAAAATACGTCAAGATAGAGCGTCAAAAACTAAGACTTTCTGCCAAAAGCGAACTTAAAATTTGTGTATATTGACTTTGTAAAAAATTAAAAACAGTGAAAAATTTTCGGCAAATTTCGTTTTTCGGCCATAACTTAAATTTTTTCAAGGATATCCGGGTAGTTTTTCCAGCTGGCCAGGAAGCCCTCGCGAAGACGCACCTTTGGACACCCCACTTGGCGAAATCGGACCAGCCCCCTGGAAACCATCGCCAAAAAAACAAGTCCATAACCTAAAAATTGCTCCGTCAATATTGACGTGAGCAATTTGAGGTTTGGACCAACTGAAGACACCATTAGGAGCAGCTCAAATCTGGACCCAGAATAATTTTAAGTACTATAGTCTGTAATTATTTTTAATTAGAAAATAAAACTTGTATTTTAAATATCTCGAAAACTATACACGACGCGTGGGTTTTGGAACTGTGGGATTGTGCGCGGTAGTTAGTTCTATCTGCCCGTACCAAATCCCGATTTTTTGTCTAGGAAAATTCTTAAATTAAAATCAAAAAACCGTAATTTTCAAAATTTTAATTTTTTATAACTTTTTAATATTAGGGTAAATTCAACTAAATTAGGGGTAAAATAGAACACTATTAGGCCTATCATTTGCATATTTTTTGGAAATTTTTAGAGTTATAGTTTTCGAGATATCATATTTTTGCCTAATTTTGTATATATTTTAGAAAATATATACATAAAAATTGTTTTGAGGACACCAGCATACTGGTCTCGCCGAGACCTATCTACAGAGCCCAAGAACAGGCCTCTAGGACTTATAGCGGCGGAGATACGGAAAATCCGAGCCTTTTGGCTAAGGGCCGCCGCCATATTGAATTTCTTAAAAGTTCAATAACTCGGCCGTTATTGAACGGATTTCGGCGGGGTTTTGGGTGCTGGTGTTCCCATAGGACTCTGCAGCCGACCAGCCTCTAAAAAGGCTAAAAATTTTTTGACTTTAACCCCCCCAGAGCGACCTGGGGGAAGTTCAGGGAAGCACTCTGGTCGAAATCCGGGCTCGATAGGACGAAAGACCACCGAGTGGCGAGCATTTCTCGCCGCGATTTGACACTTGGGCGGCCATCTTGAGATTTTTAAAATCTCTATAACTCAGCCGATATTGGTCCTATTGAGTTGCGGTTTCGACTGGAGGTGCTCGGACAGGATCCTCTTTCGATTTCGGCCACAAAAAAGGGCAAAAATTTTTGGGTCTAGATTTTTATATAAGGACCTAGAACAGGCCAGGGCCATCCCCCCGAACCCAATCTTGGACACAGTAGGCCTCCTGGTGACTGAGATACAGGAGTACAAACTTCGACGGCGGCCATCTTGGATATTTTCAAGACCGAATATCTTGGCCAATATCCATCCGAGCGAGCTCGGGTTTTCTTAGAAGTGTCTCCCGGCACCAGGGGTACCCGCTGGACCCATTTTTGGACCTTAAAAATTTTACCTTGTTTTTTCGACCCAGTCGATAGATCTCGCCGCGCTGAGAGGTTTGAGCCCAAGCTCGGTCTTCTGGCGCTAATATTGAGTGAGAAACAACGATTTGAAAACTGCGAAGTTTCATCCGGCTTTCTTGGGACCAAAACTTCGCAGGCTGTTTCTCAGCCAATTTCAACGCCAACATAGTCGAGTTTGGTATCATCCAACTCGGGGCGACGAGACCTATCGATCTGCCCCCTCCCCCCCTCTAGCTCCCCCCTACTTTTACTCACCTGTTATTCCAGCTCCTTTTGTCCAATCCCGGCGTGCGAGGACTCGTTGAACTTGTACTGACGAGACGCGTCCACCTGTCTACCTCCCGGCTCCCGGCGCCTTCCCGCTCCACCCCTGGACCTGAAAACAGAAAAATTAGATTAGTTTCGAGCTGAACACAGTTAGCTGATAATTAGATTAAGGTAGATATAAGAATTATTGATTGTAAGGCCTGTGGCCTGATTCTGCCATTTTTGGCAAAGTATTTTGTAAATAAGTAAAATAATTACGTATCTGTTGACTTGTCTACTTCTAGACTTGACAGCAGGAACACCTGCAAAATAAAGTAGCATCTAAGTTTGACATAGTATAAGTTTATTGACCGGCTCAACATTTGTTGTGTTTTATTTTATTGTTTTTAACGTATTGACCTTGATTGGGTGTTTTTGCGCCCAATTAAATTGTTTTTAAATTGTTAGGAGCCCTATCATACTTACATTAACACACACATACACACACACACAGACACACAAACATTCGATTTGGTGCTTTTGCACAAATTGACTAGCGTATAAGAAAAGAATAATTTTAAGAAAAATACCCGCTAAACACAGAAAAGATGTACCGGACCCCATCACATGCAAAAAGAATATGGGAGGAATGCCGCATATCGGATAAAGATAGACAAGAAGTAATAAACTGCAAACAGATCTCCAAGGCGAAAAGACAAATTTATCTGCAATCGATTGACGCCTTGGAGAAAAGAAGAATGAGGGAGAAGGGAATGGAAACCCCTCCCTCTGCCCATAAGGTAGCACCAGGGCCTTGGACCGATACACTACCAAGTAAAGACTACGAACCTGAGCGTACCCCACCATCTCCAACAACCCCTACCTCCTCAAGGCAGCACCAGGCCAGGAAGAAAGCGGTGACGCTCAGATTCTCTCCCCGCCAAAGCCCATGAAGAAGGCACCGGTTGCTGAAGTAACAAATACAAATAAGGTTTTGTCGAGCAGAACACATATAAAGTGTACGCCGCCAAATGATACTGGAAACGCGGCTAGTCAAAATTGCAGAATGACAGACGCCAAGTCGTCATACGACAAGGCGAATGAGTTTCTGTCAAACTCGAGAAACCTCAAGACAGAAATAAAACAAGGCGTACAGGGGGCAATAGATAGGCTGTACGCCTTGATAAAAGAGATGGATAGGGCCCTAAAGACAAAAGCGGGTAATGACGACCCGGGCGGACAGGTAAAAATCAAGAAGGAGATACAGACACAGACAGAGGAACAAGGACTAGATGAGAGAAAACGTAAAGACTCCTGGAACAGGAGTACAAGCTTTGATAAGGAAAAGGCCGATCTGGTACAGAGGATGGAAGAGCATGCCTCGCTCATGCGTGAGAACCTGGAGAGGATGAATAACTTTTCACAAGTTATTCAAAAGCACAGCGTCGACATGAGCGAGGCGAGCACCACGAGACCCAGCTATGCGAGTGTAGCCGCTACAAAACCAGTAGGTAATGTCCCGGCTTATAAGGTGTACCGCACACTACACTCGATAGCGATTACCAGCGGCCTAAACGATGCGGACCAAACCACAACCCAAACCGTGGAGGAGATCGGGAAAGTTCTCGATCCCAAAGATGGAGGGTTGGAGGTGGAACGCATTCGTAAAGCAAGAGATGGAAGATGGATTATAAGCTGTAGGACAGAGGAGGACCGGCAGAACGCCAAAAGGAAGCTAGCGGAAAAAAGACCCGACATAGTAACAGAGAACCTCACTAACAAGAGACCGTTGGTGATGATAAGCGGGGTCCTCCGAAAATACACGGATGAAGACATACTTCGGGCCCTCAGGAATCAGAATAGGGCGATTTTTGAGGGCCAGGAGGATGTCGACAAGCCGATAGATATAGCTTATAAGATCCGAGGAAGGAATATATCAACCCACAAGGTGGTCTGTCGGGTCACACCAACCTTGTGGAGGAGATTAACGGAAGCTGGCGAGGTAAGGATCGACCTGCGCACATTGCCGGTCGCGGACAGGTCGCCACTTGTACAGTGCACACTGTGCCTCGGCTTCGGACACGGAAGGAGGATGTGTCAGGAAGCAGTAGAGGCGAAGTGTAGTCACTGTGGGGATTCGCATAGGATTAGCGAATGCCCAGAGTACGCGGCGGGCGCGCTACCCAAGTGTAGTAACTGTTCGAGGGAAACGAGAAAGGACGTAGCACATAACTCGTTCAGTGAAAAATGCCCAGTAAGAATGAGATGGGAATGGATAGCGCGTTCCACCGTCGCCTATAGTTAGACGTCATGCCGGCGAAGACATGATGGCAATGGGTCGGAAGCCGTACCCTTCTGAAGGAGCAAAATGTACAACGTACTTAAATAAACCTGCTATATACATTAAGATGCAACCAGAAGGACGCGGCCTACGACTCCTCCATCATGCGCCGAACCAGCAATACACGTCTCACCATTAGGCAGGCCATCTACGAGGAGGTCATACGGGAAAAAACTGGCGACCAGGGAAGTAGAAGGACCCGAGCATCAAAAACACACACACAACTAATGCATGCATCACATACAATTAAATATCCAAAATTGAGCCTAATCAATCTACATACACTATGATATAACACAAATACACAATTGTAGACACACATCGAGCCACTAATGTGTTAATAAGAGGACTTCTTTTTTATTAAAGTAAGCCAACTGTATTAATCACAAGGGCAAAATAACACACTGAACATCACCAATCTAACATATAAGTAAGAATGCCAACACCAAATCAGAGATTTAATATACAAACACAAAATAGTCACAAACACTCACCGTACACACAAAACACTAAAACCCGCCACTTTAGTTTAAAGTGAGACGGGTTTGCAATAAACATACAAGTAACACACGAACTAGCACAAAGTAAAACAATAGACACTTTAAACTAGACCACATAAATGAAACTTTAACAACGCAAACAAACAACTTTTGGTATTAAACAACAACGTAGCACCCACACGCACACACACACACATTATGATCCTCGGGAATTAGGGGAACATACAAGTAAAATAAGACACACCGATAACACTAAAGTACACAAAGAGTTTCGAACTGAAAACAATATACACACAAATTAGCTAATAAATATCACATAATAATAGCACTGAGACTATATACTAGCATATATGTGTTCAGTACCAAGTAATTAAATGTAAACAAATAATAAACAAACACAGAAATCAATACAATATGTAAAACCCCTAGCAACAAGTCCTTGTTAATGTATAAATAGCCTAAAATAGAAATCTGTAATGTAATAACTCTTAATAAATATATATACTAAATTTGATGTACCATTTTGGCAATATGTAAATATAAATAACAGGAAATATTGTAAATTAGACAAATAAGTACAAAAAATGTAAAATTGGCAATAAATAAAGAAAATATACGACTCCCAACATCTCCCAACCAAACCCAACCCTAACCAACTTCCAAATCCTAACTCCTATTCCTGCAACCTACGTTACGATCCAAACTCATTTCCAAGTCCTTTACATTACACCCAACATCTACCTAGTAGCAAAAATTATTTACCTCTAGCTGAAATTACGAATAGGTAGTTAGGGTAGCTAAACTACGAATAGGCATCAGAAATTTATTGTATTAAGATAAAATAAAGATCCACACCTAGGCTATCTTGTGCGCCCGGGAGAAAGCAGAAAAAAAAAAAAAAAAAAAAAAAAAAAAACCTAACCTAACCTAACCTAACCTAACCTAACCTAACCTAACCTAACCTAACCTAACCTAACCTAACCTAACCTAACCTTTTTTTTTTTTTTTTGGCCAGGGGAAATCCGTTTGAGGACTAGGACCGCGACAGGCGCAGAAGCCTGGGGGATGCTCGCGACCTTGGTGAGACAGTGTGGGATTCGCCAGATCGGGGGTGGCACTAGCGTGCCCGGTCAGAACCGGAGCCACGCTATTGCCACTCCCCAGTTAGGGATACCCACTAAAACCCCTGGGTGTTCCGTCCTGCGCCTTTTGCCAGGGCTACGTGTATGCGGTTTTCCCAACTCCGCTGCCCTGGCAGGCGTGGGCCCCGCTCACTGGGCCTCTTCAAATGCCGGGGGAGCTACTCCCCCAGCGACAACTGGGTCTTTTCGGCGTGGGGCGGTTTGTAACGCGCCCCACGGGAAGAGAGATGAGCGCGCGCGGAACACTCGCGCTCTCATCTCGACGGCATGTGCAGGTGAGTGAGAACCTCTATACCCCTAGAGGCCCCACCCGCGCCGCCCGCTTACGGTGGCCGAAGGTCTAAGTCAGACCTCCGGCGTCGACGCGTCCTCCTTTGCCGGGAGCGGAGCAGGGAATTACGCTCACGCTCCCGTTCCGCCTCCTCCTTCGCAAACATGACTTGCTCGCAGAAGGAGGAGACGGCGTCCCATCCGGTGGAGCTCCCGACCATGGTGCGTACCACGGCCGGGAGCGAGGTGTCAAGTCCGGTATGGGCGACGAGCTCTCGGCGCTGCTCTGTCCACGCTGGACACTCCTGGAGTGTGTGCAGCGCCGTGTCCTCGTCGCCCGTGTCACAGTGGTGGCACCCTGACGTTGCCTCGCGGCCGAGGCGACACAGGTACCTTCCGAAGCAACCATGCCCCGTCAGGACCTGTGTCAGCCTGAAGGTCAGGGTGCCGTGACATCGTCCAATCCAATCGTGCAGGACGGGCCGCACCGCCTCAATGGTGGCGGGGCCCGCGCTGGGGCGTCGTAGGCGATCTTCCCAGACCCCCACGGCTACCTGGCGGAGCTCCGACCGGCACGCCTCGATCTCGCGAGGCGCGGGTCTGGTGCCCCTGGCCAGGGCTTCTTTGCGCCATACGTACAATGACGCCAGGACCCTGGCTTCCAGGTCCCATGGGGGGGATCCGGCGAGTAGCGAGGCCACTTCGAAGGACACCGTACGGTATCCTCTTATTGCCCTGACGGCCAATATGCGTTGCGCTTGACGCAACAGCGCCGCGTTTTTGGCCGTCAGGCGGTCCGACCATATCGGGGCCCCGTATAGGGCCATCGAACGTACGATGCCTTCGAAGAGTTTTCGGCACGTGGCGTTAGGCCCCCCGACATTTGGGAGCAAGCGCGACAGCGCACCGGCTGCCCCCTTGAGTCTGGGGAGCAGCTGCCGAAAATGTGCCGAAAAATCCCATCGGCCATCGAGGACCAATCCCAGATACTTCATGGTCTGCCCGATGCCGATGCGGATGCCTCCTACAACGATGCTACTGGCTGGAGGTGGGCGGTTACGAGGACCGTGAAACATCACGGCCTCGGTCTTCTGCAACGCCACCTCCAGACCAAGACGCCGGATCCTGCCTACTATCGTTGACACCCCAGCCGTGCCTAAAAGACACGCCTGCCTATGGGTCCTCCCGCGCGCGGCGATCAGCGTGTCGTCTGCGTAGCATACGACGCTGACGCCCGGGGGGACCCGACACCTCAATGTCCAGTCGTATGCGATGTTCCACAGGAGGGGACCCAGAACCGACCCCTGTGGAACACCGCACACCATTGCTCGCCGATTCCAACCCTCGTGGACCGGGTAAGTGACGGCTCTACTGTTTAAATATGCCCCGACTATTCGGCGGAGGTAGGTCGGCACCCCGAAATATCGGAGCGCCTCCATGATGCATGCCCAGGGCAAGGAATTGAATGCGTTGGCGATGTCTAAGCTCACCGCCAACAAGACCTCACCCTGGGAGACTGCGTCCTCCGCCAGGCTTTTCAAGCGCATGATCGCGTCGATCGTGGAGCGCCCCGTGCGAAAACCAAACTGGTTGTCCGCCAGATCCGGCCCCGTCGTCGTTAGGTGCTGGACGAGGCGGTGGACGATGATACGCTCAAAGAGCTTTCCGACCTCGTCCAGCAGCACAATGGGCCGGTAGGCGGACGGCGAGTCCGCAGGGCGCCCCTCCTTCCGCAGCAGGACCAGCTTTCCTGTCTTCCACCGCTGTGGAAACTGGCCCTGCTCTAGGCATGCGCTGAAAAGCCCCATCAGTCGGGGCTCCAGGGCGTCGTAGGACAGAACCCACGCACGCCCTGGTATGCCGTCAAGGCCGGGGGCGGCGTTCTTGGCCTTTAGCCGTAGCATAGCCACCCCCAGCTCTACCCGGTCCACAGTGGGCACAGGGTCTCTTTCCGCGCTGGGCTCCGCCTCTGGCGGTGCCATAGCAGGAGGCATGTGCTCAGCCCGTGAAGGGAACAGAGCGCCAACAACGTCGTGAACAACGTCCCTGGGGAGAGACTCGGTGAGTGGGGGCGCCCAGGCACGGAGCTTGTTCCGTGCCATCCTGAAAGGGCGCCCCCAAGGATCCTGGTTGAGAGTTTCCAGGAGTTCTCCCCAGGCGACGTTTTTTGCGTTGCGAATTTCTATTCGTAGTGTTCTTCTGGCGCTTCTGTACCCCTCGTACAGCTGAGCCTCTACGGTCGCTGCGTCTGCTGCGCGACGACGCCGTCTTCTGTGGCGGGTGTACTGGCGGCGCACGCTATTGCACGCGCGCCTTAGCCCCTCTAGTACGGGGTTCCACCAGTACACCTTTCGGGGGGGCTGGAATCTGCCCCTCCTCGGCATCGCCGCATCACAGACGCCAGTGACGAGCGACCGTAGGTTTTCTGCCTCCTGCTCTACATTCACATCGGGAGCGTTCACCTCGGGCCCTGATGCCCAGGTGGCGACGATCAGGGCCTCTTTGAACAACTCCCGATCCAGCTTTTGTAATGCCCAGCGCGGGCAGTCACCTACCGGGGACTCTCGGGACGGAGGGTCCGGATTTCGGCCGGAGACGCTGAACCGTATATAACGGTGGTCGGAGAGCGTCTCCACCTCTGTGACGACCCTCCAGTCCCGCACACGGTACGCCAGTTCAGGGCTGGCAAAGGATACGTCGACAATTGAGCCGCCCTGCTGGCGCACACACGTGTGTTCGGAGCCCCGGTTGAGAACTACGAGACCCTGCGTGATGACCCATTCTTCAAGCACCTCGCCGCGCGCGCATGTCCTCGGAGATCCCCAAGCCACGGATTTTGCATTGAGGTCCCCGAGCACGAGCACGGGGCGAGGCTGGCTGCGGGCCACCACTGTGCCCACTTCCTCAATCCATCCCTCGAAATCGGCGAGCCTTCTGTTTGGGGAGAAGTAGCCTCCAACGACTACTATCTCCCCTATTGTTGCCGCCACGTAGCCCCGTCCCTTTACCAAACCGGCTAGGGGAGGGCATGCGGCGGCGGTCCGGACAATAATGGCCACCGAGCCATCCAGGTCCCCCGCCCAGTCAGAACGGGCGGGGACGTAATAAGGCTCGGCGACCACTGCGATTTGTATATTCCACTGCGCCATGCTCTGCACCAACAGATCTTGTGCAGTGGCGCAGTGGTTCAAATTGCCCTGGATCACTAGGATAGCCATTGGAGAAATTTGATTTTATTCTTCCATCCTAGTGGTCCCGGGCTCCGACATCGGTGACGGCGGCGGCCTCTTGGAAGGGCGCTGCGGCAACGGCGGTTGTGTGGTCGGTGGCGGCAAAGACGGAGCATTTGTCGCAGCAATGGGACCTCCCTGTTTCTTCTTCTTTTTTTTCTTCTTTGGCCTGTTGTTCGACTGCTGCGACTTGTTGCTGCTAGCCTTAGCAGGAGTTTTCTTGGCGTTGGGGGGGCCCGCGCTTTTACGCGCAGCCGGTACTCCCCTGCACATCCAGTGTCCTGCCGCACGGCCCGCCGCACTACAGATGCTGCAGTGCGGTGTGTTTTGGCATGTGGCGGCAGGATGACCAGGCTGACCGCAGCGGTAACAATCTTTGCTGCGGTCGACAGGGGAGGGACAGGAGCAGGCCACGTGTCCTGCCACAAGGCAGCGCCAGCACCTCTCCGACCGGCCCGGCAGAACTTTGACATCCGCCGAGGCCCACCCCACCATTATTCTCTTCCGATCTTTCAGTTTGATGGCCGCCGCCATAGGGCAGGCCAGGATAGCGTATCCCAGCCTATCCGGGCCCAGACGTATGGCGCTTGAGTTGATACGTCCAGCGGCAACGTCTGTAACCCGGGCGACGGCGGCCACAACATCCTCAGCTGTGGTATAATCGTCCAGACCCGAGATGCGCACGTTGAGACACCTCTCGGGCCTGGATACCTTTACTTCATCCTCCGGTAGGACCGTCCGGAGTTGTGTGGCGAGGGCGTCCGCTTTCTCCCCACTGTCTTTCCCAGGGAGGAGAAGCATGCGAGCCCCCGTTCGCGCGGTCTTCAATTTTACCCCGGGGATACCAAGGTCGCCGAGCTTGATATTAGCTTTAGCCTTTTCCATTATGGCCGCGTAGCTGGTGCCCTTTTCCACGGCCGCGGGTAGTAGGGTGAGAATCACCGCGGTCGTGTTGGGCACCCGCATACGCGGACCCTTTTTAGCTTTGGGCGCCGGCAACCTTGGCCTCGCCTTAGGCTGGGAAGATCTTCTTTCTTCGGGTTGGGTCGGTGGCTTCTTCTTTTTGGGCTTTCGAGCCACCACCGACCAACCCTCCTCCAGTGTTTGGGACGGTCCTGGGATCGCCGCTCCAACTTCCATTTCCCTTGGGGTTTGAGGGGTATTCGGCCCTGTCGAGTTCGCCTGATCCAGGCCTTTCCTCCGTTTGGGAGCAGGCAATGGAGGGAAGTCCTTTGAAGGACGGCCGGCCACTCTTCTTCCGGACGTTACGGGCGGCTGTGTATTCGCCCGTCGAGTGTCTGCTGCCAACGGTGGGCGGACTCGCGTCTCCGGAAGGAGACGATCATTTAAAGCAGCGAGCTTCGCGTCCATCATGGCCCCTAATGAGAGGGTTAGATGTCGCAGAAGCTCCTCTTCATCCTTGAACCGCCCTCCCGCAGCAGACTGTGGTGGCGGTGGTGGAGGTGGTGGAGGCGCCTGTTGCCGTGCCCTTGGCTGGGGCACGAGAGTGGGACGGACTTTGGTGAATTCAGCCCGGAGGCTGGCCATCTCCGCTCTCATGGCTTTGACCTCGGCTTCCAGGCGCCGATTTGCCGCCTCAAGCCGTCGAACTTCCTCTGACTCGGTGCGATTTCGAAGTACTTCGAATGCGTCGCTGATGATCGCGACCGAGTCATTGAGGGATTTGACAAAGGTCCCTTTCAGTCCTCTAGGGACCTTTGCCACGTGGCGAATTACGCCTAGGGCGTTCTTCACGTCGGTTTCGACGGCTAGAGACGTTCTCGATCCCATCTCATCAGGTCCGGGACCCGAATGGCCGAGGAGCTCCGGAGCCCGTCGAGCGATACGCGCCTCTTCGGCAGCTCTAATCAGCTCGACGGTGCTTTCCTCATGATCTTGTTCCAGATCCCGGCGGCCAGTCTGGGCTACGGCCTCCCTGGCTCGTGCCAAACTGGCAGACTCCTCAGTTGCTCCCGTAGAAGGTGGAGACACCCTACGGCAGGATTTTGAAGCCGCTGTCTCCTCATCACTGGAGACCAGCGAAATTCTCTGGGGGCCTCGGTATGGGGCGGGCCTCCTCCGCTTCTTCTGGACGCGCCAGTTCGACGAGTGTGAGGGACCGGCTTCCGGCTCCGTTCGTATGCCTGGTCCCGATTCGGAACGTGAGCGCGTCGGCGATCTTGAGCGCGTCGGCGATCTTGAGCGCGTCGGTGATCTTGACTTCGACCGAGAGCGGGACCGAATGGAGAACATCGAGAGGTTACTGTCAGACGACTCTGCGACAGCTCCACTCAAGGCCCCGCTCTGGTTGCCGCTTTTGACGCAACTTGCAGCAGAAGTGCGGCCGCTCATTCTGCTGCTACTGCGTGAGAAAACTACTTCGCCGCCCATCCCGGGCATCTTCTCCTTGGACAAAGTCCAAACGTTACAGCGCAAAGGCGTCTCCCCCCCAGAATACGATGGGAGACTTCTGTCCTTACCAAAGGTACCGGCATCGGAGCGAGATTTGCCTGCCTTTTTTTTTTCGGCGGCAGATCGACTCGCCTGGGGTAATGCTTCTTGCTTTTGTGCTTCCATGTTTTTGATTTGAACCCCTTTCGGGGTTATTAAAACTAAAATTGTCTCCTTTACAGGAGACCATCTGAGTGACTTATAAACTAAAGACTGCGAGCGGCGTGCGTGAAGTCCGCCGTTTACAGACAACCCACACGCCGCCCACAGGGCGCTTGCAGCCGGGATAGCCCGCCCGGCATACAGCTCCAAGCACGCCAACTTAGCTTCGGGTGGGTGGGGGAATCGGTCTGCCGTAAGGGCGAGCAGGTCGGATCCTCCACCCGTTTTCATCTGAGTGAAATTTCTTCATCCGCGGTGCGGGTGCGGTCGGGTGAAACCGCCGCCACCACACCCCACATCGCGCGACGGTGACGAATTTAGAAAAGGGGCGGACCGCCCTTAGGCCCACTCCGTCGTCTGCCCGGTGATTGGCGAGCGCCCTGAACGCCGGACCCGTCGCCGCCACATCGCGAAGAAGCCTCTCCGCTGAACGGAGAGGTGCGAGTGGCCCGTCGAACGAAAGGTAGGTGGGTGTTTGGGAAGGAGGGACACACAGGAACGATTTTAAGGATAGGAGCGTAGGTGGGACACCACTGTCACGGAGAGAACGGGGGAAATATGACAGTGGTCGCTCGGGGCCCCGGGGTCGCTTCCCCGTGCGCCAACCGCGGTCGGAGGGGGGGGGGACCGCGGGGGGCGCCCCCTGGGGGAACCTAACCTAACCTAACCTAACCTAACCTAACCTAACCCAACCTAACCCAACCCAACCCAACCCAACCCAACCCAACCCAACCCAACCCAACCCAACCCAACCCAACCCAACCCAACCCAACCCAACCCAACCCAACCCAACCCAACCCAACCCAACCCAACCCAACCCAACCCAACCCAACCCGTATCCAAACGTGGCCACTCCAAGTAGGTATAACAATTATTGCAAACCATATCGTGTTAATATTCTCAACAGCGACCTCTATTGACGTCTCATCATATCAATGTGGTCCGATCCAATTGTGATAACGCGTTTAGATGTGAAGCAGAAATCAATCTTAAATCTCAAAGTAATCGGTATTAATGTATATAAATATATTATATACTTTTTTTTTTTTTTTTTTTTTTTTTTTTTTATTATTATTAGTCTTACTACGTCTTGTAGACGCCAATAGTAGCGTCTTGTGCCACCTCATTTGTAACCACCTCAAGACTGAGGCGCCGGATCCTTTCAACGATGTGCGCGGTCCCAGCCGTGGCCAGTCTGTCCGCCCTCTGTTGCCCCCGCTCATGGTTGCAGGTAACGTTGACGCTGTGGAGTAACGACTTCGCGTATGGTACAGTAGTACCGACTTTTTTTTTTTTTTGAGGCGAGGGAAAATGACTAACCGATTTACGCACTCTCTGGGCCGTCACTAGGAAACGGCACGAATCCACGGGGGGCGGTAACGCTAGCAATTGTATGCTCTATTTGCGCTCCGTCCGCTATGGACTACACAGAGGAGTGTGGAGACTCCGAGCGATGCCGCACGGGCGAGCAACCTCAATACCCACTAAAAACCCCCTCCTCCCTTCGCGGCCCTGCGCTTTGATGTGAAGGAAAGACTGAGATGTAGAACATAGTTACGCAGCAGTCGATCCAGCGCATAAAGTGCTTGAAGTGTGCCCTGGGAGAACACACTCCACTACGAAACGGGGGTAGTTGTTAAGTCCCTTGCTTTACCTAGTAGCTAAGGGCCCCCATCGTTCCGGATCCTAACTCAGGGAGGGAAGTAATGCGCGTACCTGCCTCTCCGGGTGCCGGCTGAAGGCCGGCGACCTCGAGAAGAGACCGTAGCACGCGCCCTAGGACTTCGCTCCCTATCCCTTTCTGCGGCCTCTTTCAGAGACATAACTGCCTCACAAAAAGAAACCGCAGCATCCCAGCGGTCGTCGCTCTGCAACATGGCCGTTACCAAGTCGCCGAGCGATCGGACGGCTCCTACTTTTGTCTCGAGCTCGAAACGCTGCGGCGCCCAGGCAGCGCACTCGACAAGCGTATGAAACGCCGTATCGGGCGCACCACACTGTCTGCAGTCCGAAGAAGGCAAGCAGCCCACAATGCGAAACAGATACTGATCGAAACAACCGTGTCCGGTCAGTATCTGCGTCGTCCTGAAGGTGAGGGTACCGCTAGTGCGCTAACCCATTCCTCCAGTTGTGCCCTGATTGCGTCCACCGTAAAGCCGCCGGCCGCAGGGTGTTCGAGGTCACGAGACCAGTCGACGAGGCAGCAAGCGGTTTCCCGCTTCCTGACCGTCTCTATCTCGACTTGACAGAAGGTCAGTCCTCTAGCTAGGGCATCCTGCTGGGTACGACGAACCCTGGACAGGGCACAGTAGTACCGACTGTAGTAAGGCAAATAAACGGTTGGTTATATATGCGGCGTGTGGTGGTCACGGTGCGATACTTTCTTCTTTGATGTCGAAATGAACTTTCACGATACCGACGAATCTCATTTCGTGTGTGTTCATGTGTTCATCATAAACTCGTATGAAGTAGCAAACAGCTGTTACCACTTACTGTTCGGGCCTCTCGAACAATCGCTACGGATTTATTGTTTTTTCTTAATCTAAGATCAAAGGGGTTAATATAAATAAGAGAATCTATTAAAAGTGAGACGCTATCTTATCTCGATTCATATGTCTGTGTGTATCGCAAAACACACAAGTTTGCACGGGGTCATGGGGTCATGGCTGATGGGGTTTAGTGTTATCATTAAAAGAAACGTTCGTCTCGAATTTCGACATGGAGGGTTCTCTGCAACAAAAATAATACAGCCGTCTCCGAACGTCCCATCGCTGAGTTTCTCCGGAACTCTAGTGCGTCCCTTTAGTTCAAAGAGCCGGCGTGAAAACGAGCTAAGTTTTATTACATTTTTATGTATTTGCATCCAGAACATTCACTTCTTTTATATCGCGTATGTCTATCATACGTGTATATATAGGTATAACTTTCCCATTTAACGGGATAAAAAGTACATAGTTATGTATGTCCATTTTCGGTATTAAAACTTCATTGAAACAAAATTAGAGCAAAACCGATTCTCGTTTTCTCGCGAAAGCTTAATAGACAGACCGAGTTACTATCGCATTTTTATATTTATTTCACATTTATTATATATAAATAATAGTAATAATTATAATAATACCAAAATGACAATATATATATATATATATATATATATATATATATATATATATATATTAGAAGTGAAACTTCAACGGATAAGTGGAAAAACGAATCGCAACGGACAAGGGGAAAATCTTCAACTGAAAAGTGATAAAATGAATCGCAACAAAATTTCAACTTGAAATGTTACGGGCAGATTGTTAATGTACTTGTCCAATCTGAAATATACAATCTTAAATAAATAAATAAAGCTTTATTTAACCAATTTAAAGAAATATAACTTCTACCGCGTGTACATAAGTACACACACACACACACACACGCACACTTTTTTCTTTTTTCTTAGATCTGGTGGTTTTTGAGAAAAGCTACTATGATTCGTGACAAATGTGAAAGGACGGACGGACATATAGGGAAAACATAAAGATTTCGCTTAATAGCGAAATGGGCACGAAACCCTAAAGAAGGTGTCCGTCTTCTCCTGTAATGAACCTCCATAATGACGTCGAGTCCAATTAGGGTTATAAGAGGAGCGCCCCTCCAAGGCGCCGGTCCTGCTTGCTGCCAAGAGGCCTTCGCGTCCACCGTCACCAGCCACTGGCTGAGCCGTGCATTGTCGCCTGCTGGGTTGAGGTCCGTTGGTGCACAAGGAGAATTATCTCACTGCAGTCTGCCCCTGAAAAGATTCGACCATCTGCTGACTTTTAGATATTTGACATAAGCATAAGGTAAAAACAAAGAGATAGTAAGATAGACACCGGACTCCAGTCCTTTCCCTGCGAAGAAATACCTCATTGTCATGCTTTTTTGATATACGGTTAAAATGTAATTACATTTAGTGGTACTTTTTATGGATGTTGTTTCAGAACAGTTTATCAGAAGGTGCAGTGAAAGGTCCGTTCGGCCGTAAACGCCGCGTATTATTAATGTATTAAGATGTTTTGTGTTTACTTTGATAGGTACATTACACAATCATGATATAAGTTGTTTACGAAACGAACGAAATATACGCCACGCAGAACCGCTTGGCGATTATTTTTATTAATAGGGAATTTCCTAATATTAGGCAACGTTTGACAGTGTGCGGGGAGCCGCGACCCGCGACGGGGCTCTCTCCTCAGATCTCTTCTCATTTATCTCGACGTCTAGTACATAAATAATATAAATTACTTATGCACTAGATATTCGAGTCAAAAAGCAGATCCTCCCACAAAAACTGCTTGCAGTTATCTTTAAGCCGTTCGATCAATATTTGGATTATTATTTTTTTTGTAAGATGGGACCTAATACTAGTATGTTTACCGTTACCGAAAATGTTTACCGTCGCCTTATAGAGCCTTTTTTTTTTGAGGCGAGGGAAATGCTTCCGATCGACGCACAAACTGGGTCGTTGCTAGGGAACGACACACGTCGGTCGGGGGAGGGGAGGCATCACTGCAGCAATAGTATGCTCGTGACAGTGATCCGCCCGCGATCGACTCAGCTAGTGGGGAAAGACTCAGAGGAAGCTGCACGGGCAAGTAACCCCAATACCCACTAAAACCCCCTCCTCCCTGTCGACCCTGCGCTTCGTTGTGAAGGAAAGGCTGAGATTTAGAACATAGTTACACCCAACCGATCCAGCGCAATAAAGTGCCTGGAGTGTGCTCTGGGAGAACACACCCCACTTCGTTAGACGGGGGTCGATGGTCCCTTGCTTTCCTAGCTAGCTAAGAGCCCCCCGTAACGGAACCTAACTCAGGGAGGGAAGTAGTGCGCGTACCTGCCCCTCCGGGTGCCAGCTGAAGGCCGGTGACCTCGAGTTGACGCATTAGCACGCGCATTAAGGCTTCGCTCCCTGTCCCGCTCTGCGGTCTCCTTGAGAGACATTACTGCCTCACAAAAAGTAACCGCAGCTCCCCAGGCGTCGCTGCTCTGCAACATGGCATTCACCAGGTCGCCGAGCGAGTCAACCGCTCCTACGTGCGTCTCGAGCTCGAAACGCTGCGGCGCCCATGCCGCGCACTCGACTAGCGTATGAAGCGCCGTGTCGGGCGCGCCGCACTTGCGGCGGGTCCGGGGTAGGCGATCATGGATGCGGTTTCCCGCTTCCTGATTGCTTCGATTTCGACCTGACAGAAGGTCTGACTCTAGCTAGGGCATCCTGCCGGGTACGGCGCACTGCTGTCAGGACGTCCGCCTGGAGATGCCAGGGCGGATCGCCTACCAGAAGAGTCGCTACCGTCCGCGACATTGTGCGATACCCCCGTATGGTCCTCACGGCCAGAACCCGCTGCGCCCGGTGCAGCAGAGTTCTGTTGTGGCGGTGAAGTGCAATGGACCAGACAGGTGCACCGTACAGCGCTATGCTCCTTAGGATGCCAGAGTATAGTTTCCGCGTCGCCCCTCCCGGGCCCCCCACGTTCATCAGCGGGTCTCCATCCAGATACCATACCACCAGTTGGCCGTGGGTTGTACGCTCATCTCTTCTTCAGAAGAACGTCGGTTCTGCCAAACGGCCGACCCGATTCCGCGTTGATATTTCGCCGTGTGTATTACAAACATTGTAATACTGTTATATTATTGTAAACAACTAAAACGGCGCAGTCTGTATTGAAACTGATAGAACTTAATAATTCATCTCCATCTGTTTTATAATAACCGACACTCGTTACAGAAATGTGGTCATTGGCTCTTTGCCATCCCCGACACCGGGCTAAAAAGCACAACTCTTCAATCTTTGCACAAATTCAAATATTCATCTAATATTATGTTAAAAGATAAAAGTTAGTTTTGTGTTGCGAGACAGGGACAGGCGAGAACGAGTTGTTAGTAAAAAAATATTGGTTTATGTCGACTGTGACAACAAAGTCTATAACAATAAAAACAATTTGAATTTTCTACAACATGTTGAAGTCGGTGACAAGTGAAAGCTCTGGGACCCAAGCTTACCTACCCATCAGGTATGGCTGTTTAGGCATCCGCAGAATCCTCTACCGGCTTTCGTTTCTTCGGCTTACAGCACTACCGTATTATTTCAAAACATTATGCAACCCTGGTGTAACGTCAGTATGCCTCTTTTTAACGAAGCAATGGCTTGCCCGGTGAGTACATTCCCGCGGCCCAATTTGGCACCATGCTAATCCCCAAATACCGTAGACCTGTGCCTGGGAGCTCGCATCACGCGACGCCGCCTCGAATGGCGTCTCTTCGAGGCCGCTGGCCACCGCTAAAGTGCCGACCTTACCGTTACATGAACATGACAAATCATTTTTATCACCCCACCATCTTTCAACTAGCTAAGTGGAAAACTCTGTAGCTAATCAAAGTGGTTCAGCTGACAAATACTTTTCGGAAATTCGAAACATACTGCATCTACCTATGTGTTGTATTTTCCAATAAATACTAATACGACGTTAAAATAAAAGTGTAGGCGCTCAAATTCCTCGCAATAAAAGTAATTTTAATTAATTATTGTTTATAGAATAATGAATACGCTATTTGACAAGTTAAGATATGACGTCATAACTTTCTACGCTCGTTCGAAATGTAGGCGGCTTCGATGTTTTATAAATTGATATTATAATTCCGTTGAGTAATTCTCGGGATATGCGCCTTAGCCCAGGGCCAGGTGGAGCTTGTCTGCTCCGACCTGGACACCTACACATCTTACATTCATACACTTCATGGAGTTGAATGGATATGTAATGCAGAGCTTCTCAAAGTGGTCGATATCGACCCCCGGGGTCCGCGAAGTCTAAAGGTCTACCCCTATAATTGAAAATGTCAAGATACTGTATATGTTTGGTGTCACGTGTACCAACTTGTTATTAGAATGACTTATATTGTAGTAAGCAGTTGCGAATGCAAGAAGAGTAGATCACCATCAGCAAAGACGAGCAACTTAAGCAGAACCAAGGCTAACGGAAGTTCTGGTAGCACAGCACTGAAATACAGTGTCCTGCTTTGTGCAACATTGCTGAAAAATGCCTTATCGCTATTTCATCATCACACTTGCATGAAAAAGATGGTTACAAAAAATTAACAAATCAAACAAACCGTTTGAAAGTGAGAGTCTTAAAAAAAGCGAGGGGTGTATTCAAAGCGCTTTTTTTTAAACTATTATTTATTTTTCATTTTTTAGTTGTTTTTTTTATCGTTTTTAAAACAATCTTTTGAGATCCTGCATATCATGTAGCAGCAGAGTGCTAGCCAAGATAAGTAAAACGAGCTCACACACGACGGGTCTATCTTGTTTAGTACAGGAGTTCCTATAGCCACCTTCCGACTCCATGATCAGATCAGCTTCATGGTACCATATTATTGCGTTGTTACGCGATATAAACATATGAGCCCAAACACGAAGGGTTTATCTTGTTTAGTACAGGGGCTCCTATGGCCACTTTCCGACTCCATCATCAGATCAGCTCCATGGTACCATATTATTGCATTGTCACGCGATATAAACATACGAGCCCAAACACGACGGGTCTATCTTCTATAGTACAGGAGTTCCTCTGGCCACCTTCCGACTCCATCATCAGATCAGCTCCATGACACCATATTTTTACATTGTCACGCGATATAAACATACTAGCCCAAACACGAAGGGTCTATCTTGTTTAGTACAGGAGCTCCTATGGCCACCTTCCGACTCCATCAGCAGATCAGCTCCATGGTACTATATATTTGCATTGTCATCGACCTTTGACAGGTGTGCAAAGTTTGAATTAAATCTGATCGTTCAAAGTAGGACAAAATCGAGCTCAAAGGGGTCGGTTACAAACATACATACAGGTGAAGCTAATAAAAGCGTGTTAAAAACATAATAGGGCTAAATAAAAAAAATAGTTAGAAAAGGATAATGGAGCGAGCACTCAACTTGAATTTGAATCTTCATATTATTTCTAACTATCCACGTGTCAACGTAATTTTCTATTGAGAAACATAGATGGCGCTTTTGAATTTTTATTTTACCAGTAAGATTGATTTAAATACGTTTTATTGTCAATAGTATAAAAGTCCAGATGAAATGAAATATAAAAATTTAGAAAAGTAATTTCTTGCATTTTATAAAATTATTTAGGAAGAGAAACAGAGCATTTTATCAACTTTCATATAAAAATAAAAAATCTTCTAGATCAAGTGAAACTAATAGGGTTCGAACCCACACATCCTGTGATTTAGAACAGACCTCTACCGTATACGCCAAATAAGTACAGCGCGACCGCGTCAAAATTCTGGTTATTATTGCTCCTTCATTTATTTAAAAATTACTTTTTAGTAGCGGAGCTACAAAAAGCGACATGACCGTTAAGCACGAAGCCGTCCTGGGGAATGATAAATTCCATACATTGGGACCGGCAGGCGGGATTTTTGCAGTCATTTTTAATAAAATAATTAATTACTTCCAAATTAAGTTAAGTAACCGAATAAAACTCTATAATTGTATTTGTTATAATATGATATGTTACTGTTATTTATTTTAGCGATGTACGATTAACAGTAATAACAATAACGAAGATTGAATAACTCGTTTAGAGGTTACTTTGCAATTATTTTCTATCGAGAAAATTTATCGCAAATGCGTTCCGAGTACAAAGTTTACGTCAGAAATATGATCAAGATTGACATATATTTTTTTCACCGCAATAAAGTGTGTATAACTACTGTAAAAAACTGTTGAGAAATCGATCTAAAAACGCATTCTGTCAGTTATCACTCTGTTAATTTGCGATTATATTTTTTTTTCAAAAAGAATTACATGTACTTATTGATAATTATTAATTACACTTGGTGCTTGCTTGACATCAAATATGTCTTTTATTTCGTTAAATTTTGATGCGGATTTCGCTGATCAACAGCAAATTGTTAAATTTAAAATCTGCGCTACTTTGTTCCTGGAAATCCCGTGGGATTTTTTCTGTGGATTATTTAAAATAGAAAGATTGAATAAAAATGTGTTATTCCAAAATATTTTCACTAAGCAATAGCAAATTATAAGTTAGCAAATATGCAATATTTTTAGTAACGGGAATCCCACAGGAATATTCCCCGGAGCAGATTAGGTTGTAATATTAGGTTGTATCCACACAGTTTTCACTAAAACGATAGCTTATATTCGTTTGTAATGATTCGGCACTTTGTGTCCCGAGAATCCCGCAATCCCGAATTTCAAGTCAAGCATGCATATCGCGGGCATACCCTAGTATTAAATAAAACATAACACCAAATTTAAGAGGATTGGGAGGATTCTCTTCCTTCTGCGAGCGTATCAATCTTGCGATGACCTGGAAGAAGCCGGGGGATGAAAGTAGTCCCCCGACAGTGGGCACGCGGAGTGGGGATAGCATCCGCTTGCCCGTAGCCCTGGCATAAGGCACCGGACGGAACAATTTACGGACGGAATTTCAGTGAGTATCCCGAACTGGGGCGTGGCAAATATTTTTTAGATATCAATGAAAAAACCTTTAAATTAATTAATGCGAAAAGGTAAAAAAACAATTAATCTCAATATTTCATTTCTTGAATGAAACGCATCCAGAAATGTTTCTCCATTGGTTATGCCTGTATAGTTGGCTTATATTATCGCTGCTGCTGCTCATCTGTAGCCTACAAACGGTCGTCAGTGGTCATCCAATTCAGAAGAGTAGGTCCGAAGACACAAGTATTAGTAAGATGTGAAAAAAGGACAGCCTCTCAGATAATTTATTAGATTGGAGAAGAAAATTATGTTAAGAAAAGTTATAATAGCCAACGAAGTTCGTGACATCGTCAAAAGTGATACTTTCGGGCAGTGAGCTTACATATACTAGAGTAGCAACGACATACAGATAATTCTGTAAAATGCGTAGCCACTTGCGAGTTTAAAAGACGTAGCTTTGAAATCTAATGTAATGCCAACAGTTTGCCAAAGTAAACTATATTTGTCTCGTTTCTTCCATAGTCCAACCAATTACGTTAAAATGAGACAAGGCATTGCTTTCGTGTTTTTTTTTATTAATTTATTCATGACCATAGAATCAAAGTCTTTCAGTCGGAAACATGTTAATTAATAGGTCTTCGTATAGTAGCGCAGTTGTATTGCAGGCTACAACCGACGCCATTCAATGGAGTTCTTGTGAAAACTCGAAAGATCACATCTGACTATACAGTTCACATTTCTCACAAAAACACACAATGTCTACTCAAAAACTATCAATATCCTGTAACTATTGTTCATTTTAGAGTAATTATACACATTTTTAGAAAATAAAACTGCACAGCACAACGTCTCCTTTCAGTTCCCGCCAAAAACTCCTTGCTTTCGTGAAAACGGACAGAGTTGCCAGTAGTCAGAAATATCCCCAGATTAAACATTTTTTTTGCTTCTTTTTTATAGAATATAAAACTTACAACATATACTTAGTACATAATTATGATAAGAGTCTGTACATCGATATTTTTCAAAAAATATTTTTAGTGAACTGGTTTGATTTGGTTTTCACGGCTTGCTTAATATCTTACTATAAGAAGACATTTTAGTAAAACATGTGCAAAGGTTCAATTAACGTTGACGGTCTAAAATCGTCTACTTTCGAGAATCGCTACGTATCTAGATATACTAGTAAGACATAGCGTAAAATTCCAATTTATATCTATACTTGCCAATTTCGTCATATAAATCTGCGAAGATGACCTCCCTCCCTCTGATAGTAGAATGACCGCCACTTTTGACTTAGACAAACAAATAAGGATCATTCTAACTGCTGCTGAACCTAACACTATTTTATGAAAATTATTCTAGTATCTTAAAAAAATAAGCATAATAAGAGTCGTTGCCGAAATCTTTTTATTAAAGCACCCAAAATTTACTGGCGCACGCTTCCATCATTCACTTTTTCATGAACAACGCTCCATAAAAATTGTTAAAAATAAAACCGTTTAAATTTTAATTCGTTTTACTGGTAACACCGATGACATAAACAATGCACGATATATTATTTTGTTTTGTAATGTTATTTTAAATAATGCGATCAAAATTAATCAAACTTATTTGTGAAAGCTAACGTCACTTGCTTTATTATAATTTTCGGACGTGATACACAACTTTTAACAGTAAATTTCACCATTTTGAATACGTTTTTACGCCCGTCGCGGATACATCACACTCGCTTAATGTCTACTCACAACTGGGACCAGATATGCCTGCAGGCATCTTCGAAGTGGCAATACGTCGGTGCCGTAAACTGCGCATCTAGTTATTATAAGATCATTGCTTTCGGGCACTGATGTCCGTAACATAAATCGCACTCTGTTGTGAAATGTACAAAATGCCATTGTTTTCGCACAACAAACAAAGATTCCATGAGGTCGCCACCACCGTCTTTGCGGTCGGCTATCATAACTGGTCTTTAAACGATATTCAATTAAATAGAGTTTGATATTAAATTTTATTTATCGTATGATTAAGAGAAACAGAATAACAAGCTTTGTCTATTTAATATGAGATTAAATTAAAAGGAAAATATTGCGTGTAAGATATTATAATTGAGACAGCATATTGACAAGAAGAAAAACAAAGAAACACGCGGCCTGTGGTGTCCGGCCTCACCCGGAATTTTCCTGGCTTTTTTTACTATAGCCAAATAGCTTTTATAAATTAAGAATAGGATCACAAGCTAATGTACTGAAATTCGCAGGATAACATATGTATAGTCAACTAGCGGCGAATAAAATAATTATGCTTATATCAATTAAAATTAAATTGTTTTTTTTTTGTTCAGCATTTTGAACCATCTATCACGATGATAAAACGTAGTTTTGGATCTCGAAACAAAAATATTTACAAAAAACTACAGTCGTGTGCGAAACGGTTTCGTTAATTTATTATTTGTATTTGCGTAGACGCTATTTTGCAAATATAACTGCGCGGATACTGTGGCAGGGCTGTAGTGAACGTGTGCCTTCCTGTCTGCCTTCTCGAAGGTGCGCCCATGTCACGAGCAACGTTCCTATATCTTATTGACCGTGTATTTACCTTGCTATCGGCTCCAATTTGTCATAAAAGTTTCTTTACAAGTAATATCAAAATTTAAGGGCAAGTGAATAAATGGTAAAATATAGTTATTTTATAGTTATCCGAGCAGGAACGGAGAAGAATATAATTTCCTGAGGCCGGGCGGTCTGTCGTAAGAGGCAAAACAACCCACAGCCAAGTGGTAGGGCATTCGCCCGACTGGATGGCTACCACCCCTGGTCTAGAGTATGCCACCATAACAACTCTGAGTTGTGTTCCGGCATTAGTGACCAGGTTCCAGGGATGAACTTTTAAAGGAGACCTTAAAAGAGCAGCAGCGCATTTGTAGCACCTTTGGTATTGCAAATGTCCATAGGCGATGGGAACCGCTTTCCATCAAGTCTGCCTGTCAGCTCTCAACTCTCAACGCATGCAATAAAAGAAATAAAAAAATAGTAACCTCGTTGTATTTTAGAGTCTAGTGTCCTCTGCGATTATCAAGTCGAATATTTCGAATTTCATTATAAGAGAAACCTACTTAAGTTGCAAAAAGAAGACCCCACATATAATAAAAACTAATTAGTTCCAAAATATTTAATGGATGCATAGATCTACAAATTAATAAATTATAAAATATTTGTGATTTATTTACCTGCAACATCGAATATCAAAATATTATGTTATTTGGCCTGAATTTGATTTGATTTGTATACTTTTGTGTACCACATGTTTCATATGTAACATGTGTAACATATGAATAAGTGCTCTATTTGGGATACTTTAATTTTCAGGTGCTTATTTTTATTTTTATTTATATGTTGATTATAATTTAGTTTTATTTAAGTTGCTTTTACCGTTGGTCCCATGACTTTGTAAAAAAGGAGGTGGGCACTCAAAATCAATACTGTGTCAGAGTATGTTTCGACACAGCAAAATACAGAGTGCCAACCTCATTTCGCGAATTGCGGCACACAATTTCAATGTTATTATTATTATGAATTATAAATCATTGTTAAAGTGTCGCATTTTTAGAAATACATATTTTTCTTTCTTTCTTTTCTTTATTATAATACTATACCTAACATCACAATTGATTTATATAATTGATTCTAATGCATCATGGTTTTCAGAACGACTTTTCTTAAGTAATCAGGTCTCTCTCGTGAAGGTGCTTGCTTACGTCAGCGACATTCGTTCCGAATATCGGAGACTGCTCTACGATTTAGGACAGACGAAGCTATTTTGAGGGTACGATATAATACGGTATTTTGGCTGATATCGGGTTAATTATTTGAAATAATCTCTTACTTTTGCGCACACCGTTACCGCCAAATTTTAACCATTATTTACGAGAACCATTGACGTGTAATAAGATAACGCTATCGCCGCAGCGCGCCCCCCACTCCGAGCACCCCTTATCACTCGCTCTCTTGCTATTTAAGATCTCGCCCTACTGCAGATCAGCACTTGTCGGTTCTTGCATTCTGCTCAAACACTGTTCAAAGATGGTGCTAGTTGTGAGTATTATTTCTGTCGCCATTTATTCATTAGCCACACACACACACACACACACAGCCAGCGATGGCAACTATCTTCTCAGGTCCGAATCTACAAACCGCAACTCATACAGAGGCACCAAAAGGGCTGTACCCGGCACCGCACGAGCACTTCAGTCGTCACTCCCGATGTACCTGTTCAGACGAAGATGGGTCGGACTGTTGGAGTTGTGTCTGCGAGTCTCAGAATGAAGAGGATAAACTTTTGTCCAGTTACATCCCACAAAGACAGGAATGTGCTCACACGCTGCCAAGACGTACCTACTTATTTGTTCCTACGCCATAGGTTCAAGCAACACTTCCTGCCATTTTCAACCATCCAACCAATACCTCCCACCAAGGATGCCGATACCAGCCATCCTTGGTGACGACATAGTGAACGACACGTAGAGTTTGGGTCTACAGAAGGCGGAAGACGTGCATTACAAGTGCAAGTTAGGCTGCACATCGACTACTACTCACACCTAGGGATCAAGGTGTCTGCTTACCAGGCCGAGAGAACAGGCGGCGATCCGAAAAAAACAGATTTGTAAAATGCCACACAAAAAAACCGACAATGATGGGTCATTACACTGGATCGTTTGTGTGACAGAGAAGCATAGGCTGACAAGCAGGAGCTGCGCGAAACGAGGATGAAAATGCCGCGATGGATGTGTTGAGCCACGCGCAAGGACCGCCTTAGAAACTCGCATCGGCGACAGCTTTCGTACCCTTAAGATCGCAAACAAACTGCAAAAGAGTTGCTTACCTTAGACGGCTACATTTTACGAACTGTCTTGTGACGTAAGAAATAAATGCCTAGCAACACCTTCGCCGCCGGGACCCGCTACAAAGTATAGACTCAAAAAACATTGAATTTTGACGTCGTACGGGATAATATACGTACCAATGATCTGACAATTAGGATAAAGATAGTGCGAAGTATAGAAAAAAGTAAGAAACAGACCCGACCCCGGGCTCGGAAGCAGACGCTTTGAACAGAACCAGAATTTAACGCTAGGTTGATCATGATGATCTAAAATCCAATATTACGTATTTAGATTTAGAGCTAAAGATCGATTTACCTTTTGTTAAATGGCGAGTTAAGTCCTTATCATCATTTGACTCTGTAGTATTTTCAGACAATGCCAAGAGCTATACCTACCTGAGGGACAGGCCACCACAACCACTGATACCACTTCCAGTATACTATATCTCTAATATTCAAGTTGAATTATTTTCTTAACGCCTTAAAATGTAATACAGTACCAACTGCTCTTTTAACAAGCTACTTTTTCCAAAGGTTTTTGTTGCTTCTCTATTTCGCAATTCGTGTTTAAAGAAGAAGCTGTAAACCCATGCTTTCAGGACGCACAATCACCGGAAACGGAAAAGTTCGGAAATGCGGAGGTGTACAACGGCAAGCCCGTGCAGGCCTTCCGCGACTACAGCGTCGACGAGAATGACCCCATCAAGATGCGCGTGCGCAAGACCTATTACGAGATGCACACCAACATGACTGTGGATCTAGTTAAACGTAAGTTTACCTTTCTATAATAAAACTGTCTAAAACAAGTTTCGCTGAAATAGCAGCAAATAGAAATGACTAAGCCTCGTTTGAACTTTATCAAGTGGTGAAAAGTAGTCGGTAAAGAGTATTAATAAAAAATAAAGTTGTACAAACAAACATTAACACTTTGGGTTTCAAGATTAGTCCCTTTAGATGTGAACGTTAGACGCACGTGAGTACATGTTGCTAAACATAATTATTGTTTTGAGCAGAGAAAATGGAGAAATGGCTGAAGTTCAATACATTCAAAGCCACCATGAAAGAGGCCTTGATGAGGCTGAACGATCTCGTCGACGAGTCCGACCCGGACGTGAGCGTGCCGAACGTTGTGCACGGCTTCCAGACCGCCGAGAGGATCCGCAAGGACTACCCCGACGAGGACTGGTTCCAGCTAATCGGTCTCATCCACGACGTCGGAAAGGTACCGTCTTTTGAAATGGAGGGCACCAGCGCATGCGAGTATGAACCATCACCTATAATCTTGAACCGTGGTGACAGGTGATGGCGTTCTACGGTGAACCCCAATGGTGCGTGGTGGGTGACACATTCCCCGTGGGCTGCAAGCCTGGCTTCAGCGTGGTATATGGTGAGGACAGCTTCAAGGATAACCCTGACTTCCACAACCCCAAATACAAGTGAGTTTCACGTTTCTCGATAGCTTTAATTCTGTTCAGTTCCACCCAACGCAGTGATAATCGTCTCTGTTATTGCGTAACCAGAAAGCATGAAAGATTCAATAGCAAAAAACAAAAATTCACCCGCGTCTCGAATCACATGGCGTGGATTTTCTAACCTAATGTTCCATCCAATTACTGTGTGGTGCCCCCATAATAATACCGAGGGCCATTATTATCTACAAAATGTGAAATGCCTGAAGATGAAGATTCTTTTGCGATTTGAATAAGCTGATGTTAGAGAGTGTTAGAGAAACTAAAACATATAATTATTTCTTAGGCACTGGGATATGCGTGCAGCAGCAGCCCCCTCTTAGTTTACGCTGACCTTCACCGTCGCCACGGCTAAAGTTCTTTCGTCTTATTCCAGCACTAAATACGGCATGTACGAGCCCAACTGCGGCATTGAAAACCTGCTGATGTCGTGGGGGCACGACGAGTACCTTTACTGGCTGCTGCTTCACAATAAGAACAACTTCCCCAAGGAAGCACTTCAGATGGCCAGGTGAGTGCATCGATTCCTGCACATGTCTATCGTTTGATTTAACTTACGCGCGTCTTATGGGTGTACTCTGCGGCCAATCACATACCCCCAGACCTTAGTAAATAACCATGTCAGGAATCGAACCCGAGACCTCTGCGTTGCAGTGAGGTGGCGGCCAAGGCTTAGCCCGCTCACCTACAGAGGCAGTGAAGATTATCGAGGAGCCAGTCAGTACCGGCACTCTGCCGTGTGCGTCTGTCATTACGAATTTGTGTCTTTCTGTTATGAATGTCTATTAAGTAGTCATAGCGAGAGATTGGTCTCAGAAATGGCCACCAGGGGTGCAAACCCAGCAAATCAGAATGCTGCTCTGGCGTCTATTATAGGCGCTAATGTCCTTGGCTACGACAAAGGCGGACTTCTCACTAATAGCATTATTATGTTTTGCAACCACGCCATTACAGCTCCAAAGGAAACTACTGTACAAATTTACACAAAAATCTAATCTTGCTCTTTATTCGTATTACTGTGACAAAGATAATTGAAGGTGTATTTTTCTCAGGTACCACTCATTCTACCCTTGGTACGGATGCGGCGATTACAAGCACCTGCTGGGCCCCAACGACGACCAACTCCTTAAGACAGTTCTTAAAATGCAGTAAGTGTATCAGATCACTAAAAGCAGTATTTACCATTCTCGCTCGTGCTGGAGGAGACGACGTCGTCGAGCGACGTGATCTCGATTCATTCGTTCCATATCTCGTTGAAGTTGAAAAATTGCGCGACCCCATAACTTCTTGTGCATATTCGAAAAGTAATATTTTTGAATTGGTCAATAAATCACTCGTCGATTCGCGCTTGACTTATGTAATAGCTACGCATAAGATTTCATGACACTAAATTATAGTCGATTAAAGCGGGGAAAGGGCTTTCATGTGTCTTTATATTTTGAAGTTGCGCTACCCTTCGTGACAATTCTTTCGTTCAGCGTTATTTTTTCCGTTTCAGAAAGTACGACCTGTACACGAAGAGCGCTGAAATCCCCGACATCGAGGCCCTGTGGCCCTACTACGAGAAGCTCATCGACAAGTACATCCCCGGCGTGCTCGAGTGGTAGAGCGCTGCCTAGTGCGTTCGTTCCACGCCCGGACAGTAATGGCCGCCCGCGCCATCTGCAACCATCCTCATCAAACTCCTAGATTTATGTCGACTAAGGCTTATTTATCGTACAAACAATTTATATAATATAATCAATGTATACGTAATGGGACATGTTGGGCCAAAAATGGTTAAAAAATGTATCTTAACCTTATTGGTGTTTATTTTTATGGCAATAATAAAGTGGGTGGGTCTGTTACTGTATCTATTTCTTTCAATGGCCTTTCAGGGTCTATTTTTTATTATAATTTAGATTACCACATATAGCACATATTATAATTCAAATAATTTCAGCAACCAGATGCCGTTAAGATCGTTCAAGTTGTACCTATTAATTAAAAATGTTGTTATTGTTAGTTCTAATTTCAATTAACCAAACACTTATTAATCTTAAGTTATTAAGCTAATAAATAAATTTCATAAACACGCATTTTTTATTAAAATCGATAAAAAGATCTATCATTCTTCAAAAATGACCTTTTGGTACCATTTGTGCTATCTTTATGGAATATGAATGTTTTTTTAAATATCATTATTTATCTTGGTACAAAATACAAATACTGTTGGAAATACAAGGTTACGTTTCCATTTGATCAATAGCGATTTGAATATGCAGCGCATTATTAACACTTTTTATTAAAATTGTTTTTTAATTAAAGGAATTAAATAAAAAAATAACGTTAAACATGTAATTGTACAGCAATAATGAGTTGCATGCCCAAACCTATTTGAACTTAACTAACTTCTTGTCAATATAGAAATAAACGTAACGTTTACTGGTTAATATATTGACAAGAACAATGAGCAAAAGGAAAATGCACAGTTCAATGTTTATTTTTCCTTTTTAACCGATTTGCAAAAGGAGGAAGTTCTCACCTTGATCGGTATTTTTTTTATGTATGTACACTGATTACTTTGAGAGATGAGATCTGGTTTCTTGGGACCTATATTTTTAAAGGCGCGTGGCACATTTCGTAGAGCTACCCATAGCTAGAAATAAAAAAATAAAAAAAGCTTCGTTTAAGAAACCAACTTCAAAAACTAAAAAGTATAAAACAATTTATTTGTAAAGCTATTTTTAATAATAATATCTTGTTTTTAATATATATTTGTCTTAAACATCGTGAAGTCCGTGCAAATTAAAACAAAAATATTTTGAAAATTATCTACTAAGCACCGACTTTAATATATTCAAGATCATTTATATACATATATTTAAAAACAAGATATTATAATTAAAAATAGCTTTACAAATAAGTTATTTAATACTTTTTAGTTTTTGAAGTCGGTTTTTTTAAAAGAAGTTTTTTTTATGTTCATTGTTCTTGTCAAAATGGATTCCTAATAATAACGTATTACATGCAAAATGTTCTTGTACTCTGATTGAGATTATCTAAAACACCAGTTTTTACACAATGCACATTCGCATATTCCTCGCCTGGTTTCTTTGCCTATTTGTCCATTTGCCTGACTTTAGTACTTGTTAATATTTCTATTAGTGGCGAAGCAAGAGAATAGATAGTACGTAGGCGAATCGAGAAGTTCGTAGAAGTTCGACATTCGAATGAAAGAGTGTCAATCGCTAATATTTATGACATGTGTCACATGTGATTGTGAGTTAGTTCGCGGGCGTAAATAACTCGTTTATTGAAAACGCAATATTATAGATAAAAGTGAGTTTCGTACGATAAAAAATATATCGACTTGACAAAAATGTCTACGAAAGAAATTGTTTCAGACATTCAGCAGACAATTAAATCTAGCTGCGCCCCTTTCATAGCCGTGAATAATTCATATATACGGTAGGTACATTTTATGACAAACTAGCTGTGCCCGCGACTTCGTCCGTGTGCGATAATTTTTCGCGGAACCCTAAAAAAGACTAATTTACTCCTATATGCCAGTGAAAGTCCCGTCTAAAATGGTCCAGGCGTTTCAGAGATTAGCCGGAACATCCAGACAGAGAGACGCACATTTGTTTTAAATCGGTTTTTTGGTATAGGTACCGCATATAGTTTCATATGCATTTAGTAAAAAGCTGTTATTTTAACATTGCAAACAGACATTTCAATTCTATTTATCTGTATAGTGTAGATATTTTTATTCTGACCAACCGATATTTCCTTGAGATCAAGCCATATGCAACGTCTCTGCAGAGTCTCTCGTTAGAAGATTTTAGATATTAATCATAGCATAAGAATGTTAAGAAAATAAATTATATGAATATATGTTACAGAAAACTAAGCCTCATGGTTGTTTCCATCTTATTCTTACGAGTATTCAAGAATACGGTCAATTTGAAAATTAATGAAATTAAACAATATTAGTTGAAACTATTTGTTAAAAAAACCTCTGTAAGATTGCTCTGATGTTGTTTTATAATTTATTGTAAAATGATCAGAAAAAAAAATAGTTATTTTTGTTTATAACTGTTTATTTTCCGTTTCACGATAAAAAGTAATAAGAATAAAGTGGTAGACAATTGTATTTGCTACAAATAAGGTACTTTAACATTTTCTGTAAGGTTGCTAGGAGATACAGCGCGAAAACCCTTTGCACCCCTTTTTGCCAAGATGGCAGCCGGGTGACAGGGGTGACGATCGCACAAACGCATTTAAGCTTATCCTAACTCCCCCTACACATCACAAAATAAAATTGCGGCTCTGAAAAACGCACCCTAAGCCTTAAAAAATGTAACATTTCAATAGACTAATCCTACATATAATATTTTGTTCAAAATATAAATCAAAGAAAATATGGGGAAAACGGCGATTTATCTCAGAATAAAGAAAATTTAGCACATTGTAAAATCTAATTGGATCCCCCGAACGAAATATTTCGCCCCCAAACGGAGGAAGAGTTAGCGTGCCTAGCGTGGCTCTGCCCTGCATGCCTAATAAAATACATCTTACACACAATATGGTATTTTCACTTCAATTCAATTAAATTTTCTTCAACGATTAAATAGTTAAGATTGTAATTATTTGCTATATAATTATTTTATTGTATATAAGATAATTGCTTCGCTATCAAATAATAAAATAGAATTAAGTAAACATTTTTGTTTAATCGACTCCACGTTGATAAAATATTTTTATTGATATTAATATAAAAATATTTACCGAGTAGATACAGTCATGCGCATAAGTGTTAAGCGCCTCAATGTTTGTCATTTGTAATCGTGTAGGAGACAGTTCCGAAGAGGCACAAAGAGGAATGCCGAGTGGCCAGCGGCATCAGTGCTCTCTAACCATACATATACCAGTATTGACTCTAATTGTATTATTCTTGTCTGCAGGACGTTGTTTAAAACTAAAGTAATGGACATTCTAATCACTGACCAAGCAAGATGTTGTCTCATTAGAGTAGGATGACTTTCGGGAGACAACGTTAAACTTGCGCTCAGGACTTACGGAGCCATTTTTATGTCGAATTATGAAGGTCGTCTGCGTCGTAGTCGGCCAATCGCAGCCCACTGCCAGGAGTGGGCCTCCTCAAGTCCAGCGCCCACCCGTGACCTTGCGCAGGTCGTAAGCACCTCGGGCAGTGGGCATTCGCCACTCTGTATACCGAGAGTAAGCCTTAATCTGCCGTCTTATAAATAATATTTTTCCATGATATCGGGTTGATTATAAGAAATAATTAGCAACGGCGTGCGCAACAACGCCATCACCGCTAAATTCTGATGAATATTTTCACGAGATAACGTTATCAGGCGCGGCGTGACCTCCGCCTCCGGTCAACCATTATCTCCGGATCATCCACTATCGAAGACCCTCGTTGCCCCGAAAGGTCGAGAGGGGTGCAAACAAATTTTCGTTGATAATTAATTACTGATCAATTATATATTCACAAAAAAAAATTGTCATAAATCTTCGCGATATGAGGTGTAACTTGGTTTCTTCGTAATTTTGCTATGGTTATTTTAAATGAAGAAAAAACACTAAATCAGCACAAAATTATTAACTAGAAATCATTTTACTTCTTAATTTTTATCAATACAGGAGAGAGAAATATCTATTATGCAGCAGTTCCTCCAATGCCGCTGATTTGGCTGCCCCAATGACTTTTGAAACGCCTTCTTGGTGCCTCTGTACCCCTCGTTTAACTGCCTCTCCACTTGCGGCGTCTCCTCCTAATTCTGATGTATTGATAGTGCGTCAAGATTAATTCCCTGCGTCATCGTACTACTTGGTCACGCCCACCCTTGGCATTGCAGCATCGCACGTTGCCGACATTAAAAACCCTAACACTGCTGCTGGAAGACCAAGGGCTCTTGGTCGCCTCCCGATCTAGACGTTTTAAAGCCCAGCGTGGGTAGTGCTTGTTGGTTGGAGGAGTTTCCAGGGCCTGACGGCCTGAGCTCCAGGTGGAGACGCTGAATCGTAAGTACCAGTGAGCGGATAACACCACCATCGCCGTTAGAGCCTTCCAGTCCTGGACACGGCTTACTACAGCGGATCTAGCGAACGTGATATCACAATGGACCCACCCCGCTGATGTACACACATGTAAGCAGACCCCGGTTTGTGACCACAGGACCGAGCTCATTTAGCACTTTGCCCCTGCAGTCTATGGACGGGGAACCCCAAACTCCCGACATAGCGTTGCATTCCCCGAGCACAACCACGGGACGGGTACGTAAGGCTCTGAGCGACCATTGTGCCCGCATCTTCAAACCACTCTTTGAAGTCGGCAAGAACGCGAATCGGGAAGAAGTGAGCAGCCAGCACTATTGTCTTCTGACGGTAGATGCAACTAAGCCTCTCCCCTTACTCCGTCAGTGAGGAGGGAGGGACAATTCGTAGCCGTCCGTCTTCCGCCCAGTCGTCTCTGGGCGGGACGCAATACGGCTCGGAAACCACCGACACTTGAATGCCCCTGCACCATGCTTTGGATGGTTAGGTCCCGGGCTGCGGCGCAGTGTTTCAGGTGTGACTGGAGGAAGCGTAGAGCGCGGTCGACTATTTGGTGCTCTTTTTTGCCTCCTCCGCTCGCTGCGGCTGAGACTACCGATGGCTTGCTTCTCAGGCCCGACTTTGTCTTGTCTTTTAGAATCAAAGGTTAGACCTACAATAAAAATTATATTTTTCAAATATAACATCTGTTTGCCGAGTTCTGCTCCTACGTAGTCACTCTTCTCTTTTGGGATATGATATTGAGAACTCGTCGAAGAAAAATGAGTGATAAAGTGTTTGAAGAACTGGTCTCAACTAGCACCTTCAAAATTTAATATTTTATCACATTTGCGCGCCCTACTCATAATTCATGTAATAAACTAAGAGTGAGGTTCATTGACTGGAGAAAAACGTTGAATCAACTAAACAGGTGATTAGAACTTAACAGTGGACATAATTGAGGTGCATTTTTTTAGTGTTCATCAACATCTTTTGTTTTTCGATTAGGTAAACGACTTTTACGTATTGGGCGTTTACGAATGACTGGCGAATGAAATATAAATAAATCTTAATTTGACAATAAAACCCGAGACACCGAATTATCGTAAAATAGTATATATTTAGAACTGTTATGAAGGTAGGTTCAAATATTTAAAATATAAACGATTTAATGAAGCCAAGAACTTTACGCTGTTTTAAGAACGTGTAGCGCCATCTAGTTTTGTTTCAACACAACTAATCCATGTTTTCCAGGGGGTTAGTTACGATCGAACAGTTATCTAACAGTCACATTAAAACCGTAGAGCTAAGTGCAAAGACGGAGAATGAGTGCTGAACTCGCATTGGCCCACCTGAAAGACCAGCACCGCTGGCCTGGAGGGCACGGCCCCCCCTACGAGGCAGCGGCAGACTTTCATTCACTTGGCCTACCGTCAGTTGAATTTTGTCATTACTTTGTATGGAAATTATTTCACATTTTAACCGATAACAAGGATATAATAAAACCATCATTCCACCACAGAAGACCATTTCGTAGTCTATGTATGCAATACATTTTCAAATCAGGTTGTAGGGGGGGGGGTCCTACATAGGATGTTAATTATAGATGATTTAATATAAATTGTTTATTGTTAAGTGATGACATAATGTTTACGATAATGATGACATGTTTGTGCTAAGGATTACCGGCTGTTTGCCGACGAACGAGTTGGTACTGGACGAGTACTGACGTATGCTTTGTTGGAAAGCAACGTCAGCGTGAACTACGGACTTGGAAATGAACGGAGCGGCCTCAATATTTGCCAGCGCATGAAGTACACTGACATGGGCACACACAAACTCCCAATGAAAGGTCCCAAAAATAACGAAACACATTCGATAAAGCCTTTTAGTTTATTAGTTAAACAAATATCACTTTTATTTACAACCAAAGCGATCACAAATCATAAGTAGACTCTATTTATAATCACCTAAAACTACTTAACAGATCGAAATATTTACAATAGAATCAACAATGTTCAACTCTCACGAAACGTTCACGCGCCATCTGAGCGATGGCCTCGCGAAAGGCATCTTCCGGCGTCGGGCGTCGGGCGTCGGGCATCGGGCGTCGGGCGCGCCCGGGCGCCGACGCGCTTAAGTACGGGCGCGGGCGGGGCGCGGCTGCGGGGAGGGCGGCGCGAGCGGCGCGGCCGGTCACGCCGTGGCGAGCGGCTGCGTGACGACGGGCGCCGGCGCGGGCGCGGGCGCGAGCGAGGGCGCCGGCGAGGGCGAGGGCGAGGGCGCAGGCGCGGGCGAAGGCGCGGGCGCGGGCTCGGCGAGCCGCAGCGCCACCTCGAGGTCGCGGAGCACCTCGGTCTCCTTGGCGTCGAGCAGCGCGAAGCGGCGGTCGAGCGCGGTGAGGTGCGCGAACGTGAGGTGCAGGTGCGCGTGCAGCCGCAGCATCGCCAGCTGGCGGAAGTGCGCCGCGTACATGTGCGCCACCACGTGGAAGAGCAGCCGCACCACGCGCCGCACGACGCCCTCGAACTGCGCCGGGAATTCGTTCGCTGCGCACACAACACATTCATTGCACTTCGAAAGCATTACAGAATAGAGGACGTGACGCCCCGACGGAACTGATCGGTCGCCGCCAGACCAGCGGAACGCTTTTATCGACTTCCCTTTAACTATCTATCGGCCTCGACATGAGGTGATCGTTAGTGGATTTCGAGATGTTGTAAAAAAGAAGTCGAATATATACAGTGGTGGTCATCTAATTAGAAACACTATCAACGGTCCTTGACATTATGTAAGATACTTCACCGCAATCGTTTTTATTTTCAAATTAAACAATAAATAGCACAACAATACGTTCAACGGTTTATCATTTATTAGAAAAACATTATGAATTCCATTACACATGTGCAGTTTTAATATTACATTACGGAAAAACATTTAAATCAGTTTTAAGGTATGAACAATAATGGTCAACTAATTAGAAACAACAACAAAAAAGTATAAAAAGCAATATTTTTTTAAGTATTAGTAATTAGTACTTTTATTTACGAAATAGCTACTATCCACAGCCTACCAATAGTTGTAATTAATATTTAGTGGCGTATCTCTTATTTTGAATAACAGCACTGCAACGACGTGGCATTGATTCAATCAATTTCATACATTTTTCTAGGGGGATTGAATCCCATGCTTCAACAAATGCTTCATATAGTTCGTTATGACTGGTGTTATGTTTGTTTGAGACTTTCTTTTTAACAATATACCACAGATTTTCTATCGGGTTTAAATCCTGACTATTTGCCGGCCAGTCTAAAACGGATACACGCTGTTCGCTAAGGAAATATTTGACGCTATTGGCCATGTGTTTAGGATCATTGTCATGCTGAAAGATCCAGGTTACAGGCAAATGATCGTCCGAGTAAGGAATCATTGTGTTCTCTAAGATATTTTTGTATTGCCATTGATCCATTGTACCTTCAATCTTCCGAACGGGATCCAACTCCACATTCGGAAAAACACCCCCAAACTTTAATGTTACCGCCACCTTGCTTGACTATACTCCTACTGTATTTATAATTAAAAGCACTGTTTACAGGACGTCTAACATAGCGCTTTCCATTAGGATTTACCATATTTATTTTTGTTTCATCTGAAAATAACACTTTTTTCCATTCTTGTACCGTCCACTTAACATATTTTTTTAGCGAATAATAATCGCTTCTTCCGGTGTTGCTTGGTAAGAAGCGATACCTTTCGAGAGATTCTTCCAAACAATTTAGCTTCCACTAATCTTCGGCATGTCAGTCTTGACGAGATGTTTCTCGGGTCATCAGACGAAAAAACTTCATTTTTATCTGGTTGGAGCCTTTACTTGGGTCTTTTTTAGCAACACGAACGATTAGCGTATCTTCTCTGGGAGAACTTTTTCTTGGCCGAGCCTTTCTAAGAACATTTTCAACAGTTCCATGTGTTTTCTAATGATCAATTGCATTAAAAACTTTCTTAACAGAACTATTTAAATGCTCAGCTATTCTTCTGTACGCCCACTTATGATCCATATGTAAATTAACAATTATTTGCCTAGTTGACACGTCACAACTTTTATTTTTGTCCATTTTGGACAAAATAAAATTCAGATTAAATTTTTTATTGCCGCCAAAATAATAGAAAAAGCCAAGAAAGAAATGTTATTCTCCAATTTCAAAAAAAGAACGAACTATGGATGCTTTTTTAAAATGTTTCTAATTAGGCGTCCAAGCGGCCACTAACAGAAAATAAACTCTTACATGTGTAAAACTCATTTTGTAATTAAAAGTAAGATATGTTATATATTTTATGCAATTAATGAGTTTTTTATTTGAGTGGCTATATTATTGCATGATTATTAATTATTGAATGTGTATATTTTTACGAACATTTGTACGTTGAAGTTATACTTTCTTTATTCATAAGAAGTGTTTCTAATTAGATGACCACCACTGTATATATATATTTTTTGTTTTTAGTGTGAAGTCGGTTTTGTTTTTGTAAAAAAATATTTTCTACTTTTCAGTTGCGAAAATACTTCAATAGCATAAAAAATGATACATTAAGCACCTCTAGAAATTGTACAACTGGCACACGAATACAAAACTCATTCTTCGTTGCATATGCTCTTCACCAAGGATTACTCTCGATATCGTTGCGATCCACAAATCAAATCCTGACTTTGTGACTATGGGACTATATCGGGCAAGAAATGTGTAACATGCCTACAAAAAAATTAAGCACCTGTACAATGTTTAATTCTACGCGTAAACAAGCTTTTTGGCAACAATGTGGCTCTGGGAATCACTCGTCAGATCCTGACTTGGCGGCCAAGGCACCGCATCGGGAGTATACAATACATACTTACGAATAAAGAAAAAAAATTAAAATCGATCCTAGCGACGAATGACAATGACGAAGAAATCGTGTAACGTACATATCTTTATTGAATTAAACGCTTGTAGAAAATGTAATAGCTACACGCGCATACAAGGTCTTTCCAAGAATTTAGACGCATGGGTTTTTAATAAGGGTTATGCACGATAGCCCTAGGATCCCATCCACTCATCAGATCTTGACTTGGTGACCATGGGACTACCTCGAGAGTACACTTATAAGTAAAGAAAACAATTTGAAAATCCGTTTACATTTGACGGAAATGTAGAGTTACGAAAAAGATTCCTAATTCCTTGGAATCCAATCAGATCCTGACAGTGCGATAATGGACCAATCGAATTCCTGTACAAAATGTCGAACAGTATGTGATTTCATAATCAAGTGATCGAATCTCGTGAATTTAAATGAAGGGATGATTCGTAACAACCATTGAAAACTGCTTATGCTTATAACGTTTGCTCAACAAAGAGATCGGTCTATAGTTCTTCAAAAAAGAAAGACTATTTGAAGAAATAGCTACGTAATTACATTCCTTATACATAATTATACACAGAGCATATTTTGAGAATTTGCCCGCCGCAATTTCAGTGCAAACCTTCCTTTTATCGTGAGATCAAGAGCTTTATCAGTGTTTCTTCAAAGACAATAAGGGAACGTACCCATACTACGTGAGACGTGACCCCTTTTCATGGGAGTAGAGAGGAGTTCAAAATATTATGCTTGGTCAAAGAGGGGCATTCGGTTTTCGTCGTAGGAAAATCTCACGCTTTTTCAAGTTATTTTACGCTTTTTGAACGGCTATGGCTATGTTTAATTAAATTTCACATAATCATTTTTTAACTTTGGAAACTACAGAGGGTTGCTTGGCATATAATATGGGTGGTCACCGAGGGCGGGAGGTTCAAAAGACAAAAATAAATCTAACAAAAAAAGAAATCGACAGGAGTAAGTATAAAACGGCCGGAGTCCCGAGGATGAGGGCAAACTCGTTCCGTTATTCACTAGAGTACTATAACAATGGCATGGCGCCAGTGTTTAGGGAACGTAATCAATCGATCAATTTATTTGTTTGCTTCATAACATGGTACGTATTATTCCAGTTAGGATTTATTTTTATTATTTACATGTTTATTAGTCGTACAAATTCAAACATAATAGAATTAATATTATACAACATATCATATTTTATTTACTAAAACCGACAAGAAAACTGCTTTTCGGATCTTAAAGAAATTAAAGCTGTAGTACCACAAGGTAGTGTGTTAGGCCCGGTCCTGTACCTAATATACACAAGAGATATTCCAGAACTAGAAAATAATACCATAGCTACCTTCGCGGATGACACAGCTATCATGGCTACTGGAGTTAGTTACCCACGAAGAAGCTGCGGAAAATGTCCAAAAAGCAGTTAATTCCATTACAACTGGACAAAAAAATGGCGTATAAAGCTCAATGAAGCCAAGTCGATCCACATTGATTTCACTAACAAAATGGCAAATTATCACCCGATATACGTGAATCACACTGCAGTACCGTATGAAAATACGGCAAAGTACTTAGGTATGACACTTGACGCTAAACTGCGCTGGAAAGCTCACGTCAAAAAGAAACGCGAGGAACTGGGGGCTCGCTAGTACCTCATTAAGATCAATAACGTGCTACACTGGACTCGACTAGAGCCGCATAATGGAAATCCGAAGGATAAACAACATGGCCGCGTAAATCGAGTTATGAGATCAGTCATATTTGAAAACATCGACGATCAGAATTGAGGTTCAGACGAAAATGTTGCCTGCTTTTTCTGCGTCGAAAAGTCGCTTTTGCTTATCAACTTCAACTTCCTAGCTCTTTTCTAAATCTGCTGGTATTTGGCTGAGCCATCCCAAAGATGGGAGCAGTACGCCATGTAAGACCATATTTGTGCTTGATAAAGATTCAGCAACTGAAGTGGTGTGAAGTACTGCCTCGGCCTTAAATAGAAACCTCAGCTCTTTGCCAGCCAGCTGAGCAACAGACTCTATATAGGAGTCAAAATTTAGAGATTGTGTTAAGAAGATGCCAACACGCTGAAGACTGTCAGCTATCAGTATAGTCGTGTATCTAGGTGTCTCGGAAAGTAGGAGTGAAGCAGAAATGACATTGGCCGAGAGGTCACGCCGTGGTTTTGGAGGCATTGAACTTGACTAGGTTGGATTCACACCAATCAGAAACTGCCTTTTGAGATGATTGTGGTACAATTTCTACTAGAACAATATTTTAAAATCTTTTTCAAATAGAATGTCCTAGGAATCCCGGATCACACGGTAAAGTGTAGAATAAAAATAAACTGTGTTACTTTATGACGGCATCGTTTGGTACTATATAACAATAAGGGGGGACCTTTTCTTTAACATTCGATAAGTTAAATTTGGTAAGTTCTATGGTAAAAAAAAGAGTTCGGAATGAATAAAAAATTTCTCACTTTTTTGCTTATAACTTCTTTTTTTCTAATTTTTAATTTAGGGCAAAAAGTTATATGACATATTTGTAGGCTAAACAATTTGCTACAAATTATGACTTTGCAAATTTCTTGTAAGACGGATAGTTTCCGAGGTATCGCGAAAAAAGTGTTTTCCAAGATGGCGGCCGGGGGACAAGGGTGACGACCCCACAAGCTTGAGGTTAAGCTTCTATTGTGGGGGGGCACACATATCCCAAAAATAAAATTGCGTCCTCTAACAAATGCAAAGCTCATGTAAGATTACAATGGAGTATCTGAGCATTTCAAAATTGGATATATTTCCTGGAATATTCAAACTTCGAACGTTCTAACTTCACATTAGTATAATTTTTATCCTGTTGGAAATACCCTTTTGATATAAATATCGAAAAAAACTGTAATCTAAATTAGTGCCCAACGTGGACGAAGTCGCAGAATTCTAATAGTTTTATATAGATACTAGTACTATGCATATATTAGGTTGGGGAAAAACTTTTTTCGCATTTTATGTAAAAATTCAAAAGGTTTTTTTATAAAGTTTATTTACATTTGACTAAAGTATGTAGGTGCAATTTTGTTGGATAACTTTTTGCCATCTTGCAAGTAGGGACGTGATCCCATTGCTAAAAAAATTTTAGGGCTTCTGATCAAACAACTGCGACAAGTGGTTTTGGCTCCTCTCGTGATGTTAACCTGACACTGCCCAAGGAATTCTGCAGAGACCGAAACAGGTGAAAATCTGAAGGTGCAAGGTGAGGACTATACGGCGGATGCATTATCACCGCCCAGCCAAACTCGTAATTTTTGCTGAGTGGCTAAATATATGTGAGGTCAAGCGTTATCATAGTGAAAAACCACACCCCCTTTACTGTTGATTAATTCCGGCCGCTTTCTCTCATCTTTTTGCTTTCATCTCATCAGTTGTTCGCAGTACAGTTCAGAATCGATGGTCCTGCCTGGCGGTAACAGCTCATAATGAATAATTTCCTTCCAATCTCACCATACACACAGCATTATCTTGTTGCGAGTTAACCCGGGTTTCGCCACAGTCTGTGAAGCCTGACCCGCCTCTGACCACGATCTTTTTCGCACGTTCTTGTCGTACGTGATCCACTTTCCATCACCAATTATCAGCTTCTTCAAAAATGGTTCGGTTTCATTACGTCGTAATTTAGAATCACAAATGAGTAAACGGTTCATTAGGTTTCTTTCAGTGAGCTCATGAGGCACCCAAATATCGAGCTTTTTTTGTACCCAACTTTTTTCTAATGCGCCAAAACCGTTTTGTGGTCAATTCCCAGTTCTCCAGCTACATCGTAACTACTAATATGCCGATCTTGGCCCACTTTTTTAAAAATTGCATCAATTTTGTCCGTAACAGGGCGACCAGAGCGACGTGCATCTTTGATATTAAAATTTCCGGATTGAAAACGCTTTAACAAAATTTGCGCTACTCTCACAGATACTGCATTAGGTCCCATCACACACATCACAATTTTTTTTCGCGGCTTGTGTTGCATTTTTGCCTTTTTTTGTAGTAAAATTTTAAAACGTATGGAATTACTTCATTATATTCACTCATTTTAACAATAAGAAAAACAAATGAAAATCCCACATTTTCCTAATTTGAATTTGGAATTGTCTTCTTTAAAATTAAAACTTTTTAATGATACCAAAACCAGCCACATACAAATGGTACAGCCAAAGACATCTTATAACAAGTTCATACATACTATATGCGAAAAGACTTTTCCCCAACCTATTATATGCGTTAGACAAACTGGAACCGCAGCGAGACCGTAACACTGATACTAGACGGGTCAATCAAATTGAATCGATTCGGTTGAAAGGCACAGAAAAGGGAAATGTGCAGGCAGAAATGAGGGTGCGAGGGATGTTCGTCGGTCGTCTTACCGTACTTAGTGGGGAATATCGTCTCGTCGTTGATCGTGTTCTGCGTGTGCGTCATCACGTAGTCGACGTACTGCGGCGCGGCGACGCGCGACTTCTTGCCGCGCTCGTCGTACCAGGCGTAGGCGCGTCCGCCGGGGCCCACCATCTCGGGGCACGTCGCCGCCGTGCAGAACTCCGACACGGTCCCGTACAGCAGGTTCACGTGCTCGAACAGCGCCAGCGCTGGAACCGACCGAACGAATGCCGAATCAATACGCACCTACCGCCTTCCTCGGCACCTCCTTGCATCGCATACTCACTGTGGGACGCGAGCCATTCGTTGTAGTCGAGGCCGTGCGGCAGCTCGACCAGCTGGCGCATGTCCAGCTCGGGCAGCTTCCGCTCGAGCAGCGCCTCCTGCAGGTACAGCTTGGGGTCCCCGGCCGGCTCGCCATCGCGCTCCTTGCGCCGCGCCTTCCTGGAACGCAACGACCACTCGGTTAACACCGATGCGCCACTATCATCATCTTACGACTAGTTGGCTCCTCGTTCGAGCCTCAGCATTACGCACTTATTACAAAATTCAGTGTCATTTAAATATAGGTTAGGTTATATCAGGGTAATAAATACCATCATCGAAGAGTCTCTGAATATTTTGAAACGTAAGTCATTGCTAAATTACAATACCCAGAGGTGAAAGGGGGGAATCCTTGTGGTTTCCCTTCGTTGTCCTCCGGTCTGTCCAAGTGACATTGTTGATTATCCCAGACACCATGGCATTGTGTTAAGATGAATAATAAAGATATGTAATTCGCTACAGATAATACACTATCGCTATACACGATATAAGTCTGTCTAATAGCAATGTAATTGACTACCTAATTGATTTTTATTATCGAAAAGAAGGAGACTGCTTGGAAGGATGAAAGGTTTAGCAACATCTATTAAATGAAAGAGCTGAATACGAATAAATTACAAGAGTAGTTAGTTATTAAATAATAATTAGCTTCCTTTGAGTAATAATAAACAAGAGATTCCTCGGAGAGTTGCTATTATCTACACAGGAAAAACCACAATTGTATTAGACGGTGAAATAATTGTGAAATAGTGAAGGACGAACCACATAAAGTAAAGATTACAATTGATAAGATTACTTCAAATATTAGGGATTTATTTCTTTGTTGAGCTTGCTGTTCATATTAAAAAACATGGCAAGCATATATCAGGACCATCAGGAACCTAAACACCCTTTTAAGCACTTGGAAACAAAATGATTGATCACAGTAGAAACGTCAGGTTCAACCTGCTTTTTTATTGTTACAAAGAACATTATGAGAAAAATTCGAGTAATTTAAACGTCAGCTAAAGCTCGATTAGATCAAGTACCGTAATGGTGTCGCAGCGGTTCCACAGGAAACATGCGCACACGCCAACTGTGTATTAATGAAGACAAAAGTAGGGTCATTAAAACAAGGGTGAGCTACTTGCTGCGACGGCCGCTCTTCCTACAGCCTTCAGCCCAAGGCTCAAGCGACAGAGGGGAGTCGGGAGCGCCAGTGACGCGATAACGCTTACAAGCTACTGCAACAGAGGAGGGGTAGCGGCGCGTACTCAACGTTACTTGAATAACGTTCCAGAAATACTACATCACCGGATTATGTTATCAGTAACAGACACCAAGTCACAAATCTCGAACGTTTCGCTAAATCTCCGCAAGTACGCACATATGTAGATACGTACACATAAAGCACAAATAGGTACGTACTACGAAACTGATTCGCAATCGTATAATAGGAGTCGAAGACGTACAGCCGCGGTGGTGGTGGTGCAGTAGCGGTGAAGGCGTGACGCGTGGGGGTTGGGCTCACCTGAATGGCACCGCCGAGTACAGGTACGACGGCAACGAGAACAGCACTCCGAGAACCACGGCGTGGCACATCGCGGCCACGACTCGATCGCCACTGATTCCGATTAGTCACGGCGGTACGCGCTCGCCGTCGTCGGGGGGCGAGGGGGGAGGGAGCCGCCAGCCATATTGCATGACATGCCCACGCGCCGCGCGAGCGCCACTCGGCCGCCGACGCCAGACAGAGAGGTGAACACTGTCTCTCTCGCTCGCATCGGTTGGTAAACAATGCCATTACAATACCAAGGCAACGGGCTGATCAAATTAATGATCACGACTCACGACTCGACGTCAACGGTACGCACATTATAAAAGTGAAATATGAGCTCTTGAAAGCGTCCACCGGTGAATGTATGCAATATTAATAAAGGCATATCTCGTCTGCTCGGTAACGCAACCATGTCAATAGCTGTCAACAGCGAGCAAATAACTTCCAAATCGTCGAGGTCAAGGGTGAATGAATGATCATTTGTTTGTTTCTGATTAACGACAGGTCAAATGCGCACATGGAGAGGTTTAACACTAAAACACGGAGCCATGGGCGCCCCCCTCTCCTCTCCCGAGTCTGCAGTTTTGGAGATTGGCCAGATGTGGATGCGAGTTAATAAAACAAGTTTAATTAAAAAAGCAACTATACCAATATATTGGTAGACCATTTTGGCATCAGCTGTTTTCAATTTGCTACTTTTAGAACTTTTGTTTGTATGTTTGCGCAACGCGTGAAAAAGTGTCTGTTTCCGATTAAGACTCGCACATATCGATATTACATAAATAGAAACATTCATTATAAGTCAAAAATAATCCAAAGACATACAGCACACACACACACGGGGGTTGCATCGAGTTGTATGCCGTGTCAATAAATTCGTTTAGGCAGAGGACAAACATACTGAAGGATACCTGAAAAGTGTGAAAGAAGACGAATATGTGGTGTGTTAGTTGTCCGAAGAGGGACCACCAAACACATGTAGTTGAAACCACACAGAATTATTACAAAAAAAAAACATTTTATAGTTTAAAAATTAAAAAGAGGAAATGCAATTTTCACCCTAAGAGCTAAATTATCTTCTAGCCTTATTGTTGGTTTAAGTTTATGTTTAGATTGTCTAGTCATCCGCTAGATCCTCGTCGAAGAGGAAGTCCCAAGATAATGTTAGCTTGCCGCTGTAAAGGATGACCAGGGTGCGTACCAATGGCCTCAAAACAAGGGGATGCGGAACACTGCGCGAAGTGGAGACGAGAAATTATGGAAGTGGACCTTGGACGATTATCACCATTTATTTATTTAAGAACAAAACAGATTACAGTCCTTAAAAATGAAACAATAACAATGTAATATGCAGGGCCAGATTATAATCCAAACTATGTGCTAATTAAGCGAACGAGAAAGTTGTTCAAATTCATTTTACAAATAATATAAAAAATATGAGTGAAAAATCGACAATAAATAGTTATACCGATTGCGTGAGAGATTTTTTTTTTGCATTTATCCATAAACATAACTTGCCTAGAAATAAAAATATCTATGTTCGCATTCAATTTGGTGAGTTAATTATAAAGGCGACACATTCGGACCAATGGATTGAATTTCAGAATATGGTCCATTTTTATCAAAATTCCGACGGACCCGCTTTCGACGACTACCTATTAGGTCCATGATATTGTTCACTGTATACTTTAATTTTCTTTTTAAAATTCAACAAAACATTTTTGCAAGTTTATATTTACCGTTTACACTTACATAAATGAATATAATGTAATACAATAACTAGAATAATTGTTCTGTTGTGAAAAGTAGATGCGAGCGTAATATGCATAGTAATGGCGGCGCGCGGGCGCGGGGCGTCGACCGCGTTGCGCGCGCTTTCCACGCGGATGTGGGTACCCTCGTTCCGGGCCCAGCGCCGCCAGGAGATGCGCTCTTTGTGTATCAAAGCCATCGTTACCAAACTACTGTACGACCACTCCGACACTATTGCAATAGCGGACTTGGGGCTCCAGAGCTGTCGCGAGGCAAGCCAGCCAAGCGTGGCGACCGTTGAAGCCGACTTCAAAAAGGAAGAGGTTCTCATTTCGGCTGTATGTTGTTTTTATTCCAAAGAGTATACCGAGTCAGGATCTGTTGAGGGCATCTCAGGGAAAGCAAGAACAATCCTAGAATATTATAGGCACGTACCTATAACATTTTTTTAAATCTTTTATCTAAATCTATTCAAATATTTGCCTAAATAAAAACTAGAATATAAAATATATTTTATCGAAAGTGAAAACCGACTTCAAAATAATAAAAAAAACGAAAATTATTTTCTTTTCACATGTTGAAGTCGGTGCCAAGTAGATTATGTTTGATTTCGCACCGACTTCAAGACGAGGCACAAAAATACTTCCTGGATTTTAGTCCACTTGATATTTCATTTACTGCCCGCTTACTTACTCCCTTCTGTAGATGTATGTCTTTATATTGATACATTCGAGATCAAGTACCAGGGCAAGGGGGCGCTTGTAATTTGTTCATATAATATATTAACAAATTAGTCTCGTTTCGTCCATCTCAAATACGTAGACGCTACGTTTACATGAGTGGACCCGAGTGAAGTTATACAAAATCAATAAATTTTACTATATTTCTAGAATCTAGATAGATCGACGACTTGCCAATACATAAATCGTTGTACTGAATGTCATTTTTGGATATCATAAAAGTAGCTTCGGTATCGTACTCATGAAGGAAGCATAACGTCTAATATAACTGCAGGTAACAGAGGAGGCACGGTGAAGCACGCGCTCAATGCTACAACGTGTACAATTATCAATGTAATCCGGTTATCAGATAGGATGCAGTTCTATCCAACCGGGCGTTGGAAGAAACGGGCAGTCACGTGCCCCCCAGCGACAGTGGCAACATCAATCGCGACGGCATAAATAATGATGATGACAATATACACCTACACCTACGCACGTGCCCATTGCCCATATCGATGGACATACATGTATCGGCGAAGGTCGCCCGGCCGCGTCCGGCCGCGCTAGTTGTCACGCGGACACGCGCAGCGCTGCAGCGCCGCAGCGCTTCGGGGCGGCTGATCGCCTGTCATCGGCTGATCGCGTGACGTCATCGCCCATCCATTATCACACACGCGTGAACAATTTACGCACTACACTTGGTATCGCGTCCGTGCTGATAACAACATTCCATGCCTCAACAAAATAATTAAATTATCGACAGAGTGCGTCTTACCTAGGATTCCATAATGGTAATGATATGAATAAGGGGGCTAACAACAACGATTAAGTGCCAAATGATGAAATCGATTTGTTGGGGCTTCTTCGTTATTGCTTGTCTTGCAGCCTACAATCGGCAGAGACCAGTTAGACCCCTGTGAGCGTTGCGACGATCACAACTGATCGATTTTGCTGTACTAACTACGCCACAACGACACGTAGTCATAAGTCAATATGCCTAAATACAACCTGCATAGTGAGGTATGATCCTCATTCGAGGCACGACAAGACACTTGAATAAAACAGTTTGTGCCTTATTGAGCCGGCCGGGGCATTCTCTTGGGGCGTAAGGTCCTTCGATCAACGTAGCGAAAAATATTTACACCCACTTATAGCCGGTTTCTATATCTTGCCGACAGCTCACTTGCCAGCTCCATATAAGTAATGTCAACATTCAATCGACGGCGAAGCTAATCAATGAATAATAAGGTATAAGAACCGGCCGTTAGCGGTGATCATGGAATTGAACGAGTGAATGTGAGACGTGGTTACACTATTCGATAATTGTTAAATAATGCAACATCCAGATAATAATTATATTAAATTAAATAACTTTTTGTTTAAATTATAATTTACGATTTCTCGCTACAGTGTTAATTAGAAGTGAGAGTGGAACGAGTGCACTGCGCAGGCGACGGAAAGGAGCTACAACTAGCGGCGTGACCACACCACCGAACCACTCCTCACTCACCAGCTGTATATATGTATTTTGTTTGTAACAGAAATGTAAACACCCGAGCCAAGCGATGAGACGTATCCGATAATGAGGGCAGTTTGAATAGGAATAATGAAGTCAGCGCTGATTTGGTAGGGCTATATTGACTTGAAATCCATTGACACGATGCAAGTATGGGGTCAGTACCGGCGAAGAGGGCTCGTGCGCTCCGAGGATTGTACACTCCCGTGTTTCAAATAGATCTACATTTTGGTTTCGAGTGGCGGAGTGAGAGGTGCCGCTCCGCCGTTTTCGCCTTTCGCGATGCGCATAAATTAGCCAAAACGGCCGCCAAACCGATTCATTAATACGTGAACGAAGCGTGGAAAGCGTTGCGAGCCCGAATGCGGCCTTTGCGGAGCCAAATATCCACTAGTTTCTCATCAGTACTAGTAGTCAACAAGAAAAGGGTTCGAAGCGGACGCTCTGAACACGACGACGCCGGTTGCGGGTAACTTTTGGATGATCGAGATTCACTAGTATTTCTCCGCGACTCCAACTAGATTGGTTGAAGAGCAGGCCTGCAAAGGCCTGCGAAATGGCTAGGCCGAATACTTGTTGCCCCAACGGTTTGATGCGGCGGGTCAAATCTCTACTGGTGGAGTTGGGCACTCTGCTTCCCGGGGTGACCTGCTTGTTGCGTGGTTCATCATGGGAGTATCCTTGCTCTAGAACTCTTGTTCTTCCACACAAACGCGGGTATGGGACGCGGTTTAGCACAGTAGTTGGAAACGCCTATATCAGAGTCTACGCACACTCGGTCTTCCCCTATAATTAGGAAACAGTATGGTCCGAAATCTATTCCGCCTGCGTTTCCAAAAAAAAATGGGCGAAGGACAGAACACCGAGGGTTTTAGTGGGTATTCCTAATTGTGGCATGGCAATAACCATAACATGACGAATCCCACACTCCCCACGGTATTTCCCCCGAGGTGAATAATCATCTAACGGATTTTCTCTTATAAAAAAGAGGCGAGTCTATTCGAAAACCGCATCGAAATAGGCCCAGTAGTTTTTGCGTGAATCCCGAACAAACAGACAAGAAGTTAAAGAAAAATGCATCGCGTTCTCCATCGTTTATAGTCTATTCTAGTTATTTTTTTAATAATGGAATTTTATAATATAGATAATATGACGAATGAAGATCATTTTGAATGTTATATATAATACAACGTTCGCCGGCCATCGTCACGGTGTGAGCACGCGGCATTTGTCCGTAGAACGGTTACCGCTGAATTCCTTATTTTACAATTTATTATTTTAATTCCATAATTGACTACAGTCATGCTGAAAGCTTTTATTTGTTGTCAAAAAAGTTAAAATTATAATAAAGTATACACGCAAATAGCCTCCAGTTAAAAATATCAGTCCATGAACACGCACAGATCAAGAGTTAAATACTTCTGTTTTGTAGTTGTCCCAGAACCGTTTGGGAAGAAAGAAAGAAAAAAACATTTATATGCTTTTTAAACATAGCGAGAAATAATATTATAATCTATAATATATGATGATAATATATACGAGAAGTTTAATACATTAGCCGTGCCCGCGATGCCGTGAAATTTGTTTTTAAAATAACCCAATTTTGAAACATTCTTCATTGGTGCTTCGCTCTTAATGGTCTAAGCGTGATGTGATACATAGCCTGTAGCTTTCCTCGATAAATAAGCTATCTAGCGATGAAAGTTGTCAATTTTCAAATCAGACCAGTTGTTCCTGAGATTAGCGTGTTCAATCAAACAAAAAACAAACTCTTCAGCTTTATATATTCGTATAAGATGTATAAGAAAGATTGAGATTGATGTTTTTTTGGCTTCCGTTGCATTTTGGCAAAACAGATCCCACACCATATCGTCAGTCCTTTCGGTCTGCATATTCGCCCATCGGCCCACCTGACGGGGTGCGGGAGCAATCGCCTGTGCACATTCACAACAGAGGCGAATACAACGCGAAGCAAGTCTTTTAAGGTGGAATAGGGGGTGCGGGAAGTGAGCCATGGCTTATCATATGGAACACGTTAGTTCAAGGCTAACAGTTTCATGCCAATATCCTGTGTTCACGTGGTATCACACCATGTCAAAAAGAGATAAAGAAAGATACAATTTACAGAAAAGCAAGTAGTTAGTCTGAAAGTTAGTAGTGAAATTCTAAAAAAGTAAAGGTTTTATTTATTGTATGAATTCAACAAACAGGCAGACGGCCCACCTGATGGTAAGCGGTTACCATTGCGTATAGACATTTGCAACACCAAAGGTGAAACAAATGCGCTAATGCCCGAATACAACTCAAGGTTGTTATGGTGGTATTCTCTAAACAAGGGTGGTAGCCATCCAAACATGGAGATACCCACCCTTCCATCTGACAAAAGATTAGGGACAGCTGTCATACATGTAACTAGGAGTTGAAATATTTTTTTCAGTATACATGTCCATGTGAAGAACGGTTAGTCGGATTTAACTTGAAAGAACATAACAATGTTCCTTATTGACTTTTATGTAAATCAATAGACGGCGAGATATTTTAACTTTCAAAAATGTGGAAACTTCGTCGTACGATCTGAAAAAACATGCTAACAGAAGTCCAAAAAATAATTCCACGGAATATCGTGTTGAACGACATCTGTTGAATGGTTTTTGAACTATGTAAGTATATGATATTTGCGATTGAATCCTTTTAATGGTTCCGTGGCTAAATAACATAACGGGAGACATCCAGCGTCTGTCACTACGGAATCCTGCGTTATGCGCGGACTGCCAAAAAATTATCCGATTGAATAAAAACTTTTCCCAATTTTAGAAGATAATGGAAAGCTCCTTTCTTCGCGCTTGAAAAATAATAAACACCTTTGGCATTTTCCATTCAATGACTCATTGATTTAAGTTGATCAAATTTTCAATTACCCACGAGTCTTTCATATATATATATATATATATATATATATGGCACACCCAAACAGACATCGGAGTGGGTACAAAAGGGTGTCCGAGTCACCTTTACGTGTCGGAACCCTGGGAGATAAGCCATCGATCTGGGCAAAGCGTATGGAGGACTTCGGTGTGTTATTAAATAAATAACAGACAACTTCAATGTTCCCTTATAAGCGAGAAAAGTGCGCCGCTTACCAATTCATGCATTTCCGCAAAAGGGCCGGCAGATAATATAATATGACTTAAGGTCATTTTAGTTTGCAGTGCCAATACAATAATATATCGTTGACTCCCTCTACTATTTCCGTCGTATACTCTGATTTGGGTGTCTGGTTGCGTTATAATACTTAGGCCCGTTTATATCTTACCGAACGTTCAATTTTACCGACCAATCAAATTTTATCGGATTGCCAATAATAATAAGCTACCCAAATTATAAAAGCTTGAATTGTTCAGCTTGGGAATAAGGAATATACAATGTGTTTGTCTAACGATTTATTTATTAGTACAGCGACTCATGTTGATATCTATTTTTGTATTGCACCAATTAAGTGAATGTTAAGTAATTTAAAAAACTAGACCGGCTTCCGATTGTGACGCATAACTCCGATCGGGTTCTGCATTGCATTCACCGGCTACGGCAGATCCGAAGGTGCCATTAAGGGGGCGCGAGCGGTATAATGCGAGACATAGGCCGGCAGGTGGAATTTAAAGAGGACTGAAGCTTGGGCTCGTTGAGCAGTTGCGGCGAAGAACAAGACGTGGTGCACGGTGCACGGGCCGCAGCGCCGTCACGCAACACCGCCGCATTGCACATTGCCATTGCAATACCGCAATCAGCAATGTTGCAAATGAGTTTGTTAAATAAATATTCACATTTGTAACACCTTTGTTTGTACGTTTTGCGTGGGCTACGAGTGTGTTTAGACGCATTGCGTCGAGGGCGGGTACTCACGCGACGAGGCCTCCGAGAAGGCCACCGGCCCTCCGCCGATCAGCCTGATCTTGCGGTGGCACGAGTCGAAGAGCGAGAGCCGCGCGTGCGGCGGCGGAGGCAGGCCCACCATGCCGCCGCCGTGGCGCCTCGCGCGCCCGCAGCGGGCCACCGGCGCGCTAGCCGGGCGCCACCGACTGCTGAGCCGCGGCGCAGACAACTACGCCGCCGGACATCGCTACGCGTCTAACCCGGATCGCGGTCGGAGCGGCACTGTTTCTTTTGCACTTGTTTGCTGCGGCGGGTGGGCGACTGCCACCCCCCTCCACCCGCCTCTCTCCCTCGTCACGGACATAATAACATCAAAATACAACAAGGCCGCAATACCTATATATGTGGTATACCACCACAACCGATGTTTGATTGTTACGTTCCCATAGTTGAGGGTGTGCGATCGACTCGTGTGAACGAAGACAATCTGTTGACGTGATCCCATGCTGCGTTTGCCCGCGACTACGCCCTCGGAAAAGCAGTCCACGTTCCAGTCGACCTTGTATTCAATCTACATACTTACAAAGTCAGTAATGTGAGCATCAGTCTACGCAGTGAAGTGTTCCGTAGAGATACCGAACCATAAAGATATTTAATAGCAAATACCCCACATCAATAAACTAGTCGATTCATATGATGGGTTAAGGAGTGGAAGATCCAAAAACTACTCAAACTAATGTCCATTTAAAGTATTTTTCAGCTCTACCATTATAATTTTTTCCACGGTGTTTTGAGATACTTTGCCATCTATTGGCATAATAGAAAAGTTCTTCGGAGAACATTGTTTTTTTATTACAATGAGTTCAGCAAACAGGCCAGCGGCCCATCTGATGGAAAGCGGTTACAATCGCCTATAGACCATTGCAACACCAAAGGTGCTACTAATGTGCTGCCGCTCTCCAGAGGACGACTGGAACCTGGCCACTAATGCCGGAACACAACTGAAGGTTGTTATGGCAACTGATATAATAGATAAACATACTTTCAGTTACATGTATTTAGGACGCACTTTTTTATAACTCATAATATAGAATAACACTTTTTCGTCAAATTATAACTTATTATAATAGTTTGATAGAAACTCATATATAGTTATCTACGCACAAGTGAAACTTGGTTGTTGTTTTTTGGAAGTGTGCGGTTTTATCTCCCTCGAGTATAGAGGCGTAATAGTTGTCATTTGTCGACAAATCGTATGCCACCGGCTGCTCCAGATATGTGCCCGGGAACTAACTACATCATAATAGATAGAGAAAACTACTGCAGGTTAAAATTGAATAAAATTATTTTTGTGTTAATCTTAAAATATCGATGATGGCGTTGTGAGGCAATCGTTTAAATCGATCGACGATGCGTATCGTCATTTCGTAGTTATTTAGTATTGATTAATTATTAACCAATTACAACACAGCGTAGACTGTCGTCGCCACATTTTTACTTTGGTTTTTTTTGTAAACTTAATAACGGCCTTCATTCAATACCTTATAGAAATGTTAAGAGATGGCTATCAATATGCAAATAGACGCGTGAAATCGGCCCACTTGCGGCACCATCAACGCTCGAGCAATCTAATAACAATTATGCCATTTTAGGGGAATTATCAATATTTAAATAATAATTTTACTTTTACTTCAAAATATACATACGTGTTTAACGAATGTTTTAACAAAATAATTGTTTGTGTACCGTTGTTGTTGAGAGTTATTCTAGCTATGGTCTAAATTAAATATTTTAATGTCGAAGCTAGCAAAAAGGCGGAAGCTCACCTGATGGAAAGCTATTAACATCGCCTGTAAACGTTGCCAATGTGTTTGTAAGCAGCAGTCAAGCAAAACATCGCAGGAAGTTTAATTTTTATTTTAGTTTAAAACATATCTATTATTGCAGTGTAAAATTAAAATTTGACTGTTTTGCGCACACATCTCACTCGCTGGCCGCGAACGAACCAGGGAGTGTGTCCCGGTATTCCGCCTATTAAAGCACGAGTGACGGTCGCGGAACTGCAGAACACCACAATCGTGATCTCCATGAACGACTATTCTGCACATGCAATTAAAGTCCATATAAATATTAGAACGACGTGGATTGTTTACTTTTTTTCGTATAATTATAATAATCAATTTAACCAAAACTTATGAGTTGTACTGGAATTGTTCTGAAATGATTGCTTTGTGTTCCGAGAAGCGGGGGTGGCGTGGCGCCGGCCACGACACCCGCCCGCCCTGTCCCTTACTCCTCTTGTCGCACGCTGACGCGACTTTGAAACAGTCTCCTATTGATTTGCATTATCTGCAGTGGGAAAAACTATTGACAGCTGTCAATAATGCGTTTAACAGAATTAGGTATACGAGCCGCGGCACAACGCGAGCTAGTATAAATCCGAAAAGCCGAAGGATGTTTTGTTCATCATCGTCGGCCAATCACAGTCCACTGCTGGACGTGAGCCTTCCCGGCCAGTGCCTGCCGACCACCTTGCGCAGGCCATCGGGTCGTCAGGCCATCGCGCTGGCGGGCGTCCGCAACTACGCTTCCCGAGACACAGTCAACACTTCAGGACTCGTCTACTCCATCGGCCATCGGTCCCGAAGCAGACGGGGCATCAACTTGCTAATTTTGGTAGCTATGTCGTATTTCCTTGGTTCCCTTTTTTACACAATGTTAGCGGTATATCAAAAATAGGAGCAGAGGTCAGGAATTGTGACCGGAAAAAGCGGAATTATCATTTTTCTAGTGTATGGTTACGAGTATATTCCATATTAGTCCCCGCTCTGGTGAGCCTGATGGCCCGCTTTGGGAATCAATATAAAATCTGGTCATGGAGATCATTCACAATTATTGGTGTCATATGTTCCTGAGCCTTGTCCCATATACGTTATTATATTCAGGAATATTAAATTAAACATTATATTAACATGCGCCAGATGTTGCGGATACCATAAGAAAAACCCTCAACCATAAAGGTACAACATGCCCCCAGCACGGCTCGCTCCGCAGCCCGCTGATGCGACAATAAGCAACGTAATTATTATAAGTAGGTACGTATGTGTATAAAAATTAATTGTGATTTTTGTAGTGAACAACAAACAGAACCGGAGACGGCGCGGCCGCCGCCCTTGACATTTTCCGTGCGTACGGCGCCCACCCCCGCCCTCCGCCCTCCCCCCGACACCCGCGCCCCGGCCACTCGATTGACGCCGTTGCGGACGCACGCGAACGTTCGTTACATTAAACACTGGTAATATGGTGGGACGAGTTTTGTAATGTAATGTAAATTATCTGCAGTCGGGCGCCATAGCGCGCCGTTCCCGGTGGACGCGACAGGACTCACCAGAGGCAGTCGAGCATGACAGGAGCCGCGCTCCCCCCACCTCCCCCCGCCCCTAGGGCGCACTCACCTGCAACAAATACCATATACATGTTATTTCTTCCATACATATTCATACATAAAGAAAGGGATGTAAGTTTATAATGTGAATATAAGAAGTTCTAGTACCATTGCTGTTTGCAAGCAATTTGAACCTTACAAAATATTTAGATTAATAAGGAATAGCATCCACAGGCCTCATTAATAACATTCTCTAAATATTCATTCATTACCTCTTGGCCGCGGCTTCACATGCCTTAGTGGTAACTTCTCCTGGGCCCGAAAAAATAATACCTGTCACGTCACCTAGCAAATGTGGAACTAACAATGCTAGCAACACATTAAAATCACGGCGTCATTCTCGTCACTATGAAGGTGTATTTGTTAGTGAATTGCAACGGTGGCGGCAATAAAACGCGATCGGAGCGCCATCCGTTCGGCTATGTTCATCTATCCCTCGGGAACAGTACATGTTTCGCGATTAAAGGTACACTATGTCCTTTCCCATAACCCTGGCGACGTGAATGTAAAATGCGACCATCTGTAACATAGCTCACGCGTAAGACCTCCACAAACAAACATACACTCATATTCGCATTTATATTATTAGTTGGAATTGCAAAACGTGTCGATTCGTCCGTTTCAAAAATCAACCATCAGCACATTCAAAGCATATTAGCTGCAGAAGGCTAAGCGAAGTCAGATTTTGGCCACGGGGCCTGGAGTGGTGGCGGCAGGGCCGCGAGCCACCTTTGCTCACCTTTGACCCTCATGAGATCATCAAGTCCGTCCTGCGCTGGCTACGTTTGTCTGTCATTTTTATGGGAAAGGTCTTTGTGAATGACTACTACTAATAAACTACTAATAAAAATAAAAAAATAGCAAAAAAGAAACGGGACTTCAAAAGTATAATCCAACAAATCGAAATGTGTACTGAGACACAAAGTAGAAGAGAAACTTCAACGGTCAAGTAGAAAAACTAATGGCAATAGGAAAGTGACAAAACGAATCGCAACAAAATTTTACTTGAAGGTTAACTTCCTCCATTTTTTTTAAAGTAGGTTTTTATATTTCAACGTCTCACATTTACAACTGCATCCCCGTTTCCTGGAGCTCCCACGCTCAAGTACGCAACCCACCTAATGACTTGTAGGAAACTTCCCGCCGAGATTTCCCTCTGCGCTACGAGATGGGGTCGTGTAAGGGTGTTGTGAAATCACCTTCCATCAAAAAAACATATTATTATATAAGGTTGGGGAAAAAGTTTCTTCGCATTTTATATAAAAAATGTAAAGGTTTATTTATAAAGTTTATTTACATTTGACTAAAGTATGTAGGTGCCATTTAGTTGGATTACTTTTTGCCATCTTGTAGGTAGGGACGCGATCCCATTGCTATAAAAATTTTGGGGTTTCTGATCAAAAAACTGCGACAAGTGGTTTTGGCTCCTCTCGTGATGTTAACCTGACACTGCCCAAGGAATTCTGCAGAGACCGAAACAGGTGAAAATCTGAAGGTGCAAGGTGAGGACTATACGGCGGATGCATTAACATCTCCCAGCCAAGCTTTCGTAATTTTTGCTGAGTGGCTAAAGATATGTGAGGTCAAGCGTTATCATGGTTGGTTTTCCAAGTTTTATATCTAGTTTTAGATTTTATAGCAATTAATATTTGTTGATGTTTAGACGTATGTAAGGAGAGTGACTTGAGTGATTTTTAATAATATAGGTAATGTGTTGATGTAATGAGGTTATATGGAATGAAGTTGTTGCGTTAATTGCAAACATATTCCCGAATAATACAGGGAAATATGTACAACCATAACTTATAGTCTAGTCAAAAATTACAGTAGTTAGTTGATACATCCACATATTATGTTGTCACAAGCAATAAGCAAGGAAAAGAAAAGATATTTAGAAATGGACTTAGTGGCGAAAATTAAAATAAAAACAACTCATAGGACCATTAATAAATTAAATTAATATAATAAGATGTGGATGTATGAACACGTAGAAAAGTTTAATGACGTAGGTTTATAATGGAGACTTATGTGTCTAATGATCTTTGATAGGTTGACAATTATATACCCTTAATATAATAGACAATGTAAGGTCAATAATAATTAGAGCACGAAAATATAGTATTTACAATTGAACAATTATTGATTGCACCACTAAAATCTTTGCCAACATGCATAAAAGCGCACGTAACGTGGTCTTGATGTTGCTACCTTTAGTGTGTGCCTGATTGAAGAAGAGCAATAAAATACTGTAATGTTATTGATGAGTGAGAGTAGTGATTAGTGTGTGTATACGGTAGTGTAAGTCTGACTATGTATGTTCAGTGAGGTTGGATATGAATGAATGTATTAAATATACAACCCTTCCTCCGACACGACAAGGGAGTTGGCTATACAACCAATTTTATCTAATTGGCAACTTAATATTGCGGTGTCGCTATATTTTTATATGAGGATTTTGTAGCTCCTAGTTGCTGATACGTTGATTTTGAGGGTGTATAAAAGGGTGTGGATGTTAGAGGTGCATCGTTACTAGTTGATGGCGAAGGTTAAATATTATTAGTGGCAATATTTGATGTGTAAGATGAATGAAAGATATTGGCTTTCCTGGGTGGACAATCCATATGCAGTAGAGAATGGTGTCGAAGGCGACATGTGACACATTTGTGTTTTGAACAATTGTGATTTTCTTTATATAGTTTCAGACAATTAAAACAGAGATGGTTATTCTTTACATACTCGTTTCGATGTTGAGGAGTAAATTTTAAAAATTCCGGGCATTTGTATATCAGATGGTTTATCTTTGCATAATATACAAATATTTTCATTTGGAATAACCGTTTCCGTATATGAGACTTTTCCTTTGATAGAAGTTGACATGTTGTGATCTTTGTTTCTGTCATTGATTAAATTGATAGCTATCGTCTGCATGTTTAAAAATTGCATAAATCAGTGAAGGTTGGTAAAGACGTGTCTTTTCGGCTTAATTCCCATGAAGATCTGAGGGAGTTGTCCAGTTTCTGAGTGACTAGGTAAACCAAAAGTAAATCCAGGCTGTATGTGTCGATGTCCATTGCGTTTAGCGAATCTATGCTTTGTTGTAACGTAATAAGAAAATCTTGAAGGTTGCAGCTAGTTATATGCGGAAAATTTAGAAATGATTTCAAATAATGATTTACAATTATGACTTTATTTTCGTACCTGGTGGATAATATGTCCCAAGCTTTGGTATAGTTGTCCTCGGTGATAAGTAGGGAGCTTACCAGTGCAGCTGCTTCACCTTTCAGTAATGATTTAAGATATATTAATTTCTGTATTGGCGGTATGTTAGCATCGTCGATGGTAAGCATATAAATATTCTTGAAGCTATTCCATTCCTGCAGCTTGCCGTCAAAAGATGGTAGTTCGAGTTGTTGCAGTTTAATGTGATGTATACTTTCCCTATTGTAGTGGGCTATGCGCCGTTGCGAAGCCTCCTGGGTTTCAAGTATACGGCTATACGCTGCCCCGCTGGCATAGTATATGTCTTCTATTGCTTCTCGATCCTGTTCATGTGCTTGTTCGTCGTCTTCTAATTCTTCTATTATTGATGATTGAATTTTGTCGTGTTGATCGAATATTTTTTCCAAATCGTTGTATCTGTTTTGAATTTGTGATATGTCGAAGCTTTCTTGTAAGATGTAGTTGTAGAGTCGAGTAAGTTTTCCTTTTATTGTTGTACGTTTTGTTTTTAATTGTGAAATCGACACTGTGAATATTGGTTTTTTCGAAAATAATATAATCTGTAACTGCTGGTTTAATCCGGCTCGACGGACCAAATGTTTTGTGGTTATGAAATTTAAAAATTTGCTTCGAATTTATATATATATATATATATTTATGGTTTTACAAGTTTTATATCTAGTTTTAGATTTTATAGCAATTAATATTTGTTGATGTTTAAACGTATGTAAGGCGAGTGACTTGAGTGATTTTTAATAATATAGGTAATGTGTTGATGTAATAAGGTTTTATGGAATGAAGTTGTTGCGTTAATCGCAAACAATGGTGAAAAACCACACCCCTTCTGTTGATTAATTCCGGCCGCTTTCTCTCAACTTTTTGCTTTAATCTCATCAGTTGTTCGCAGTACAGTTCAGAATCTATGGTCCTGCCTGGAGGTAACAGCTCATAATGGATAATGCCCTTCCAATCCCACCATACACACAGCATCACCTTGTTGCGAGTTAACCCGGGTTTCGCCACAGTCTGTGAAACCTGACCGGCCTTTGACCACGATCTTTTTCGCACATTCTTGTTGTACGTGATTCACTTTCCATTACCAGTTATCAGCTTCTTCAAAAATGGTTCGGTTTCATTACGGCGTAATAAAGAATCACAAATGAGTACATGGTTCATTAGGTTTCTTTCAGTGAGCTCAAATGCGCCAATACCGTTTTGTGGTCAATTTCCAGTTCTCCAGCTACATCGTAACAACTAATATGCCGATCATGCTCCACTTTTTCAAAAATGGCATCAATATTGTCAGTAACAGGGCGACCAGAGCGACGTGCATCTTTGATATTAAAATTTCCGGAATGAAAACGCTTAAACCAAATTTGCGCTACTCTCACAGATACTGCATTAGGTCCATCACACACGTCACAATTTTTTTTCGCGGCTTGTGTTGCATTTTCACCTTTTTTGAAGTAAAATTTTAAAACGTATCGAATTTCTTCATTAGATTCACTCATTTTAACAATAAGAAAAACAAATGAAAATCACATGTTTTCCTAATTTGAATTTGGAAGTGGTCTTCTTTAAAATTAGAACTTTTTAATGATACCAAAACTAGCCAGACACAAATGGTATAGCCAAAGAGATCTTATTACAAGTTCATACATACTATATGCGAAAAGACTTTTCCCCAACCTATTACATCTATTTTTTTAACCATGTTAACAAATAAGGCATTGTTTCAGATAATTTGTTAGGGCCACCGTTTCTAAGCACTTGAAAATATAAGTCGATTTATAAGTTTGAGATTTGACCCTCCTTCACAGGGATTGATTTTGGCAAGCTACACTAATAAATAGCTGTAAATAATACGGGTGTTATTTGTTTTAACCATCCAAAAATCTAATGATACCACTTTAGTTTTCGCATAGTGTAGGCCCTTTTGAAAAATTCACCTGTATAGACACCACTGCATGCTCCACCTGAAGCCAGAAGTTCGAAGAAAAATGACCGCTACATACAAACAGCAATAGCCTCAAAAAACTGTTCAACCGAAGTCCTCATTATTTCGATTCAAATAAGTTTTATACAGAAGTATGTTATATGATTACTTTTTGAAGAATTAATAATCCAGACACCCAGACCATAGTAAATAACAGAAAGTTCGTTTTCGAAATTTACCATATCAGGAATCGAACCCGGAGCCTCTCCGTTCCAGCGAGTTCGGCCGTCTAAGACTTAGCCCGCTCAATGTCTCAAGTCAACAGAGTTGGTCCAGAGCAAAATACTAGAGGACTTGATACTATTAAAATAACTAAGCTAGTCCTAGCAGTCTCTTCGTCAGTGAACTGCCTAATTGTTCTGACCGCATGTGCAGCAGAGACACAAAAGTGAGCGGCCTTCAATATGACCGTCGCGGTCAAACCATACCGCGAGTTATATCGACTCTAACGCCATCTAAAGCACGACTAAAGAAGTATTCATGATTCATATTTATAAATCAATAAAATATAGCCTCCGGTTGATTACTGAACACAGATAAATCGACAAATAAACAAAAGATCGTTTCACGAAAGATTGTATCATGTTCTCAATCGCTATAGAGTCTATTCCAGTTTTTTTAATATCATCAATGTACAGACACGGTATTTTTATAATATAACAGATTTTGGGAATTGTAATAAATAAGTCATTTCCCCCTTCTTTCCAAAGTTCACCAGTGGAAAAATTAGGAAAATTTGATGTCTAAATAAAACTTCGGGACGGGTTTTTTTAAACGGATTCGATGCTCGAGTATGGCAATTGATTTTTCATAAATCTAATGATGCCGCTTAACTGTCACCAAAATCTTCCCCTGGCTTCTTTGAGGATTTTCCGTTATTTCCTATAGTTTGCCGCCGCGCGGATTAATTGCTACATAATTAACAAGGTTAATACTAAGAAGTCCACGTACGTGCCAAAATCTGTCAATACTGAAAACAATCAAAATCTTCGGAGATGCATCTACGAAAATGTTTAGTATTTACATGTTTTCACGTAGCAGTTAAGATTTTAATGTTAAAGAGTTTAACGCAAAATTAATAAAGCATTAGCGAGTAGGACATCTCATCGTACTATTTTGTATTCCCCTGTCGAGCGGACGAGCTTAGTTCCCGCGGCGGTATGAGCCGCGGGCTCTCGACCTGTCCGACGGGGTAGCATCACAGACGCACCACACAACTCACTTAAACTGTGGGGGTTAAACAAGAATTTAAAAGCAACACTGTCACATGGTTATGTGGAGAGGATCGCTCCAGAAGCCAGGAGCGAGGTCTCAGTTGGCTTCGCGCGACGGCCCTCGCAGTAAACAACTTTCCAGAGAGAGAGTCATTAGTGTTACGACACAATACGAGTTGGTTCCCAGCATTGTGGCAGGTTTGCATTCAAACGGCGAATAATGTGAACCTCGCCGCGATTCATTATTGTTATTTGCGAGTGGTGAAGGCGATTACCTCCTCGGAGCTCGAGGCCGCCTCTGTGCTCGTACCACTATGCCCCATCGCCGTCGTGCTCTTCTACGACAGCTCCCCCCTTCTACTCCGCTTAGAGGCCGAATTACCATTTATAGAGCTCGAAACAATAATGATTACCCCACTAAGGTCTCACCGATGGTTCATTTACCTTACAAAACCGATGCTAAGACAAGAGAATATATATAGTAAAATATAGGAGTTGGTCACAAGTCGACCAAGTGGTGTGGTGTGAATGTGATTTTCAAGTTTCACAACTAAGTAATCTCATTATGTAGATTTCCCCGAAATATTGGTGTAACTCTAAGCATCTGGCATAGCTCTAAGCGATGCCTGACTAGCCGGAGATAGCACCGTCTCTTCAGTTATTCGCATTCGCGTTCCCTTTTTCCAGACTAAGACTCGAACAGAATCAGGTGAAGGACCATTTGAATATTAACCCTTTGCGCATCCCCATATGGATTCTCTATCATATATTAATTATTATGATTCATATTGCGGTTCGCCGTTCCCGGCTCCCGGGTCTAATAGGCCCGCTCGCCAAATGAAATCAAGCCGACCTTAATTTGTAAATGTGGTTTTTGTATGCAATGCGCAAAAATTCGCCAAGGATTGTTCTTTTCGAGTTCTAGTTGCAAAGGGATTCTTATAAGTTCGCTCCACCAACTGACCATAGCTCAGACTTGGCTACCTGAGGAACTACAAAAATGTTTTAACGTTTTTAGTGTTCGACGTCACTCTCGTTTTCTATGTTATAGTTAGTTTATCGCAAACTACTGTCATTATAATGGTGCTATAAATGATTTGGGTGTGAGTAAACGTGCGAAAAATGCGGAATAATGGTGGCCCCATACGATATAACTGAAGGTTCAATTATTTTCTTCATAGTACAAAGTCGTGTCTCACATGCTGAAAAATGATTAACGATGTGCTTTAATGGCTGCTTTCATTTAAAGTACTAGAACCCTATGGTGCCCTTTAAAGTGCGGGGTTCGCGATGTAGTCGTTGAAAGAGAAATTTACAATTTAAATGTAACTTAAATATTGACAAGATTTTTTTCAGGTTCAGCAGTATAATCGAGTGACGTTTCAAATGAAAAGGCATTTATGAAGTTTTGTAACACTATAAATTTGGAAAATAATTACTATCACCCTTGTCTTAGCACAGATGTATAATAGGTGCAGGTAGTACGCTCACAACATGGAAGGTGTTCCGTTTAGTTGCGTGGCGGCACAATGCAAGACCTACTTCAGTTTCATACAAAACACTGTAAGCGCGTGTCACAACGCCAACGGCCGCTAATTGAGACGACAATTGCGATGTCGCGAGTCGCGACCCGTGCGATCGGCGCCGGTGCGCCCCACGTGTCACTGACCACAACACTACCCGCACGATCCAAGCGCGCGCTCCGAGTGCCGCGATCGTGTCATCATCTTCCGTTTCAGATAAATTCGAATTCACGAGAGCTGATAACGTATATATAATATATAATTCATACCTCCCTACATTACTGCATAAGTATTTATTGTTATAAATTATTATAATCATTATGAGTAACCAATATTCATTACTTCAATAAATGTAGCATATTACTATGAAACGTTTTAATGTTCTGTATTATGTATAGATGAGACACATCGAACAATAAACTCGAAGGCAATGTTTACACACATTTCTGATGTTGTGCGATTATGCTTCGCTGGTGTTACGTCATGTACATAAAATAACTTATTGCTAAATAATAAGTAAGGTTTAAACTGAGTAGACCATGTACGTGCCAAAATTTGTAGGAGATGCATCTACAAACATGTTTTAGGTTTTAAATACTTTCACGAAGCACTTAAGATTTATATGTATATAGTTTTAAGTTTAATGTTAAATTAATTAAGCAAGTAAATAACATCGAGAGTACAACTTGTCGTCTTATTTGTACCTCCCTCAAGCGGTGGAGTCTCGCTCCCGCCACGCGTTGGAGCCACGGCTCTCGCCTTGCGGTGCTTCTCCAACTCACCTAATTATATCAGGGGTAGAAGCACCGCACTTTAATCATCCGTTGACCGATGTAAAAATATAGAGAGACAAAAAATCACAATCCCTTTTAATAGTTGCCTCAATCGTAACGCATTTAAGTTAATTTTATGATTAACACTAACCTAATCCCATTGTACCGATTTCATTTTTGGCTGACCTTTTAGAAATCACACTAATCTGCTCTATTCGTTCTCTGGCGTCGTAAGTGGCACCCATTAATGTTCAGGTCCTACGAGTACATCTTACATACATACATAACTTCACGCCAGGTCCCTTGCGGGGTAGGCACGAACAACAGAGCGCCAGTCAGGCTTATTCTTACACACCTCACTTGCTTCTTTGACATTCATAGCTCTTGGCAAGCACGCTCGTCTGTTCTTAAGGCTCCTAACATCACCTTCTGCTAATACACGATCAATTTGATCATGGAAGGTGTGTCGTGGCCTTCCGCGACTTCTGCACCATCCACTTTTGCATTGTATATCTGTTTAGTCATTCTTCCATCATTCATTCTTTCCACAAGCGCGAACTACCGGAGTATATCTTACTATTCAATTATATTATTATGCGTCATACGAATTGATAGAAAGACTTGTATGGATAGCTCATGTCCAATTTTAACCAGTATAAGAACGACTGATAAGACGTAGGAACCGGCCATAAGATAATTGATATTGTTACATACCGAAACAGGAATGCTTACCTGATTTATTACCCTTCCCGCATTCGGAGTTCTTTTGTTCATTTCGTGTTTAAAGTTTGCAATTAGACAATAGCCTGTTTCATTGTCTTCGACTTTGTTGGCCGTTCGCAGGACTAAATAACCAGGTGTGCAGATTACGGTTTCTCGGAAATCCCAGTCCACGCGGTGGATTTTTTGTATTGTATAGTTAGTATAAATCAATACCCGAACGGAGGGATGGGGCAGTCAAGCGAGCATTACGATACGAGCAAGACGTACATTCGATGAGCGATAGTGACAGACTTTGCGCGTGTTATTGAAACGTGCACTTTGTCTATATAGTTATATTTGTACCTATGTTATACGTGTTTGTATATTTTTAATAAATTCTAAAGTAATTCCAACGGCATTATAATTCGAGTCTTGCGTAGCTCGTAACATTGTGTTTTTAATCATTTTAATACTAGAAATATTGGCCATTCCAATAGAGGCGAATTAATTGGCACCCGAAGTCACTTCGGTGATGGGACAGTTTTTTGGTGCAATAGCTTTCTTTATATACGCCATGATACCTACCACCACATAAGGTTGTAGGAGAATTTGCATCTGATGGCCACACGCTGAGATTGTAGAGGAAAGGTTAGCCGCAAACTGAGTATGGACGTTAGCTTAAAATTTGACACAAAAAGTTGTTTGTGTGCAGTTCACACGCAGTACAAGTGAAATAAAGTGTGACAAGGTTTGGGAGGGATTCTAAATTTCGTGACGACACATTTCATGTATTGTCTTTATAATATTATATTTAAACTTTAAAACACGAAATTTGAAGTATTAACGAAAAAGTTTCAAACGTTTCCAACTTTATCTGTACGTATGTGGTCCATAACTTGCTGGCTTCGTGGCCGCGTAGCCGCCACCACGGAACCCTTCGATCTGCGTGGAAACTGACAGAAAATGTGGAAACGCACTTGTACGGTGCTGCGTTAATATTTTTAGGATCGTGAGGCGGTGCAAACACTTTTAACAGTCTCACTCATGAGACGTTCAGTGCGGGACTCCGGTCTCACGGAGTTCCCACATACCACACGAGACTGTTGGGGGCGTACTTTCAGGTTTATCCTATGGGAGGGTCGCCAGGTTGACCAGGTGATGGACAGACGCCGCGTCGCGTGCGGTGTTCCGTTGGGTTCGGCTCTAGGACCGGTGCTGTGGAACATTGGCTATGATTCGCTCCTTTATGAGCCGGTCTTGGCCGGGATGAGGGTAATCTGTCTCGCGGATGACACCCTCGTCTGCTGCTGCGATCTGCCCTAGCATCTCCAGGCGGAAGTGCTTGCGACATTGTGCCGTTTCCGGTAAAAAGCACGGGCGAGGGGTCAAGTGCCATGCCCGATCAAGACCAAGGCAGGAGGACCCGGCAACTGAGGCTATGATCGAAACATGGCAGAGGAATTTTTAATCCCCAGAAGCTAGCGTAGAGACCGTAGAAGCTATCCGTCCCCACTTATGTATCTCGTTGGGTCTCGCAGAACACGAGACCCTGACATATAGGGTTACACAAATGCTTGCCAGGGATCGCGGTCACAAATCGTGGGGCAGTATCTTTCTCCCTTATGCCAAGAGTGCGGCGTACCCATAGACACAGCGTTCCACACGCTCGTAGAATGTGCTACTTGGATCCTAAACGATTCATCTCCTGGCTATTATCGTGCCTGTTGACTCGTTGAGGAGTGTGGTTCAGGCCATGCTCGAAAGTCATAGACACTGGCAGGCGATATTTTCCTTCTGAGAGTCTGTTACGACACAGAAGGTGGTAGCTGTTAGAGAGAGGTAGAAAGCATGCAGATACATGCAGCCTTCGTCTGCCGTCATTAGACCGGCGCTCGGAGACGCTATGCACAACACTTTCTTCTCCGTGATTCCGTCACAGGGGGTTACGGTGGACTTCCCCCCTGCTTGATGAAGTGCTCCACCCTGCTCCCCAGAGTGTCACACACGCTCGATGTATGCTTCAGCGCTGCATTAGGGCCATCCCCTGTATGGCCCGGGTATGGGGTCCAATTACCCCGCGTTAATTATATAAAAAAAGTTACGTTCCGTATTTATGTTAATGTAATAAAATATAATCATAGAGCCGATAATAACTAAAATAATAAGGGATTACCGTTTTATATTGAACAAATAGCTTTGGAATCTATACAGATAAATAAAAGTGTCTGTTTGCAATGTCAAAGTAACAGCTTTTCACTAAATGCATATGAAAATATATACGCTACATATATTTAAAAAAATTACCGTCTCTCTGGATGTTCCAGCTAATCTCTGAAATTTCTGGACCGTTTTCGACGGCACTTACCCTGGCACATAGCTGATATAATTAGGAGTAATTTAGGCTACTTTTTTAGGGTTCCGGGAAAAAACGATTTATTTATCTGTCTGAATTCTTGCGAATTCACGGACCAGTAAAGACGGTAACCGATCGATGAACCGGGTTTACTTTGACAGTTCCGCCATCGTTGGTCCAACTTCTTCACAACAAGCGTCTGTTGTTATTGACGCAATAGTCCTGAAAGGTTATTATAGTATATTACACCCTGCAGAAACCACACCAAACAGTTACTATAACATTTCTATAGGTGGCGTTAGTCCATAATCTGTTTTGATTTTTAAATGTGAATTTTGGATCATGTAGAGGCCATTATGAGAGCACTTCATACATTAATCACTATTCCAAGGCCCGATTCCACAATAATTATATGACGTTTTAGGTAGCTTTCATCTTTGCCATGCGTCCAACGCGAGCTAAGAAGCGGGAAAATACTAGTAATGTAATAAATATTACACATATATTACGGCAAAAATAGCATCATCGGAATTGCTTATTACCTAATTATTTATTTATTATATTATTATAGCTATCGCCAGTGCTAAGGAGAATTAATGTCTTTGGCCAGTATGCGAGTATTTAAAACGACTACGAATGGCGAACTTCTTATAGACTAAGAATACACAGTAAAATCTTCAAAAACTTTCAGATGCTTTCCAGCTTTGGACAGCCCGAGGCATTGTGTGCATGCATGGCCATCGTTTTTAAAGGACGGAGCATCAAGGTCCTCATCGGTGGCGTACACTCAGAGACCGAGCCAATTAATGGTGGCGTACCCCAAGGTTGAGTGTTACCTAAGTTCATTCGTTGTTCTGCAACAATGACATGTCGTGGATACGAGGCATGCCTTTTAAGTTTTGTCGTTTGAAGAAAAAACACAAATAGAACTTATACAGGTGCGAATAGAACGTGATTGCATATCTTTTTCGGGGTAGAAGTGCGCGGGGGGGAGACTGCATCGTTGGTAGGGGCTATGAGTTATCATATGACTGACGGGAAGCGTCGCGCATTTTGGTGCGCATTTAAGAACTTCTTCATACATCGTATAGCGTTATATTTCTGAATATGGACTACGGCAAATTAGTGAAGCTCCGAGTGCTAATTTAATTAAAATATAGGTACAGCGTTTTGAAGAGACTGGTTCAACGTTTAAACCACAAGCAAAACGTCGTCCAAGAACATCTAGGACCGAAGACAATATTGAGAGAGTTATGCAGTCTGTACGAGGAGATCCACAAATGTCTACTCGCAAGAGATCGTCTGTCTTACACTTATCGCGACGAAGTTTGCAACGAATTTTAAACTTGGATCTTAAACTGCATCCTTACAAGCTGCAGTTAACACAAGAATTGAAAGAGTCTGACTTCGGAGCAAGGCTCGCATTTGCTAATGAAATGCTTCGATTTTCCAATTTTGACAATATCCTTTTCTCAGATGAGACCCACTTCCATATCAATGGGTTCGTAAACCGTCAAAATTGTCGTTACTAGAACAGTGAGAATCCCAAACTCAAGCACCAGAAACCACTGCATAGTCCTAAAGTGACAGTATGGGCAGCAATCTCTGGTAGAGGAATAATTGGACCGTTTTTCTTTGAAAATGCGCGGGGGCAATACGTCACTGTTAATACCGAACGCTATGTTGCGATGTTGGAAGGTTTTTTGGCTCCAGAGCTTGAAAATTCAAGAATAGTGAATTCTAGGACTTGGTTTCAACAAGACGGAGCTACCTGTCACACATCAAATGATTCCATGGCGGTTGTGAAACAGATGTTCCATGGCAGACTGATTTCGAAAAGAGGTGATATCCCATGGCCCCCACGTAGTCCAGACGTGACGCCTCCTGAATTTTTTTTGTGGGGATACCTCAAGAACAAAGTCTACAGCAATAATCCAAAAAACATCGCTCAGCTCAAGGAGAATATCCGTGCTGAAATGGCAGCAATTACACCAGCATTACTGAAGAAAGTTTTCAATAACTTCCGTTTGCGATTAGAGGAGTGTCGTCGTAGAGAGGGTCATCATTTAGACGATGTTATTTTTAAAAAATAAACTTCAGTTATTTCTTAATAAACTTTTTATTGTATTTTTCAATAGTATTCACCACGTAGCTTAATACACTTTTCCATTCACTCAAACCAGTTATTATAACATTTATTCCACTCTAAAGTGGGGGTGAGTTCAAAATGGCTGACTTGAAAGCGTCGACTGCTTCTTCACCGGACTGGAACCTTTGACCACGAAGACTTTTCTTAATTTTAGTAAATGTAAAGAAATCGTTAGGGCTTAGTTCAGGACTGTATGGAGTATTTTGAAGTGCTTCGAGAACGAACAACTTTAGTCGGCTTTGGCTCTTCTTGAAAGACCCAGATTGTAGATTGTTGTTTGGAATCAGGATCGTAGGCATAGATCATCATCATCGGCATCTTGACATCTGACGCGGGCCGCCTTGTGATCGTCGGAAAGCAGATACGGTATCCAACGGCAAACTAGCTTTCTCACACCAAGCGCTTCATGCAAGATCTTCGAGAATTAGTTGTCTCACAGCAATGATGTTATCTTCAATGAAGGTGGATTTTGGGCGTCCTTCGCGAGATTTGTCACTAACACTAATATGTCCATTGTCCACGCTGGAATTCTAAATACCAGCGTTCGACAGTCCGCAACATGGGGCTTCATCACTGAATACAGATATTAGCTCTTCAGAACACTGAAGCCGTGTCAGGCCTCTTCTAAAGCATTGAGGTATAACATGTCTAGAGAGAGCATTGCGAACAAAGAACATCGCCAAAAACGGCATCAAAAATGCGAAACGTTGCTATATTCACTCTAGAAAAACTATCAATGTGTGCGTGATTTCGGTATATCAGCTATAAAAAAATTACCCCATTTTTTATATTTTATAATTAAATATTTTTATGTAAGTGAAAAGTTTAAATGATCGTAATGATTTAATACCTCTTTGTGTTATAAGTTAATATTACTCAGAGGTTTCAGTTTTTCTTCTATAATTAAAGAATAAAAATCTATAAAATTAGCATCTAAAGTTGTGTCTTGGACCGAATCATAAAAAAATACATGCACAAATGAATTCATAACACATTTTAGTATATGTAGTAATTTTAATTCGCAATTAAATGTCTGTACAGATATTAGTACATCTTTATAAGTCTGTTAATTACCAATACTAATTTAACGATTCTAGAAAAATACTCCATAATGGCAAATTCTTTTTGTGTTACACAATATGTTCACGATGGTTATTAGACGACTAGTTATGGCCCAAATATTATTTTACCCTAAAAATCAATGAAATAATTTCTAATAGTGGACTTGGGATGATTCGATGGGTTCATACTGGGTGTGTTATATGTAATGTAAATTTATATCAGTAGTAGGAACTAAGGGGTAAGTACACGGAATAGTTTAATGCAGCAACTTAAGAGCAACTAAACCACTTGAAAAGGGCTATTATTAAAATAAAAATATTCATATCCAAAAGTTTTTATTCAAACTTTACGATTTGATTATTTCATAAACTAAAATTTGTTTTCTAATATATCAATATATTAAAAAATTATTGATTAGGAATTAATGGAGATGCAGGTAACAGAATATGGAGAAAATTAATTTCTTAAATAAGACAATCTACTAAAAAAATGTCAATACACCACATCTCCATAAATTCATTACATGTTTTTAGGTAACATAAAATAAAGCTATACAAAAAATAAGTTTCGAAATCCTTCCCTCTCTCTTACTACTTCTCCTCTTTAGTGATAACTAAAATTGCATTAGAAGAAACTAAACAGTAAAAGTTAATTAAAGTAAACTTTAAGAGCACCAAAAATTTACTCTTTGTTGTAAATTATCTATCCAGCAAAAACAAGCACTATTGCAACAATATATAATTGGTTATTTAAAATTTGCTTGCATGACACTTAAAATATCCCTTATTTTCTGTTTTTAAAAGTATATTATGTTTATTTCCATTACCGCAAGTATATGCATATGACAGTATTAAAATAAGTTTGTATTGTCGAAATTCGTGGTAAATTAGTTCATTTCCCAAAGTAATAAATAGAAAATATTATTATATTTTCTAAAATAATATGTATATTCCTCAAAATAATTGGAAAACACAAACGATCTTTTGTTTGGATTCTAGTGGTGGACAGAAATCCGGACGGACACACAAACAATACATGTCTGTTTTCTATAGATTTTTTCAAATTATTCGTATTTTACAAAAAAAATCGTAACAAACTCCCCAAATTTTGGAAAATAAGTTCCACTTCTCACCTGACAACATTAGTCAATTCGATAACCTTGGAAATATCGAAATTAAATTTCATGTTTTTACTAAGAAATCATGAAAAAGGTGGTAAGTTTTTCGTTGAAATAACATCATATCCTTATCTTTTCCTCTTTTAAAATAGTTTCGACACATTTTAATAGCGCTGGACGGTATAAAGATTTTTTTCGTGAGAGCTCCAGCCAGTAAAGTAGTCAAAACGACACCAACAAGCGTGACTGGCGTGAGGAGCGTGTGCACCAAATTTGGTGCACGGTTTTTGGTGCTGTTTTTGTGCAATTGATGCGTGATCTAGACGTTTATATGATCTAAGTTCTAAAGTTGTAGAAAATTATTGCACGAAAAATTTCTTTAAACGATTCATTTTCGTACGTAACGTGACAGATTGCAATCGACACTGTGACTAAACAATAGTATTAATCCTAATACTTTCAACTGTTTTGAGATTCAAAATTTAAAGACATTCAAATACATCAGTTCCAAATTCAAAATTGCCGGGAAATATGGAAACGACAGAACTTAAAAGGCATGCCTAGTATCGATGACATGTTGCAGACCAACAACATTCATTGTTATGCAAATCACTACAGTGGCTAGAATTTGACAAACATGCTTCTGTAGAAACGGGAACGTGGGATCCGACTATGTCTAAAGTCAAGAGCTCCCTGGGACAGGCTCGCAATTGGGTAGACAAAATCTTTCTTTTCAACCCAAAACAAACACAAATCTGCGCCTTCACAACTAAGATTTTTTTCTTAACGTCAAGTTCATCCAGGGCACTCCTCTCAAGATGTCGTCGGATACCATCGAGATCTTAGGGCGTCGATATTTCGAGCGGGGTATAGTTTTGTGGCCAAATAGAGAGCAAGGCAAAAACCGCAACAAAAAAGCTTAGGTGATCAACAGGGTTAAACGGTGCCTACTTTATATCGACACGATACGCTTTTATAACATAAATCCAAGTCCGTCAAAATGTGGAGAACTTGTTCCATCTTTGGGTTACTGTATTTCAGTATCGGCTGCTCTCACTCGCCTCACTAGACCGCTGCGTGGTCTGAATTGTTGACGGTCTCGAACTTACACAGTCAACACACAGACTAGACCAGACACTTCTAGAATGTCACCACCACCACCTACATCTTTGCTTTGCAAGCTTTGCTTAATCGAGCGCAAAATCAATAATCAAAATCGGTTCAAAAACAACAAAGTAATGGCTGAAGCTGAACATACATTAAAAAAAATGTACGATGAATTGAGAACCTGTCCTTTTTTAAAGTCGGTTAAAAAAACAATAGGTGTGCACCGTACACCGTGCAGCACTACAAATCGATGCAGTAGGTATACGTTCACACGACTCGCGCCTCCGATGCTCTAGATCTAGAATAAATCATCCAATTAAGTTCTCTGCGATACAATATTTTATTGCATAAATAGTGAAGTGGCCATATAGCTCTCGTTTACTCGATCACACTAACTATTATTGCGCTGTCCATGCCGAATGCGCGAACAGCGCGCTATGCGCTTGCGCTGCGGCAAGTGGCGAAATGGATGAGGGCGGGGGTGGGGTACGGCGGGGCGGGGCGGGGCGCTGCGGGTTAGACGCAACACAGCACCGGCACTTTCGAAAACGTGTCAAGTGTCCATTGTTAATGTTAAATAAACATTATTTTATGCGAAGCTAGCATTTTGGCCCCAACCATGGCCACCGAGCGGAGCGCAGCGCCACTGTTTAAAGCCTTTTGTTAATTATCAAACAAAGGTGGCCGCGACACGAGACCTGTGTGCGTGCGTACGTGCCTGTACGGCCGCTTGTAAATAGTACAACATTAATTATTATTAAAACCTAAATGATTAGAACACTTTGTGAATTTGTGACTCAGACGATCATGCACGCTAGATTGCCAGATCTAGCACAAACCAAATTCTTAGCGAGCTATAGAAGTTGAGTCTACTGCGAAATTAATTCCCTGGTGTGCACAACTCTATACAGTTCATAGGGTACGTAATTACGAAATATTCGTAATGCATACAAGACTCTACACGGGCCAAAACAATGAGATGCATCTCAGCGGAATTCTGTAAGAACAGCGAGTTTACAATCTAACTACAGAAATTATCATAAACCTTCCACAAATTGTGGACGGATGATTCAGTTCCCTATAATATAAAGTATCAAGGCTTGTTTGCACTGGGTCAGTAACTGGCGTCATGCAGCAGTGTTTACATGCAGTCAGTAGCGGTGATATTGGTTAATTATTTACTTACGTTATTAAAGTCAGTAGGGAAAAGGAATTTTAGGAAATGGGGCGAAATTTGATTATTCGTTCAGAAATTTTCTTATCTGTTGATAGAAGAGTTGACGAAAATGTTAGAAGGGGTATCTAGTAAGAAACTAATTTGAAGATCCTGCCAATCTCAAGTGTTTTAACTACAAAGCAGAATCTCAAATCTCAGCTTTTGTACATTTACGTTACTGGATAATACACAGCAACGTTTTTTCATCAATTTATATCATGGTCCGCTACATAATGAAACTTCCTTTGGTTAGGCTTCTCAATAAACGTGCAAAGGTGTTGCGAGGCGAGTGGCGGGCGGGCGGGCACCAGAACCATTCATTCCTTCATTAAAAGTCTTTTTTTCTGACCGTTCACAATTTATCTACTGTGTACAGACGTATCATCATTTGATGTGTCAACTATTTTTAATAACTACTTAAACATGGCATGTGAATAATATCTTTAAAAGTTGCACCCGTCAATGAATAAATGAGAAGAAAAAGCTTGGTGATTTGATGATTCATCCACCGGCGGCTGTCGGTGCTGCTGCCGCCGCTTTTGCAGCAGCGACGCGACGATGGTGCGTGGTGGTGTGCATAAAAAAGCGTCGGTCGTGGCTCGCTTGTGCCAAGTCTAATACGCGTGTGCCAATAATATCTGCAGTCTGTGCTGCTTCTGAGGAAACCAACTGCGACAGACCAGCAGGAGAGTGAGAACATTAAGGATACTCCTTACTTTCAGGTCTCAGATGCCGGAATCCTTGAAAACGATGACGTAATAAAAGCACGATCGCTTCTACACCGTCAAATATTTAAAGCTATATAACATAAAGGTAGTTGTAGTTGTCTATCATGATGATTACACAGTTCAATTCTGTTTTTGAAATTGGATGAAGTGACGAAATTGATCCATGTCAATATTAAATTGAATCATTCAATGTCGTCTTATCGTTTCAGTTCTGTGGGTTTTAATATCAGTTGAATGCGATTGTAAAAGTGTACAATGGATGTTGAAGATAGCGTAAGTATAGCCGTTGGTGACAATGGGCGGTGAGTGGGGTGCTAGTGTGCTATGGAGGGTCGAGGTATCGAGAACCGTGTCTATGCAAAAAGCTGCCCGACTGAAGACATTCAACTGGGCGGCACGCTGCTGTTTCTAGACGAGAAGTAACAATTTTCAATAGTTAACAGTACCATGTCATTTAAAAGTATTATTAAAAGTTCACAATAATTAACATTAAAAAAACAAATAAAAAGTTTATTTACCAAAGCAAATAAACATAAACAAATAATGTATGAGGCAATTTCACAAATGAGGTTAGTTAGTACCTACCCAGTATATTGCCATTGCTGTTTTTTAAACAAATTTGACTTTATGCTGGGGGTCTGACTTACAGCTTTACCGGGGGTTTAGGAGCGAGCCCAGGAGTGACCTGCTCGAGGGAGCTCCCTAAGCGAGCTTTACCTCAACTGAACTGTCGCCATGAGATGGGGTTGGATCTAGTAGTGCCAGACAAAGGGCGACGGATGCTATGCAGCCCGAGAGGAAGGGTCCCCGGTGGACCGGGATCGGAGGTACTATGTTACTTTTCAAAACGTGTTCTGGACGTAAGAGAGCAAACGGCGAAAGAAACTCCGTAGCAACATGCCTAGTCTACTCAGTCATTGTGGTCGGTTGTTTGCGACGAACGGTCCCCCTTACCTCGACCCCCCAGTAGTGGGCTGCGGGGTACACTTACGCGTCCGGCGACCGAGGAGCGAGCGTGCCACTCACCTGCAACGGAGAAAACAACTCGTCAGCGACCATTATTCATCCATATCCATGGACAGGAACGGAGATATACCGGGCGGCCTCTCGCAAGAGGTGACAAGGTAGCCCACAGAGTATTTGCCACCACTGACAATTTTGAGCTCTGTTCTAGCATTAGTGGCCAGGTATCGATCCCTTAAGAGATCGGCAGCACCTTTAGTGTTACAAATGTCCATAGGCGATGGTGACCACTTTCCATCAGATGGGTCGTTTGCCTGTCTGCTGAACTCATGCACCCTAGCCTGTTATAACAGTCGTGTCTGTGCAACGTGTATGACGTTAGTGAACGATCATAAGAAATAGACTTACAGCCCAGAGGAGTGCTGGTTATCCTAGTCGTAGTGGTTTTGTGGTTAGTTGTCGATTCCTATATCTTACGATTTATTAGTTGCCTTACGATCCGTTAAAAGTTTGACTATACTTCTATGGATCTTACGTCGAATTTTAACCAGCAGTAAGACAAATGAACGGTTAGTATAGGAACCGGCCATATGACACAATACGATTCGACATTACCGTTGGGTCGTGATACCGAAAATCCGTCTTGGACGAACGTGAAAGGTTGGGCGCAAAGCAAAGATATCTTAAGAAGTCTTAGTTTTTGGATGGCAACACAACAAAAGTCCTGGATGACGGGAGCCCACAGCCCGGACAAAGGGCGCTCCAGGATCGAAGTTTATTTATTTCTTAGATATGAGCATTTACCTATCAGAGTACGCATGATGGTACGAAAGTAAAGGCGCATCATGTTAGGCCAGTTAGACATAGAAAAATTACAATAATAAATATAATATAATGAAATATCCTACAAACGATGTCATAAAGAAAAGAATGTTTTAATAAAATTATAATAACATATTAATAATAATTACTCCAGAACTATTGTCTACACTTATTTTATTAATATATTAATACCAGTAGAACCGCATTAATATATGAAAAATGATCAAAATGTATTTATAAAATTCAGTAAACCGTATTACGATTTATTGAATAAAAATGTCCTTAATTTTTGTTTATATTATGTCCCGCTTTAAATCTCTCCAGTGTTTTGGTAAGCTATTGTAAGTGATGAGTCTACTTGTAGAGAGCGTTTGTTCTGACCCCGGTGGGTGTCCCTGCCTAACCGCTGAGATAGCATTTCCCTTCCAGGTGGCTACTGCCCCGCCAACAACGCCGACCACTACTTTCTATCAATTTTAATATTCACACTCTTTCAATATTTTTTGAAAAAGCTAAATGGAAATAAAAATATACACAGTGGAAACTCGATTAAACGGACTGTTTGCAGTCGCAACCTAAGGCATCCGGTTAATTGAATATGTGAATAAAAGCTATTTTTGTCCATATCGTTAACTCTACAAAGATAACTTGCCTCGTTCGCATACAACACATGATCATCTTACTAATATAATAAATCCGTAAATGGTTCAAGCTTGTACAATGCGTTTATAAATGTGAAAGAAATATGGCGGGCAAATTTGGACCAACAGACTCCGAAAATACTTTTTTTTTTTTTTTTGTTAAAGTATCGCGTAAAAACTACTAAAATGATTGAAATCTAACTAGACAAAGAAAAAGCTCAAATCCCGGGGCGTAACTTAGGATACTTTTTATGCCGATAAATGACATCGTTTTCACGGGACGGACAAAAATATCGAAAAAGATGGCGCTGCGATCCATTTTGCGCGATTTTATTCAAAGCATACATAAACCTATGAAATCACAAATAAATATACATATTTTATAGAAATCAAAACCAAGTTTAACTTCATATCACATCACTTTTTTATCCCCATACAAGATGTTGTTTCCGTAGACAGCCTAGACTATAAAGAGTTAGTTTCTTAGTTATTATTATATGTAAAAAAACTAATTATTTTTTTGTGATGTAAAATAAAGCTATTGCGAAATAACAACAAACTCAAAATAGACAGACTTTAGATACGTACGCATGGGTATAATGTACTACATATTGCTTAAATTACTAAAATATTGCAATCTAAATCATGAATTGAATCTGGACCAATCTGGATAATCGGGAGTCCGTAGAACTGAGGTCTGGATAATCAAGTCTCCACTGTATTTGCAACTGTGTAAAATTGTTCGTGTTACCATGCTGCCCTGTTTTTTTTATTGCTGGAGTATGGCAGGCAGGCTGAAAGCCCGACTGTGATGGGAAGCGGTAACCGTCGCCTGGAGACAGTTGCAACACCAAAGCTGCCACCAACGTGCTGCCGGTCTCGTAGATGGGATTGGAACCCGGCCCCTAATGCCGGCACACGACACAGTACAATAATGCGTTATTCCAAAACCAGGGCCGCAGGTGTCGCAACCTTAAGCGCGTCTGTCTATACAAGATCGCCAAGTAAATAAAGAAGTTTTCGGTTTTACAGCTTACACTAGACTCATTTAGCGCACCCCGATTGATCGTTGCACGCACACAGGTGTGGAGCGTAGGTGGTCGGTGCTCAAGTTGAGGACACGAGGCCGATTGGCAGCTTAGTCACTCGTGCGCCGCGTCATTCTAAACTTTTCCATTGTGTCCGCGTCTTACGTACATCGATCGTGCATCATGCATCAGTGTGCGGTAGAAATGCGGCCGAACTCACCTGCGCCTGCGCCTGCGCCGGCTATCATCAAATTAATCACTACTCAGTTCTTTGTGTTTCTACACAGACAACTATGGCTTGAATTGTATCATAGACGAATGTCATCGCCTCATGCGTGACGGTTCTCATTCGATACCTATACTTTTCATTTTAAATTGTAACCACACACGGGGTGCCATTCGGACATTCCGTGGTATCGTTGCCATTGTGAGTAATTCCGTTATCAAAATTCTTCAAAGTATGAAAATTTATTGAGTTTTATTTATAGTCCCATGAAAAGCCTCAATGAAGATTCACGCTTTGAGGGAAACGACTGAGGCCCCGGGGCCATTGAAGAAAATGAAAATCTGCAGTTGCAGCTTCTTTAGAATCACATACACCTTCTCTACTCGTCTCAAACAATGAGCCGACGAATTCATCGTTGAAGCAATACGCGACAAAAAAAAAACCCAATAATTTCTGCAAGTGAAAAAAAATTAAACAAACATAGTACATAACAAAATGTTTGTCCACAACGATGATGAAACGAACACATGAATGTCCAAGATTCAACGTGAACACAATCCTTTGCCGTCCACGAGTTGACCTAGTCTCATAATACGTGCCCGAGATGTTTTATTTATTTATGGGAAACCTATACTACAGCTAAATACATTTGATTAGATAACTATAATAAACAAAAGAAAGCCAATGGCAGGTTTCCGCGAATAAGCTATTGGTCAAAAGTCAAAAGTAACACGCAGGCGTAAAAAAGGCACCGAGATGCTTAGTCACTGTTGACAATTTTAAGGCTTAGCCACCGCTTGGCACCTGAAATACTAATTGCGAATGGGTCGATGTCATCGTATTTACTTATATTGTTTAAATAATTACTTGCTCGCACTAGAAATGGGCTTTGTCTGTAATTTGTAAAACTTAAATGTACATTTATAGGTTGATCAAATCGTATAGGCTTTGCTGGACCTTGCTTAGAAGATCTGGACAATCAATATCGGAGAGATAATTTTTAGAAGCAGTAAAAAATCAGCAATATCATGTCGGGCTTTAAGTGGGAAGAGGTGAAACTTTTTGCAAAGATCAAAATATGAATCACTAGAGTATTGGATCCTTTTCCTATAGCATAAATGTCGAATAAAACGCTTTTGCACACTTTCAATGCGGTCCATATATTTATGATAGCGAGGGTGCCATATTATATGAGATGCATATTCTAAATAACTTCTAACACAGGTACTGTATACACTTTTTAGCGTTTTAATCTCACTAAAGCAATTCGACATTCGTATTTTGTTTTGTGAAAAAGATATGCGGATTAGTCCTATTTGATATTATGTACTAAGATTACTATCCTAAAAAAAAAACAACGCTTAAAAACAAACACTGGAGATTTTAATAAAATTTTGCGCCAGCGCAGAGGAGGCGGACCTCAACAGGGCCCATCTTCGACTCAGGCCTGAACTGTCATAGTATGAGTAGTGTAGTACTACTAAGGGCAGAAGGTACGGACTGAACTGCGCCGAAATTTGAATTCTCTGAGAGCATCCTCGATTGAATTAGCGGCTGATATCAACACGAAAGATTTAATCGTACTAGTAGTAAGGGAGGCTGCGTTAAATACTTGTACTGAATACATAATATTAATCATTTAAGTATACAAAAAATATCAATAATGAGCGTGCAGTTCGCTGCCTCCTCAGGGGTCGCCACGTGAGTCGTACAACAAATGTCGAACGGAGCGGGGCGAGCGGCGCCGGGGGAGGGGCGGCAGCGGCGGTGGCGTGACGTCACTCAGGTGTTGTGATAACAGGCGATAAGTGCGATAAGCGCGACCGCGCACGCGAGCCGGCGGCGCGGGGCCGCGCGCTCGATCCACTCGAATGTAGGTACTCGTATTTACTGTGTACATGTAATGTAGGTTAGTCAGATGGCCGAGGCGGACCCACCACCGTGTCAGCAGCGAGGAACGGCCGGCCCCCGTACCGGACACTTGCGATGCTCTAGTTGCACCCAGAGGCCGGCGACTGCCCTACCCTCGCATCGTTTACGGGGAAGCTTAATTCTACAGAGCTGAAGTGTGAATCGTGATGCCAGCGGGAGTTTCAGACCTGCAGAAACAGGAGACGGTGTCGTCGATGTCTAGGGGCAGCACCGGCGGGACGGGAGTCGGCGCCGGCGACGGCGTCGGGGGCACGCTGCGGTACTTGACGTGCAGCACCCGTCGCGCCGCGCGGGCCCCGCTGCGACGGAGGATGCCCACCGGCCAGCGGCGGCCGGAGCCCTCGTCGGGCGGGTCGCCGCCGCCGCCGCCCGAGCTCATCCTGCGCACCCACGCCTTCACCACCATGCACCAAGCCGCGCACCGCACTCCGCACACTGACGCCGCCACAATGGCCGCGAAGCGAGACTCGCGAGAACAACGACGCCCGGTGACGAAGCGGCGCGCACCGCGGCCGGCCGACGAGTGGCGGCTGGCGACCGGCGGCGACGCGCCTCCGCCGCGGCCACCGCCACTTACCACTGCGCTTCGCCCCGTTGCGCGGTGCCCGTGGCCGGCTGGCAGGCCCAAGCGCAACGTCATCGCACTCAACAAATAATATCGCGGAAAATAACATCGTGCAAGTCGGCAACCTAACAATTCCACTATATTATCCTCCTTGGATTTTACGTGAGAAAAATGAGGGAAAAAATGATTAAGAACATATTTTTATATGATAGGCATAACATAAAAAAAAAGGAACTTCGTTCCAAGAATACGTGGTACAAATTCTGCGGTAGTCAATTAGCCACAGAAATGATCATTCGCGCCGCGAGTGTTCTATGAATCGTAAAACAATTTCTTTAAAAATTCAATAATTTATTCAAAACGAAAGATTGTATTGAGTTTATTTAATAAAACTAGTGGTCGCCCGCAGTCTAAATTTGACCATAAAATTTAATGTCAAAGACTATACTTCCATAATCACAGATTTCGCCAAGGCTACACTGTTAATTTGAGTTTAACAGTATACGAGTATATATGTGCGTGTGTGTGTGTGTGTGTATCAAATACATGGTTGTGTGTGTAATGTCAAATGTAAATCTTGGTTGCATTTGTTGTGTCTACCTCGAACTTCGGGTTTTACTTTCCTACTTTTTTTTCTCCACGTCGCATGGTTTCAGCATCCCTATTTATGAGACCATTGGTACAGATGTCACACTTTACCACATTAAGCCAACATTTCTTGGGTCTACCCCTCTGACCAGCACCTGGCGGAGGTGCCATGACTAGCATTTGTTTGCCACATTAGTAGCAGGTTTCTGTAACATGTGGCTGTACCAACATAGGCATCACTCTTGCAGTTTATCTGCTATATCAAGGATGAGGAATCTGCTGTGGATGTGAGTTTCGGTAAATCTATAGCTTTCCGGTACACGAATTTTAAGTAGTGGGGTGGTGAAATGGGGAGGGGGAGAGGCATACGTACCTTTACTACAACCCCTAAGGTCCGGAGAACTTGTTTTTTTTTAAGAAACATAACCTCATTTATTTTTTCGCAAATATTGCACTCCTGTCATGAGTCCAAAGTTGAAAAATCTTTTCAAAGTCTACAAAAAAGCCAGTGATCAACATAAAAAGAACCACAAACCAGCTTAATTGGATAAAAGTGAAGAAAAACACAATAGAGCACATTCACATGTACCACAAGAGTAACCATTCGAAATGGCGAAAAATGTAAAGTACTTAAAAATTTATATCATTAATATATTGATTTATTGTGATATTAAAAAAGCAACGTGCTAGTCGTCGTAAATTGATAAATAAAACAAATGCTTCCTATGAGACTTTTAAGGCTTCATACTGTTTGTGTGTATAAAATAAGTAGTAAATGGTAACCAGTCGGTTCTGGCATGTCGCTGGCACGGCACAGCGCCCGGCGTATCGTTTCTGCATTAAAAACCGTTTTAGTTTTACAAAAAGTTCTGGTGGTTATATGTAATTCGTGAGTACATTCATAAACAATTCGTGAGTACAGTCAGAAACTCAAATCACGCTTTGTTATTATCAAAAGTGACACAATTTTACAACAAAAATAAGTGAGGTTATGTTTAAAAATTTAAAAAATGAAAACCTCCGGACCTTAGGGGTTGTAGTGGGGGTAAGTATACCACCCCCCTATCCACTAAGCCCACCCACTGCTTAAAATTTGTGTACCGGTTTGTAAAGTTGCAGCCTTTATTCCTGTCACTTAAGCACAGGCCACACTTCACTGCCATATAAAATGATAAATCTGAATAGATTTATGGACCTGTCCTTTTAGCTCAACCACCATTTTGGTGTCACATATAACACCAGTTAACTCATTCCACATGGCCCAAGCAGCTAAGACATAGGCCTACTTAGACCATTTTCACACATTTTGAAATGTTGAGTTGCTCAGTATAAAATTTATAAAAAAATCTTCACTTGGAGGGGATATGTAATTAAACTAAATATACAATTAGAAATTGTTACCCAGCAAACACATATATAAACAATAAAACAGCATGTGACAATTCAAATGGCACACAACCTAAATGACACATAGTTCAATCTGTGGATGACAGTGGATACAAAAACAGTATTTTGAAAAGTGATTACTGTGAAATAACAGTTTATAATATTACTTAATTAGGAATTTATGTGAATTGACTTTGAATGTCATTTTATAAGACAACTCAAAAATGATGCCTTTGTCTTATCAGAGAAATACATCATTTTTATTCCATAAATTCCTGGAGGAATAAGGAGTTATCTTATAAAATGGCCCTGGAAATTATTATGAGTTGAGTCACTTTTATAATTACCGACTAACAACTTCAACTACTGTTAGAAAGTAATGAGCCCCAACTCCAGGGTCCAAGTGCTAGTGTTATGGAATGACAAGAGTAAGGTGTATTAACAACTGCAATGTGCATTTGTTTATTACTATATCAAATGTACAAACTTTATCATATATTTCACTTTTAGTTTATACTAAATTTAGAAATAAATGTTTTTTTATTAATAACATAAAATATAATAGAAAAGTAGGAAAAGAGATCTTCTATGTGATATGCTACTTCACTATTTTCACTACACTGCTTGACTTGTTCTTCTTAACCCCTCCTATAAACTTTGAACAAAGTAGTAGGTTTGCCGTAGCTTGATTTTCTACTAATCAAGAAAACTCTGGTTACATAGAGTTCAATAATCATTATTCAAAATTTAAAAAAATTATATTTTTCCTTAAAAATCAAGCCATGTACTCAGTGGCTTGCATATGCAGCCAATTGGGGGTAGACGACCTGCCACTCCACCACAGTCTGTGGAAAGCTGTTGGAGATCGCACACTCCCTTTGCTATAGCAATGCAACTAGGTAGCACACAATCCTATCGAAAATTGATGATGAATGTGTTTCTCCACAAACCTCCACAGCTATATACTGTGACAACTAACCTATGCAGTTGTCCTTAGTTTAAAGAAAGATTTGTATGAAAATATAGAACATAATATGTCTGTCAGTATACCTACTCTGTATCACACTGAAGGTGTAGTACATTTATGTAAATTTCAAGTTGAGGCAAGTAAATCCCCATCCTGATGTAATAGTACATTGTAACTCATATGAATTCTAGGACTAAAAGCTATAATTTATGACTAAGGGCTGATTTTTTAATCATCAGATAGAAGATATCAGTAAAATAAACAATAATCTGAATTGAATCAAATTCAAAATTGAAACAATTCAAATATTGTATTCATCCAACTATACTTTTTAATTTGTATGTTGTAACCTATTTCATTCTATGAATAACTTACCTGATTTTTTTTAAACAGCCCTTATTAGAAATAGCAGTTTTCATCTAAATTATGGCATTTTAAAAATCACAGATAGACACTTGAATTGTATGTATATGCTTAACCTATGTGGTGCACTACAATGTATTATAGCTTTTAAATAATTTCTAAAATATTTTCCAAACTAAGTAAAATATTAAGTCCTAGGTCCAGTCCAAAACATAGTGCTTTTACTGCCTTTAGTAGTAACTCAACATTAAATATTATACTATAATTTTAAAAATATAAAACTTATTAAAACAGACCTAAGGAAAACTGGAATATTGAAAAGGAAAACCTAATGCTAGCAGTTTGCCAGTGTACTAACCCCATGAACCAGTCGACGGTGTCGCGCAGGTACTCCGGTAATCGCTCCAGCTTGACGGATTGTCTTCCCTCTCACGGCAAACAAGGTCAGAGCGATCGCCCGAACTTCTATTTATGCCCGCAACCGCAAAACATACACGATTAATCTTTCACTTTATAAGCATTACAGATAATCGACAGATTACATTTACTGTATTCTTTCGACCACTTTCAACTACTCCAACACAACAGTGCTTTGCTAACTAGAGCGTGTCGAGTCACAAAACCCTATCATTGAAAATTTTACTAAACAATCCGAGCAGCTGAGACATGATCGCCATATTGCGCAACTTTGATGTTTATTTTTACACTTAGGGGAGCTTTAGTTTAATTCAAGCTCTCCTTAAATCGAACAAAATCAAAAAATTAATAACTCTATTTACAAAATCAGAGATTATTCAAGTTTGTTGGACTTAAGGAAAATTAAAATAGGTACTTCTATAAATTAACGCTTTGGATGAGTCTGACTCTGACATTGACTAATTTGAAAATTCTGAAACTGACACTGATATCTTTTTAATGCATTTATGGCTTGGCAACTAGGTCTTTAAGCCAGACACTAACATCCTTTTTTTAATATTTATGGCTTGGCAACTAGATCTCTAAGCCAAACTGACAGCCTTTTGTCAACGGTGAAGTAGCGTTGTTAAACAAGAAGCTTACTTATAAGATTCTTGGTTGTTACACTTAACTAACTCTTGCAAAACCCTGAAAGTCCTGGCTGACAGGCTTAACGTGATAGTTTAAATCGGTAGGGGAGTTCTTTGCGGGCATTTAGAAAGCATATACAATGTACTCTGTGTCAGCGAGTACTAGTGTTCTGTGGCGGGAACTGAAAAAATACCTTTTTTTTTTTTTTTTTTATTGCAGGAGTTCAGCAGACAGGCAGACGGCCCACTTGATGGACAGCGGTTACCATCGCCTATGGACATTTGCAACACCAAAGGTGCTACGAATGCGCTGCTGCTCTCTTTAGGGAGCCTGGAACCTGGTCACTAATGCCGGAACACAACACAAGGTTGTTATGGCGACATATTCTAGACCAGGGGTGGCAGCCATCCAGTCGGGCAAATGCCCTACCACCTGGCTGTGGGTTGTTTTGTCGCCTCTTACGACAGGCCGCCGGGCCGCAGGAAATTGTATTCTTTCTCCGTTCCTGCACGGATAAACTGAATAGCACCTTGTGCTGTTCAGTTTTATTTAATAAAAATGTATAAAATTACTCTAAAATGAACAATAGATGTAGAATATTAATAGTTTTTGAGTAGTAATTATGTGTTTTTCGCGAAATTTGAACCGTATAGTCAAATGTAGCCTTTCGAGTTTTCACAAGAACTCTATTGAATGGCGTCGGTTGTAGCCCGCAATAAAACTGCGAAGACTTCTAAATCAGAATTGGCTGTATGGAATAGGAACTAAGATTCCTTTACCTGCCTTTGTCGCAAATATATTATTTCTAAAACTATTCAAGTATTGGTATAATTAAAAAGTTTTTAGTTCTACTTTTTAGTTACTTTTATTGTTGCTTTTTGTTTTACTTAGCACCGACTTCAAAATGTTGTTGACAGGAGTTGGTTATTTAAATATGTGGTGGATGGTTGCCGGTTTGTGTAATGAAAGTTAGTTTTTTGTAGCACATTTTATATTAAGAAGAGTGTACAATATAAAACAGTAATGCTGCGCGTAAACATTCTCGGGCGTTCGTAGTAACCGCGGCAAGACTTTACTCGCGCGCTGACCTAAACAGACTGTCTTGACAGCGTTTAGCTGTCTGAAGAAGAGGGGCGCAGTAATGGCGACGCGGGCGGCGAGTACCGTAAAGGCGGCTTGCCACGGTTATGTCGCTTAGGCAGCCTGCTGGCCGCTACATCCTCCCACTCGAGGGCAGGAGAGAAACACTTCTCCTGCGCTCGCACAGAACGCACTTCTGCTTCAGACGGATGGCCTCTATTTCTCTTGAGTACAACGGGACGAAGAGGCAAGTCGTTGTCATTTCGAAGGTAAAATCGCGTTAGCTGGGATACGTGAAATTTACCCAAAATATTATCTGGAGAATGAATACTGGACACGATATAAGTAGTCGGACTACATCTTTTCGATATAACGTAAGGTCCCTTTTGGGCACAAACTTATTTGAGAAAGCTTTAGAAGCGTCACTTAGGGCGTGTGTCTTTAAGAGTACTTGATCACCAACCGCAAACTCCTCTGCCAGTTTGCGTGACTTGTCGGCGTACGCTTTTCTTTTATCCTGCTGTTCCTCGACACGATCCCTAACACTCACTAAGGAATCAACAATTTTTTTTAAATAAGGCGTGATCTGAGGAATAAAATTCTCCTTGTTCAGTACTGCTCTTACATCGTAATGGACTTCTAACGGAGAACGCAACTCTCGTGCAAAATTAAGGTAAGCTGGCGAAACACCTGTTGTCTGACAAACAGCTGAGTTCATAGCGAACCTAACCAACGGAAGCTGTTGAGGACACGACGAGTGTTTAGTATTAACCAACTGAGCCAACTGGAATTTCAATCTCTGTTCTTACGTTCTGCAGGATTAGCCTCTGGGTGATAAAGGGGCAAAAGATCCTGCTTGACACCCAAAACGAACATGACTTTCTGCAGCACCGCAGCGATGAACTGAACACCATTGTCAGAAACTACACGACGAGGCAGACCGTAGCGAAGGAAGTACTCTTCGATAAGAACTTTAGCACATGCTACCGAAGAAGCTTCCGTAAACGCAAACAGCTCAACCCAACGAGTCGCAGTGTCTTCTACTAACAAAATCCATCTTTCTCCACAAGGACCTGCTGGAAGAGGGCCAAATAGATCAACGGCCAAAACCTCTCCTCTCTGATTCAAAACGGGAGTTTGCAAAAGTCCTGGAGGCTTTTCGTTTGAAGCCTTATACCTCTGGCATGTAATAAAAGTCTTTACAAAATCTGAAATGATCGACGCATGCCAGGAAAATAAAAACGTTGTGACACCCGGTGAAACGTGCAGTCTACGCCGTGGTGCCCTGCAAGAGGAGAATCATAGCACTCCTTTAAAATTTCGAGACGAAGACTTTCAGGCACAACAAGTTGTGGTTCTTCGCTATCGACATCCGGATTATACCTATAAAGAACTCCCTGTTGCATGAAATAACCTCGCTCAGACCAACACTTCACATCAACGGACATGGGGTCAGCAACATTTTCAAAATCTGATATTATTTTGTTAAGTTCTGGGTCTCCTAATTGAGCCTGACGCAAGTCACTTGGGCGACGCGTGGGCAAGTCAACCAGAACTGAACACAAACCACACTGAGCTTTAGTATCATATTCGCGAGGGCGACTAAGAGTATCAGCAACTACATTAGCTTTTCCAGGTGTATATTCAAACCGTGAATTGAAACCTTGGACCTTAAGAGCCCACCGAACTAATCTACCAGACGGAGATTTCAAAGTAAGCAACCATCTCAGAGGTTGATGGTCACTGGCTACAACTACCTCATGACCATCAATGTAGCCCCTAAAACGTTCTACAGCCCAAATTACGGCCAATGCCTCGCGCTCCGTACAACTGTAATTTTTTTCAGCTGGTTTAAGCAGGCAGCTGGCAAACTCTATTGGCCTTTCATCTTTGCCTTCTCCTTGCAGCAAAACGGCTCCTAAAGCATAGTTACTAGCGTCAGTTCGAAGAAAAAAAGGCTTGCGGTAGTCTGCCTGAATCAAAATGGGAGCTGAGATAAGACGATTTTTCAACTCCTGGAAGGCACCAGCTTGTTCTGAAGACCACGACCATTCTTGATTTTTTTTTAGTTAGACGAGTGAGTGGCTCCGCTATTGCGGAAAAGTTCGGAATAAATTTTCGAAACCACGAGCACGTCTGCAAAAACGTTCGAAGATGACGCAACGTAGTAGGAGGTTTCATTTCAGTTACAACACGTATTTTCTCATTGTCAGGTGAAATCCCATCCTGAGTGATGACATGACCGAGATACTTCAACTCATCACATGCAAAAACACACTTTTGACAATTTACACGCAACTTGAACAAACGCAGTCTGTCAAAAACGGCACGAAGATCAGCAATATGCTTTTCAAAACCTTCTGACAATATCAACAGATCGTCTTGGTATGCCAAAAGCGTAACGTCTTTGAGAGACGAACCAGACCGAAGTCGATCAACGAGACTTTGAAAGGTAAACGGCGCGTTTTTGAGGCCAAAGGGCATGCGAACAAAACGGAAAGTACCAAAAGGTGAAACAAACGCCGTTTTGTCACGATCACATTCTCTTACTAACACTTGCCAAAAACTGCTACGCATGTCTATAGAAGTCATGAAACAATTTCGTTTTGTAGACTGAACGAGCTCGTCGATAAGCGCCATAGGGTAAACGTCTGTTTTTGTAACTGCATTTAACTTCCTATAATCGACGCAGAAACGGACCTCACCATTCTTTTTGGGCACCATCAAGGCTGGAGAAGACCAAGCGGACTCACACTCCTCTACAACCCCTTCTGCCAACATCTTGTCAATCTCTTTACACATAACCTCTTTCTTGGCGGGCGTTAACCTGTAAGGAGGGACAGAGATAGGAGCGTGGTCACCCGTATCAATTCTATGTTCCGCATAAGGAGTTGGGTCTCCCCCTAGTGCAAAGACATCTTCATATTCCCTAATGACCCCGGAAATTTCCGGACGTTGACGCGGATTTAAAGACGTTGCCTCGTCATCCCGCAATACACCAAGGGACGCACACGATAGCCCAGGTGACTCATTTTCAAAACGTAATGGAAATACACATGACTTATTTTCCGAAAAAGTCCACGTGCAACGGCCAAAATCAATATTTAAATTAAACAACTTAAGAAAATCAATACCTTGCAACGTCTCATTACTTGTTGCGTTAGGGAAAACCAAAAACCGCACTAGTTTTGTTTTATATTCGAGAGTCACCTCAACTTCTGTTGCCAGTAAGTCCATAGTCTTACTAAAGCCGTCGGCTAATTTAACAATTTTTGTTACGGCATAAAACAGCTGGGCTTTCTGCTTAAGGAGCTTGTATAAAGTATGCCCAGCAATGCTACTTTTAGCCGCAGAGTCAGCTAAACCCACTCCATGGTTACCCAATATGGATATATTAACAACCGGCCGCAACGGCTGTTCATTATCTTTAAAACAAATAGGGTTAAAACGCAAAGGTTGACAGTCACTAACTTCTCTGAAAAAACTTTTAGAATTACTGTCCCTATTAACAGAAAATGATTTGGTACCACTGACTTTGTCGCTAAAAGTTTGAGAATCGCTTAAAACAACATTACAATTACATTTACAAACTTTACTAGCTAAAAATGTACAAAAATCATTATCAACAGTAGGACAAACTGAAAAAGGTACAAAATTACTACATTTCTTATCTCTACAAAAATTCGTTAAACCGGTACAAACGCTTCGTGGCGGTTTATTACAAACGTTTGTCGGCGTCGGCGCGTCAAAGGATCGCCGCGGCGGCGGAGATTCGTAAAGGCGAGGGGGCCCCGACTTACGTTCATCGTCGCACTCGCATGACGTAATCGCGTCGGTTTCAACCGAATAAAACGCACTTGAATGTGGGTTCATGTTTTGTTTTGGGTTACACTTTACGCACTTAGACCTAATTACGCCTATTGCACAAGCATGGACAAGCCCTTCAAGGCGTCCTCATCACTGACCTTGAAGCACGATTTGTAGACATTCACTGCGTCTAAGAAATTTTCCACGGACTCATCGGGCTTCCCGAGAAACGTGTCGTACACTGGGTAAAATTTCCACACCTTTGAATAGCGACGTCCGAAAAGAAGGCAGATGGATCTGGAGTTGACGCTCGTACTTCTTTCAGCAACTGAGAGCAAAACTCCTGCTGTGACTTCTGTAAGGACGTTAAGAGGTTCGAAAACATCTCTTGCGACATCGTCACACTCTAATTATCCTCTTCCTCAGCATCAGACGACGCGGCAGCGCCTTGGCGAGTACGCGGCATCCTATTTTGTAACTAATAACTACACAAACACGACAAAACACTAATTATTTGAGTTGGGCGCCAGATGTGGTGGATGTTTGCCGGTTTGTGTAATGAAAGTTAGTTTTGTGTAGCACCTTTTATATTAAGAAGAGTGTACAATATAAAACAGTAATGCTGCGCGTAAACATTCTCGGGCGTTCGTAGTAACCGCGGCAAGACTGTACTCGCGCGCTGTCCGAAACAGACTGTCTTGACAGTACAGAATACAGATGTGTAACTCAGGAGTGATTGATTTAAAAGATGTATAATCTTTCAAAATTCGAAATCACTCTTTAAATCTTTAATTTTAAAAATACATCTTTAACTCACTACGTTAAGATTGATTTTAGTCACGTGGAATGATGAAAACTAACAAATCAGATACTTGGATGTAGTTTGAGACAGTAGATACAGGATATTGTGAATTGAAATGAGACAACATGCGCATTCTAAGAAATACAATGATGATACACAGTAAATTAGACTCTCTAGCGTTAATTTAAAGCTTAAACCGGTCAACTGAATGAATTATCTCATACGAAACCAAAGATTTAAAAAAGTGATTTAATTCTTTCAAGGAAAAAGATTTATAAATCACTGATCTTATTGGTGATTTAGTTTGCGCATCGCTACTTGACACTTGACAGCGTTTAGCTGTCTGAAGAAGAGGGGCGCGGTAATGGCGACGCGGGCGGCGAGTACCGTAAAGGCGGCTTACTACGATTATGTCGCTTAGGCAGCCTGCTGGCCTACAAATAATATTTTTTTGCATTTTGGTTTGAAGTCAGTTTAGTTTTTTTTTCTTTAAATATTGGATAAGTATACTTTTATAAGTAAGGTCGTTTCCAAATAAACATTGATCATGTAGTTTATTAGCTAGACTCATAAGTTTATGTGAAGACAGATTTATAAAAGAAGAAGAACTGCAATAAACAGTTGATTGACAGATGTTGACATTGTTGACTTGGTTTGACTTTGATAGAAATTCGATTTTTCATCGAAAAGTAAAAAAATACAAAGTAGTAAATGGTAGGGTTCTAAAGTAGTGTTCATTGATAAACAAAGACAATTTTAATAATTGTAAACTTTCAATAATGAGGCACTGTGCAAGAAGTTAATTGTGAAACAATGTATGATAGCACATGTGGAGCCGCCGCGAGCGGTCAGTGCGGCAAAGCGCAGACGGAGGGCGATGGACCAGCACACCGCGAACCTCCACCAGTGCCGGCCGAAAGAGACTACAGCGGGTTTGACATAGTGAAGGCCACACAGTACGGCGCCTTCGGTCGCGTTAAAGAGCTCGTCGAAGCCGGCTGGGATGTGAACCAACCCGACCATGAGACAGTGACGCTGTTGCACTGGGCTGCGATCAACAACCGGCGCGAGATCATCCAGTACCTATTGAGCAAGGGCGCCCGTGTCGATGCAATCGGAGGAGAACTGCAGTCTACTCCGTTGCATTGGGCGACGCGGCAGGGCCACCTGGAGGCCACCGTTCTGCTGATGCGCGCCGGTGCCGACCCATCGATCCGCGATGCCGAGGGGTGCGCTTCGCTGCACCTGGCTGCGCAGTTCGGCCACACGGCTGTCGTGGCGTATCTGGTAGCGCGGGGCGTTTCACCGGATGCCCCCGACGCCGGTGGCATGACGCCGCTCATGTGGGCTGCCTGGAAGGTGTCCGCCGTGGACCCACTACGGCTGCTGCTCACTTTGGGTGCGTCCACAAGGCTCGCAGACCGGGCGCACGGCAACACGGCGTTGCACTGGGCGATTTTAGCGCGCAACGCCACAGCTATTTCTACTCTGGTATTATATGGTGAAGCGAGTCTGGATGTGCCCAACCTGAGAGGCGTCACTCCCTTAACCATGCTACAGAATGGGGCCGACTCACTTTGGGTCAGTTCTAAAGTGTCAGACAAAATACGGGAGCATTCACTGTCAAACAATCGCAGAAATATTTTTAGAAGACTAACATATGACAAGGCAAGTGATGCTTCCTCATTCAATGGTGTGTTGTCATTGCACATATATTGTGTGCGTTTACAATGCTAACATATTGTTTGCAGAAATTCAGATTTTGGTGTGTAGTAGTGATGCCATTCGTAGCCTTCTACCTGACGGGGCTCGTGCTGGAGATGGACACATTGTACCTGATCAAGATTTTCCTGCTCGTTTGCTTCTACACATTCCTGCACTTTGTCAGCAATTTGCTGTTTGATGATGAGCTCAAGAACATATTTCCTTTGAGTGTGTATTTGGCCACTAAGGTAAGGCATAATTAGTGTAGTGCTGCAATCACTATTTCCTGTGGACCCGACCACAGGCCCTTGGTGGGAAGCGACAAAGCCACCCACAGCCAGGTGGCATGATAATGGCCCATCTTGATGTCTACCACCCTCGGTCTAGAGTATGCCGCCATAACAACCTTGTGTTGTGTTCTGGCATTAGTGACTAGGTTCCAGTATCCCTTAAGGGCAGTGGTGCTTTTGTAGCACCTTTGGTGTTGTAAATGTCCATCGGCGATGGTAACCACTTGCAATCAGGTGGGCGGGCCGTCTGCCTGTCTGCTGAACTTATACAATAAAAGTACACATTGTCAAGTTATTACTTTGTTGTACTCACAGATCTCTCTGAGCTTTATTACACATTGGGCCTAATTAAAATTGTAATATTGATTTTTATATATTAAAATAATCAAAATCACTGATGAATTTTTCCACTTCTTTTTGTATATGTATTTGTGTACAAAAAATAGTTAACCACCTATCTATTAAATCCAAGACATCGACATATGTAGTGAATGTTCACTGCACTGCATTGACATTGACATGTGATGAGTTTAGATTCATTTCTGTTTACAATTAATAAAATAGTTTTTTTGTTTATCTTTCCTGAAACATTGCCATTTTGCAGATAGCTTTTTTAATTTGCTTAAGCTATTGATGACATAGAGTTGTTGTTTACAATAGAATAGGGGGAGTACATTTCTGTTACAAAATGAATGGTGATTGTCAAATTTGCCTTCACAGGTGAATATTACAAATATGAATATGAACTGATTTCTTAAAGTTGTTCCAATATTGCTGACATAGTGACTCAAGATTTTTTATGTGACAACATCTCTATGTTGTGTACAACAATGGACATCATTGACATGGTGCCGGTGCCCCGCAGGCGTGGTTCTACATAACGTGGGCGGTGTTCGTGGCGGGCGTGGTGGGCGCGGCGGCGACGGCGGCGTTCGCGCTGTGCTCGCTGGCGCTGTGGCACACGTTCGTGCGCTCGTGGCGCAGCGACCCCGGCGTGATCGCGGCCTCGCGCGCCGACAAGCTGCGCACCATCGTCGAGCTGTCGGAGGGCGGCGGCGGCTTCGAGCCGGCGCGCTTCTGCTCCGCGTGCCTGGTGCGCCGCCCGCTGCGCTCCAAGCACTGCTCCGTGTGCAACCGGTGCGTGGCCCGCTTCGACCACCACTGCCCGTGGGTGGGCAACTGCATCGGCGCCAACAACCACCGCCACTTCGTCGGCTTCCTCGCCTCGCTGCTGCTCATGTGCGCCTGGATGCTGTGGGGCTGCGCGCGCTACCTGGCCGCCGAGTGCCCGGCGGCGCCCGGCGCCAGCGCGCTCGACGCTGCCCTCGGCTGGGCCACGTGCAACGCGTGGGTGGTCTGGGTGGCGCTCAACGCCTCCTTCCACCTGTTCTGGGTGACGGTGCTCACGTGCTGCCAGCTGTACCTGGTCGTGTGCCTCGGGATGACCACCAACGAGCAGCTGAACCGCGGCCGCTACCGGCACTTCCAGGCGCGCAACGGCCGGTCGCCGTTTACGCGCGGCCCCCTCCGGAACTGCGTCGACTTCTTCGGGTGCAGCCTGTGCGGGCTGCTGCAGCCGCGGGCGCGCGACTGGGCGCGCGCCGGCCTCGACGACGACGCCCCCGCGGCGCCCGACGCCCTCGACGCCCTCGACGCCCGCGACGCCCATGACGCCCACGACGCGCCCGACACGCAGCCCATGCTGCCGCGCCACCCCCACCACTACGTATGAACGCGGACGCCGACCACCACATGTACATAATGCTCTCCCGCCGACGAGCGGTGTCTGTATATTTGGTGTGAATTTGAAGTATTATTTTGTATCACAAACGAATGATTAGTTTTAATGGCGAAGCCACGTTTCCAGAGATGTGTGGCTCTTGCGCGGTGCAAAGAGAGGCGCGAGTGGTGTCGCCACTCGCCAATGCGTCGTACGTTTCCCCAATCGACGACTATTTATTTATTTAGTAATTAATTTATAACTTGTATAGACAACAAATCTGTAATATTAAAACAAAAATGCATTTGAATTAAATGATACCAATAACATGATGTTATCTTGCTTCATTTCCGTTTTGATGTCCGCTCTCTTGTGCGTGTGCTGGGATAGGCTTCTAGGATCCTAATCTCCAGAAGCGATTTTTAAGATTTTATTTTGTGTGTTTGAGTGGGGGTCCCCTGATGGCTTAGATTGAGAATTGAGACCGACAGAAGGCACTAGAACGGGTCCTAAATTTTTATTTTATCAAGACAACATCGGCCGGGATCACTTGTTTGTATATAAATAAGTGGATATTCTGAATGTTAGTAGCTAGATAGATACACCATGCGAAGTCGTTTTGTAAAACAAAACTAAATTTGCCAGTAGCGGTGTTACCACGTTAGCGAATTCGTCGTTACATTTAGTGCATTTTAAATCTGAGGTTTTTGTAAAGTTAATCTATCTGTCTGTGCAAAATATACAGGGGGACTATTTCGGATCGGTTGATTCCGAAAATACCATTTTTAGATTGTTTGTTTTTCTGTCTGTTAAAACACAATGTGAAAACTACTGAACGGATTTAAATGAAATTTGACATATATTCCGAGACGTAATTTAGGATACTTATTATCCCGAAAATGACGTCGTTTCGCTGCTCATACAAGACTGTTCAACGTCGTCACGTATTAGGCCGATTTCTTTGTTATTGGAACAAATGCCCATATTCAGCAAATTTCAAAACCAACTGTGTATAATATCAAAAAAGTCGTGCTAAAAAATGAGATCAACATGTTCATATAGCAACACAGATAGATTTTATCTATATTATAGTGTATGTGACCGAGAACGAACTTGATACTTTTACGCATTTTGTTTTTTTATGTCTGTTATACCATTACGAACTTCCCGAATATGACTTCATCTGCGTAGATGTTGTTCGCGTTTTTAGATTTAAACGGACGCATCGACAAGTATAATACGATTTACGAATACAAAGGGACAATGTGGTTTGCAGTAGTAAAGTTAAGAAGTATTTTTAGAAAGAAATTTCTTTTCCTTAACCTTACTTTCTTTTATTAGGGTTTTATTTACTATCACGGAATAGTAGGATGAATTAACCATTACAAGGACGAATCACTTCGTACCCTAGGCAAGCTAGGTACCATACAATATATAATGCACCAGCAATAAAAAGATATGTATTCATAACTCAATGAATTAATTGTTTATTGGCTTTCAGTTTTGTTGATTTCATGCAAAGTTACGTCCTATTGACATTCTTAAGTGTGAAATCGGGCTTTTTATTTGGTGATTATTAAAAACTGGCTCTAGGTAGATAAGTTGATATAGGAAATTGTTAATAGGTATTGGTATTTATTTAGATAATTATTAATTTTTACAATTGCTATCTGGCTACACTGTCAACTTGCCAGTGCCAAATTTTTTTCTTGTTTATTGACAATTAATTATTATTTGACAAGTTAATAAGAGAGCATTAGAGTTCTGTGATATAAATTCAATAAAATTATATTTACAGAACAAGATAAAATAAGTGAAATACCTAGCCATGTTTCGCATTCCTTATGGAGAGAGGGTTGATCCCATGGAAGAGAAGCGACAGGCGAGAGAAAATACCATTAATAGCCTAATCACATTTTGTGTACTGTGTGCTGCAATCAGAATAGGTAAGAAAATAATAGGCATCTCCGACATAACCAGTCTTATTCTGATTTCATATATCTTTTGTTTTCTTCATGTAATATGGAGTAAAGAAATAAGCTATTATTAAATTCTACACCACCTAGGTTTGTTAGGTTATCTTGCTGAAATTTTTACATTTTCAGTATTTTTTAAATAATTTCAAGTTGTTTTCATTTCTCACAGCTTCATACCCAGCCTGATTTTGTTATTTATTTTCCCATAGTACGTTCTAGTATTGATGTGGTGAAACATTTGCAAACAAACTTTGGTACAAGCATAAATACTAATACATCTCTTAATCCCTGTGGTTATTAAAATATGCAACTTTTCCAAGGTTAGACATTCTTTGGTGTTTCTTATAATATTGTTGTAGATAATTACATGTTTAGAGTTTAATTACACAGATGCATGTCTCCTATTTTTCAGCACCTATCATATTGGAACACAGTGGATTGCAGTAAATAGATTTGGATGGAAATCAAACGAAACAACTCACCAAACTAGATAGAACTGCAGTCAAAATGGAGTTCAATTAAAATTTAATGCTTTATTCATAACTTTTTTTGTTGATTAAAAATTATTATTATTTCCAATATTCTATTGAAGTCCTTTCTTTCTTTCTTTACTGTACACAAAAGAGGAATATAATGATAATGCACAAAAGCGAGATTAAGTCCTAGGGCATTCTTCTTCAGCAAACAAATGTTTCAACAAGTGGGTAGAAATAAAAGGCAGAGTTGTTGCAAACACAAGTTTTATTTATGGTTTAAAATTATATTATCACAATTAACACAAAAGTGTTTCAAAATTAACAGATTATAATAAATATATAGGATAGATACAATTGTGTGAGTTTTGTTTTAAAACCTCTTTAATGGACTACTACATTGGTAAGAGAGAACAATCCTCAGTGTTACTTCTAATGGAGAATGAACCTGTTATAAGGTGATATAGCATTCATTCCACTTTACATGCGTAGACTAGGAATGTTTATCACACTAAAATTATTCAGGCCTCAAACATTTCTAATATGCATTCCCATTATAGAAAATCTTTTCAATTCCGAAACTATCACATTAATACAAAGCACATTTGAATTCTTGTAAATGCCAGTTTTCTAATTTCTATGTGTTACTATTCATTCTTTAATCTTATCATTTGTAGAGAATTGATTTTACTTGTATACCTATAGCTTATGTGAAATATTAGAGGGGAATAAATATTATAGGAATTAGCTAAGAAACAAATTTACTACTCCAGCTTTGTCTTCACTCAGTGGTTCGCACTATGCTGTTAAAGTATATATAGCATTTTGTCTGTTTTGGACCTGAATTAGGCTCTCACTCAATTAGAGCAAAATAGCATAAAAGCAGGATATGCATGAAACAACTTGGTATCGTCAAGCTTGGTGCAACTAGCGGACATCCGTGACTATCGTCGTCCATAGGCTGCGAAGGTAGATGAAGCCATCTTCAAGCTTTGATGACACTGGTGTAGTGTGTAGAGTAAGCATTTTTAGTTCGTAAGTTATATTGTATAGCAAAGCCAGCCGTTAAGGCGTAAACACGTTTTATTTTCCCATCAACGACACACGTCGCACTGGAGTGGTGGATTCCTGGGCAGAGGTCACGCCAACTCGTGCGCTGCCATGAGCTAATCATCTGAAATTTACACCACCACTAGTTTCCTGAATGACGTAAAAATGTATTTGTAACGCAACACGTAAAACATCTTGTTATTTTAAAAATCTCAAGGTAAGAAATTAAGTATGGATATTGCCAGTGACTTAAGGGCTATTTACATGGAAAGAGTTTCTTGCTCGAAGCATATATGCTATATAATATATCAGCCCATTATAGGGGAAACGGACAGTATACCCGCCACGCTTGTCCAAGGCGCCTTGGCAGGTTCGACACATCGGTTATCTCGATGTGCAGGTTGCGTCACGATGTTTTCCTTCACCGTTGTTAGCAAGTGGTAATTGTACCTAACAATATGCACATTAGATCAGAAAAATATAAACTAAACGTACGATATTGTACGTGGAAGGGTGATATTTGCCTGCTCATGGAATACCGAATACCCTACTCGAAAGGCAAGTCTCGTACTTAAATCGTTTCAAACAGATTTGTACGATATGCAGAGGAGGTCTCTCCGAAGGCTAAGCGACTTACGCCTGTTAACAATATGACTGTCGACTATACGAACGGCAGGCCCGTAGGCGTGAGCAGTACTACAAAAGCACAACTGCTCGGCCGGTTAAGCACACCAAGGTTTTTGCGGTCAAGTTGGGCCTGCCTTCCAGATGAGCGCAAAACTGCATGGCGATCGTTATGTCGACGCCCAAGGATCCCGATAGGAGGAATAAATGGCGTCTTGTAACTTTAAGAATTATGTATTGCGCATACAAATTTTTAACTCATATCACAGCACCTCGCTTAAAATATTTTTTGGAGACGCAAGGTTCCTATGTTCATGGTCAGGACCTAAGCATCTAATCTATCTCCTTGGCAAACTTTACTATGACCAGTTCAGGCCTTTAGGCATAAAAACGACATAATGAACGGTAATAATTAACTATTGAAAATGATCTTAAAATTTTATTCTAGGTACTACGAAAGTAATTCTTTGCAGCACCATCTAGTGTCAAAGTTATAAATCATATAAATCAACTTTTATATTTTCGTCAGAAACCATTTAGACAGTGTATTCCCTATGGTCCGACCTTACATGGATGAATTTCGTCAAGAAGTAGCCTATATAACGGCACATAGTGGCGAGTCCACGAATCAACTAATAATACAGGGTGGCCAACAACCTGCGTTTGAATATTTCTCAATACACGTAGTATTAATAGTTTGCTGTAAGTGAGATTTAGAAGTCTTGCGAAATACGTTTTCGATAATTAAATTGTACTCCGTCAAATATTTTAAGTATGAAGTTGAAATTAAGGTTGAAGTTTTAAAACTAGACAAACATTGTATATCCCCAAGCTAAGCAAGTTACGCTTGTGTTATCGGATATAGTCGAGCCGTCACTTACCCGGTCCACGAGGGTTGGAATCGGCGAGCAATGGTGTGCGGTGTTCCACAGGGGTCGGTTCTGGGTCCCCTCCTGTGGAACATCGCATACGACTGGACTTTGAGGTGTCGGGTCCTCCCGGGCGTCAGCGTCGTATGTTACGCAGACGACACGCTGATCGCCGCGCGCGGGAGGACCCATAGGCAGGCGTGTCTTTTAGGCACGGCTGGGGTGTCAACGATAGTAGGCAGGATCCGGCGTCTTGGTCTGGAGGTGGCGTTGCAGAAGACCGAGGCCGTGATGTTTCACGGTCCTCGTAACCGCCCACCTCCAGACAGTAGCATCGTTTTAGGAGGCATCCGCATCGGCATCGGGCAGACCATGAAGTATCTGGGATTGGTCCTCGATGGCCGATGGGATTTTTCGGCACACTTTCGGCAGCTGCTCCCCAGACTCAAGGGGGCAGCCGGTGCGCTGTCGCGCTTGCTCCCAAATGTCGGGGGGCCTAACGCCACGTGCCGAAAACTCTTCGAAGGCATCCATGTTATGCATGGATAGCTGCATATGCATGTAGCATGTTAGTCCGATACTTAGGTGTTTTTTAAAACAAACCTATAGTACTGGAGCTGAATTATTATGTACTACACAGTACTGGAGCTCAATCTACGGACCTAAAGTCTACGGATCGGGTTGTAATGTAGTTAGGCTATCATCGGCAGGCAAAACCAGTCCGTTGTTGAATAGCTTAGCTAATTACCAGAAGACTCTGACAATTTACAAAGATTTAGTATTTATAGCAATTACTGCTGATCGATGCTTAGCTATTGATGTAGTGCTTGCGCTCTGCAATATTGCTAAAGAGAGTAGGTGTAACAGTACGTTCGATGCCTGTATGGGCCCCGATTTGGTCGGACGCCTGACGGCCAAAAAAGCGGCGCTGTTGCGTCAAGCGCAACGCATATTGGCCGTCAGAGCAATAAGAGGATACCGAACGGTGTCCTTCGAAGTGGCCTCGCTACTCGCCGGATCCCCCCCATGGGATCTGGAAGCCAGGGTCCTGGCGTCACTGTACGTGTGGCGCAAAGATGCCCTGGCCAGGGGCACCAGACCCGCGCCTCGCGAGATCGAGGCGTGCAAGTTGGAGCTCCGCCAGGTAGCCGTGGGGGTCTGGGAAGATCGCCTACGACGCCCCAGCGCGGGCCCCGCCACCATTGAGGCGGTGCGGCCCGTCCTGCAAGATTGGCTTGAACGAAGTCACGGCACCCTGACCTTCAGGCTGACACAGGTCCTGACGGGGCATGGTTGCTTCGGAAGGTACCTGTGTCGCATCGGCCGCGAGGCAACGTCAGGGTGCCATCACTGTGACACGGGCGACGAGGACACGGCGCTGCACACACTCCAGGAGTGTCCAGCGTGGACAGAGCAGCGCCGAGAACTCGTCGCCCATACCGGATTGACACCTCGCTCCCGGCCGTGGTACGTACCATGGTCGGGAGCTCCACCGGATGGGACGCCGTCTCCTCCTTCTGCGAGCAAGTCATGTTTGCGAAGGAGGAGGCGGAACGGGAGCGTGAGCGTAATTCCCTGCTCCGCTCCCGACAAAGGAGGACGCGTCGGCGCCGGAGGTCTGATTTAGACCTTCGGCCACCGTAAGCAGGCGGCGCGGGTGGGGCCTCTAGGGGTATAGAGGTTCTCACTCACCCGCACATGCCGTCGAGATGAGAGCGCGAGTGTTCCGCGCGTGCTCATCTCTCTTCCCGTGGGGCGCGTTACAAACCGCCCCACGCCGAAAAGACCCAGTCGTCGCCGGGGGAGTAGCTCCCCCGGCATTGGAAGAGGCCCAGTGAGCGGGGCCCACGCCTGTCAGGGCAGCGGAGTTGGGAAAACCGCATACACGTAGCCCTGGCATAAGGCGCAGGCTGGGTGTTTTTAGTGGGTATCCCTAAGTGGGGAGTGGCAATAGCGTGGCACCGGTTCTGACCGGGCACGCTAGTGCCACCCCCGATCTGGCGAATCCCACACTGTCTCACCGGGTCGCGAGCATCCCCCAGGCTTCTGTGCCTGTCGCGGCTTAGTCTCAATCGGATTTCCCCTGGCCAAAAAAAAAAAAAAAAAATGTGTTATCGGATAATTTGCAAGGTCGACCGCTCTGAGGCGGCCCCGAGTACTGGAAAGTTCGTTTAGGAAATTTACCATGCTAGGAATCGAAGCCAGTCTGTGCGCTGTAGTGAGGCAGCCCAACAAAGGCTCGGCCTACTCAACGACAGAGGCCTTCGTATCCGTTAGAGCAGATTTTGATACATGTGGTGCTTCCGCTTAAATTTCTTTTATAGTATTCCATAGCCAAATGATGAACGAAGATATAAGAACCGGCTGTCCCGGCAGACGTCGGCCTTCAATCGATATGCCGACAGCAGCGCCACCTGCCGGGTCCAATTGTGAACCAACTCGGAAACCTTCTCTGGCTCATGCACAACAACTTTGCTAAAGAGCATCACATGATCAAATGTATAGTTTACGATTCTATAAAGGATATACAGACAAACATTCATTTTTATATATAAGAAGACGATAATGTTTTTTACTTGTACATATTTTAAAATGTCTACAAACCTTTGAATGTATAAATTAGGTTATTAGCACCCCCAACATTTAAACTTCCTAGCAAAATTTTTTTGACGATAAGCGGTAATGTTCCTCACTCTCGACATTCATCAGCACCAAGTAACACTCTAATCTCATGAGAGTCCCGTTAGCATCAAAAGGCGAGGTCTCTTATAAAATACATTGTGTATTGTCTATGGTTATGTCTTTTAACAATAAATAAATGTTTGGTATGCCCCCTAACCTTATAATATCATAAATGTGAAAGTAACTCTGTGTGTTATTTTTTCACTAAAAAACTACTAGGCCGATTTGGCTGAAATTCGATATACACAAGTATGTAAGCTTAATATCGAGGGTGGACAAGGGTACTCCTTATCCCGGACGATGGAGAAGGAATCGATTTTTTGTCATTTATACAGTTTACAGACAGACGGGGGATAAATAAATGAAACGAGAATGAAAGTTCTTCCATACAGGAGACCAAACACTTCTCAACACTATAGATACAAAGAGATGCATCGTAGCTCGATCTGGCAGTTAAGTTGTTAAGCCTCAGTACTGGACCGGTTTTGCTATAATTCTGTTTAAATGTAGTTTTAATACCGGAAATGCAGATAAATACTTTTTGTCAACGCGGCAGCCCAGCACAATGGCGGTGGTAGGGTTGCCGGTGTGGATAAGAAAGGAGACTGCGCTAACTACTCGTGCTGACCACCAAGTGGCGAGCCTCGCAGCGGGTCTTCTGGCTCGTCTTCTTGCGGCCTTCGACCAAAGGTATGCCACGACCACCCGTGCGAGGGGCGATAGTAGACTGACCCGTGAAGACCAGCACTAGTGCAAGGATAGTGGTAGGGAATGCGGGTACTTGTGGAAATGATTTTAAATAAGCGGCGCACTTTTCATCCTTGAAAATGGGATAGTTTGCGGAATAAAATGGAGTGAATCTTCCGGGGCAAATAGAACTAACGTAAAAAATTAATACTATATAACCAGTATTAAAGGCTGCTGTTTAAACAAGAGGCACACTCTAGAAACTGAATCTTGTGCTTATTATTCGTTAGAACTTGCAAATATGGTTTTTGTGGTCTTTTTCAACATAATTTAGTTCACGTTTCTATTCCACACTGACATCCATTAATGCCATGTCATCCGATTAGCATCATCGGGGGGAGGGGGGGGGGGGGCTGTGCTCGAATCAAATAAAACCATTTTTATCTGTTTTCGTAATAAATTACAGTGAAGTTTATTCTCATCCTGAATACATATTGATCGAGACACGAACGGTCACTTACAATTATTTATTTATCATTTAGTTAACAATCTGCATTTGATTCTCTCACGACTTGAACACAACTCACTCGAGACGCCTTCGGAGGCGTCAAGGCGTCACTCATTCCTCTCTTATATCGCCTTGTAAAATTCTACAATTTGTTAATACAATGAAATTTAAGCATTCTTACAGTTAAACACTAAGTCCATTCAGCAAAAATAAGATCCATCATGATATTATTTATTCAATAGAAAATTGATTTAAGTTTCTCGTATATATATATATGATACAATTTCAACTAAAACACGCTCCCCGCGGGTGGGGTGCGAGTGGGGGGGGTGACGGGGGGCTGGGGGCCGGGGGGGTGGAAGGCAGACCGGGGTGCAACCACACGTCCAGGCGACCACTATACATTGTATACACTTGTAAAAAGTATCAAAATCGAGTAAAAGGCCTACAAAAAATTATCTCGAGATACTAATATTCGTTTACGTAGTAACCTAAGAGTGTCCTATTCAAGAGCGGAGCGGGCGTCGGGCGGGGCGGGGCGGGCGGGGCGGGTCGGGGCGGGGCGGGCGGCCGCGCGGCGCCTAGTCCTCCGCCTCCTCGTCCTCCGACTCCTGCTGCTGCAGCCACGTCAGCCACGTGTTCACCTGCGGGCGGAGAGCGGCGTCGCGTTAGTCGGTGGGGGCGGGCGAGGGGGAGAGGGGGGCGGGGGGGCGGCGCTCACCTGGAACAGCGCCTCGCCCTTGCCGGGGTAGGCGTCGGTGACGTCCTCCCGCCAGCGCAGGAACGCGTCCTCTTCGCACACCTCCAGGTTGTACAGGTACATGAACCAACGCAGCAGCATCCCTGCGCGGGGTCAGCCCGAAAACACAAACAGGACATGGGCTGCTTTTAGTTTTATCCAATGATTCTACTAATGTCTCTCAAACTATGATACTGTCAAGAGTTGTAAAAAAAAGTGTGACACCGGTTAAGTTTGGTTCTCGCGCAAAAATCCAAATATTAGTAGTTGATAATTACTTTTATAAATGTTATTTGTACATTTAAAAACTCTTTTAAGGCAGGTGTGCATGGATTTTTAAGTGATGGTTAAAATAAAATAATCGCTGCTTAGCATTATATTTTTAGCGATTATGCACACCAGTATTAAATTAGTAATGTGTTCCCACTGGAGAAAAAGGCTACCCTTAACATTGCTTAAGAGAAACTGCCAACATATTTCAGACGCGGACAAGTTCCGCTCGAGCTGATACTAGAGTTATCGAATTACTTAACTTGAAGAACTTCAAAGGCTCCGACAGGCCAGTGTACCTTTTTTGTGCATAAATGTCTACCAGTAACAGAACAGATGGAATACATTACAGAATTATCTTCTATAATACATTGTGACTAGGAAGTAAGAAGAACTGACTCTTATCCAAACACCACAAGTAAAAAGTAACTTTTTTGAAATATTTTTAAAGATAGACAGGTGGGTTTTAAAAAGTGCCATGAGTATTTTGGTTTTTGTAACCACAAGACATTGCTATATAAAAATAAGAAAAAGAAATGTGTCAAATTGTATGTCACAAAACGAAAAGAGAGCATTCAGACCTCACGCACGACTAATTATGATTTAAAATTTAGCTCAGGAGTTCTTCAAGGAAGCGTACTAAGCCCTTTACTCTTCATAATTTATATCAATGATCTTCCAGATAACATTAATCATGTCAATTCTGTTTACAGGTGATAGTACAGTAATTAATGTACACCAGTAATTGTGAAACCATTAGCGGTGCCGCCGCAGGATAAACTTACATTATATAAACTTTATATATTTTTTTAGATTTTTGTCTGTTTGTATTCCCGTAAAATGTACTGGGCCGATTTGAATGCGATGTGAGTGTCGACTGACCCTTCGGGTAGCGGTGGTGGTGCGCGTGCACCTGCACCGCGTAGACGGCGGCGAGCTGCAGGTCCGGGCGGCCCGCGAGCAGCGCCGTCAGCAGCGGCGCGTAGGCCTCCACGAGCGCCTTCTCGCGCTCCAGCGCCGCCTTGTCGGGCGCGCCCGGCTCGCCGGCGCCCACCTCGGCGGCGCGCGTCACGTGCTCGCCCACCAGCGCCACCAGCGTCGACACGAACGCCGCGTTCTGCCGCACCGCCGGCTCCACGTTCGCCTTGATCCAGCGGTAGAGCGCCGCCGGCGCCGGCTCCGCGGCCAGCTGCCGCGCCAGCTGCGCCTGCACGCGCAGCTGCGGCACCAGCGCGCCGAGCCCGCGCGCCTCGAGCGCGTCGAGCGCGCCGGCGGCGCCCCCGCCCCCGCCCTCGCCGTCGCGCTCCGACGCGTACGCGGCCAGGTTGATCTTGCTCTCGTCGTAGAGCTGCTGCAGCCGCTCGGCGCCGACCACCTCGCGCAGCCGCTGCAGCAGCTCGAGCAGCAGCGGGTGGTGCTGGCCGCCCTCGCACCAGGCGGCCACCTCCGCGAGCGTCACCAGCCGCGCGTCGACCGCGTGCGCGAGCAGCGCCGGCAGCCGCGCGTGCGGGTGCGTGGCCGCGACGAGCGCGCGCAGCGCCTCCGCCTGCGGCGCGCGCTTCACGCGCCGCACGACCACGCACGCGGCGCGCACCGCGGCCGGTTCTTGCGCCTCTTGCGCCCCTTGCGGCGCCGCCAGCGCGTGCTCGAGCGCGGCGGCGATGGCGCGCCGCACCAGCTTGTCGGGCAGGTGCAGCTCGGCGAGCCGGCGCAGCGCGTCCGCGTCCTCGCCCTCGGCGGCGACGGCCTCCACGGCCTCGACGGCCAGCCGGCACGCCTCCTCCTTGTTCAGCCCCTTGTCCTTCTTGGGCTTGTCCTTCTTGTCCGCCGCCGGTTTGATGGTGATGGCGGGCTCCTTCATCAGCAGCGGCGCGCTGGCGAAGCTGGGCGCGAGCACGTCTGAAACACGCGCAGAGAGCACAATGGGACCTGGATTCGAATTCGATTCGATTCGATCAGCTCATCTCCGCTTTTTTAGTTTGGTTTACAACCTGGTCAACTCAGCTTACGTACTGTTAAACAAATCTAGAAGATGAGAATATTGTTAAACACAGCATGTAATATAGATGGACATTTGTGTCCATAATAATTTAAGAAGAAAGAAAATAAATAAATAAATATTTTATTTACAATAAATAATTAACAAAGAGTGTGACCTTCTTGATGTACTTAATGCATCAGGCATTGAAAATATTGAGCTCATGGCAGACATTACTGTAGGCAGTACACAGACTAGAGTGGTGAGTGTTAACAGTACACAGTGCAACATACTAGTAAAGTGGTGTTTTACGATTATGCAAATGGCATCCACAGCTAGTGGTACAGCAAATTTTACCTTTAAGCGTTCATAAAGAAACACAATATCAACAATGTTGTAGGGGTACTGTTTTGGAATTGTGTGACAGCGAGTATTAGCTTATGTAAAATGGTCAAGAAACTGTTGTTGTACTTTTTCTAATCTGCACATGAACAGTAAGATGGGTTCCAAACTGGGCTACAATACTCAAGTAAACTGTGGACATATGAGTATGTATTAAATAGGATAATATATATAAGACCATGAGTTATTTTCTTGTTTAAGCATAACACAATTTGATTCATCTAAAAACAGAGAATCGACAATTAAATGTTCATGCTTTACTATTCTTATTATAAAAACTTAAATCGTCTTTTGCACTTTTAAATTGAAGTAAATTCACAAACACAACTGAGTTATAAAGAACTTATAAGAAAAATCATTTGTAATTTAACTATCTGAAACTATTCCGAACAAAGAAAAAAGTACGTTTTTACAATCTCCCACTGGTGGCTCCCTCTTGTCACTGCACTGCTAGGTACATACTCAAATGTCAGTGTAAATACTCATGTGTCAACGTCATCACAAAGCTTACATATATATCTCAGGTTCTTTGAAAAGTTTAATTTGTCTTATAACAAATCTAGCCAATGTAAACCCTGTTTTGGTGATAAAATCAATGTGTTCTCTAAAATCTAACTTTTCGTCAACAATCACTCCCAGATTTCGAGTACTAAAAATTTCTCGACTGGTGTGCCGTCAATAAACTATTTTGCATGAATTGACTCTCTTTTGCGGGAACTTAATGTGGACATTTAGATGCATCAAGAATCATTTTGTTTAGCTTACATCAGCGATAAAAAATATTTAGGTCATGTTGCAAGATATTGATATCGTTGGTGTAGTTAATAGCTTTATACGTTTTTAAATATAATAATTAATGAATGTGAACCTTGAGGTACACCAGTAGGTACTATTTTGATTGAAGACTTGTAGAAGCCACGAACAAAAACTAGTTGCAACAATTTCATAGATATGACTCGCACCATCTCAGCAATGAACCACATATGCCTACATGGCCAAGTTTTGAAGAAGTAAGCCATGATCGACCACGTCGAAGGCTTTGGAAAAGTTAGTGTAGATTGCGTGAACGTAATTTTTCAATTTTTTTCGTTGATATAGTTGACATGCATAAGAAGGTTAGACATGGTCGACCTATCTAGTAAAAATAGCAATTGTTGATATTGATGTTGGTGTTGGTTAAGGGTTCACTTTAAGAGAAAACATTATTTTATGGACCATCGGTTCAACTTATTTACCCATAGAAGACAGAATAGAGATCGGTCGATAATTGGTTTCCATATGCCGCTGTTATCACTTTCACATCAATGATATCGTGACCTTTACTTGGGTTGCAACTTTACCAATCAACTACTACTTAGTCTATATTCAATGAAAGTTGAATGTTGATGACTCACTCTGCTGCACGGGCGCGAGCGGTAGCTGCGGCTGGGGCTTGCTGAGCCTGTTGGCGGTGAACATGAGCGAGTTGGCGGCGGGGCGCATCTGCACGTCCTCGAGCGCGCCCGGCGCGTACACGCGCGTCTTGCCAGCGCGCGCGCCGTCGCGGCCGCCCGGCGCCTGCTGCTGGTGCGCCTGCGAGGCGGCCGCGTGCTTGCCGTAGCCGCCGCCGGCGGCGCCCTGCCGCTGGTAGTAGCCGCCGCCGCCGCCGCCGCCGCCCCCGCCGCCGCCTCCGCCGCCGCCGCCGCGCTGCCGGAACGCGTCCCTAGGCGCGCCGAAGCCGTTGCCGAAGAGCTTGTCGGGCGGCGGCACGAGCTTGTCCGGCGGCTGCAGGTGCAGGCCGGCGAGCACGTCGTCGAGCGGGCGCGCGCGCAGCCCGCCGCGGAAGAGAGAGTCGCGGTCGCGGTCGCGGTCGCGGCGCGCGTGCGCCGGCGGCGGCGGCGGCTCGTCGTCGTCGCGCAGCTGGTGGATGGGCACGGGCCCCTCGGCGCTGGAGGCGGCGCGCGGCACCCACCCGCCGCGGCGCAGCTCCACCACGTCGCGCAGCATGAACCGGATGCGCGGCGCGAGCTCGCGCGACGCGCTCAGCGCCTCGATGCGCGCGAAGTACTGCTCCATGAGGCCGCGGCCGCGCTCCGAGTCGAGCACGCGCCCGCACGTGCGCACCAGCTGCGCCAGGCACTCCAGGTCCTCGTGGTGGTCGGCGGCCGCGCGCCGCGCCAACAGGTTCTGGATGCACCGGTGCAGGATCGACTCGGCCAGGATCTCCAGCTTGCCCAACTCGCCGATGAACTTTATGTTGCCCAGCATTTTGCATTTGGCCAGGTGCCGCTTCTCCTCTTCCTCGGGAGACAGCGCTTTGTCCTCGAACGCGGCGAACGCCTGCACATAACACGCCTCAACGTCACTCGGGCAACCAGATAGCAACTCAAAACACATTCAAATTGTCATGCAACATTTCAATGCATATAAATGTTCTAGCAAAAATAAGCCAACAATAGATGTTATTTACATCTTGTAAGTCATTGCCAAATTGTATTTTTTTTGTTTTACTTATAATGACTCTTTGCAAAATTCTTTGTATTATTATATAAAATATGATTTGATGTGGCCAAAATAATATGTACACACCTGCGCGCGGTTCTCGAACTCCGTGCGGCATTTGTTGAGCAGTAGTAGTTTGAAGGTGCACGGCTGGCCGGGGGGCTCGAAGTTGGGCGCCTCCTCGCTGAGCCGCTTGCACAGCTGCGCGTACATGGACGAGTACTTGGGCTCGTCCAACGCCTTCTCGAATATCAGCAGGATCACCCCCTTGAGCACCTTGTCCGAGTCCAGCTCCAGCCCGAGCAGGTCATCGCTCAGCTTCTGGAACTTCTCCGGCGTGAGCTTGTTGAGGATGCCGCGCACCTTCCGGAATATGATGTCGTGCTTGGCATCTCCGTCGGGCACCTCGTGGTGTCTGAGCGATGAGGGCGGGACCCAGCGTCGCCTGTGCGGGGGGACGGGTGTCCTCCCCGAGGCGGTGCGCGCGGGCCCCGGTTGCCGCGCGCTGTCCGTCTTGCTGCCGGTGCTGCCTCCCGCGCTCGCCCCGCCACCCGCTCGCCCCGCACGCGCCACGCTCCCACCACTCCCACCACTGCCGCTCCTCGCGGTGCACAGCGCCCCCGCGCCCGCGCACTCTCGCACCCCTGGCACCGGTGCGACACCCTCCGCCAGCGCCTGCGCCCCTAGCCTGCCCAGACGAAATTGATTGTAGCGGATACTTAGGGATCGATAAATCAGCATCCGATTACTGGTACAGAGCACTTCAAATCAAACAAAACATGCCAAAGTAAACGCCCGCCCAATTACTATGTTAAATACATACTTATAAGATTATTGTGGCGGCTTTTTAATCTGTTCGAAGTATGAGAACATATTATTTCTGACCCATTGATATATACTATATAAATGAGTTAAATGCACAATGAACCACACTCTCCTACTACTGAGAAATACTTGAGCTGCTGAAACAGAGTATGATTATGAAGCCTACTCTCTACCACTCTCTTCGATTTCTTAGTTTAGCCAGTTGTCATTTTCAGCAAAATTATAGATTTGTTTTCTTTATATTTGAGCAGACACACGCCAATTAAATTTAAAACAAATGAATTATGAGCAAGTAGTATGTTACGATGTTTCAATGTTCTCGAGTTTTTGCATTACAGTCGATCGGTGAGCAGGTGGCGCGACCGGGCGGTCGTCGGCCGCGCCCGCGCCGGCCATAGACCCCGCGCGATGCCCCCCTCCCCACGGGCGCGCACCCTCCACCCGGGCCGTTCTCCGAAATGTGTCGGGCTCGGACCCGTTATTTATGACCTCGTTCCCATCGAGAGAGTGCCCACGAGGTAAGCCACGCTCAAGCTTAGCGCCATTAATCCAGCGCGTACAATGGCTACGCTGCTATCTCGCGTAGACGCGAAATCGCCGGCGGGGCAGAGCGGCGCGGTCGATAGCGGCGAGCAAGGTCGTCGCCCCGCGGACCTTGACGCTGTCGCTGCAAGGTCGGCCTCGGCGCCGCCCGCTCCGGCCGAGCTCTGGTATCGTCGCCCTCTATCTACCTAGATGCACGGCAGCCGCCTTGATGCTGGCGAACCCTGCGTAGAGTCGCGCGACCTTTTACCGGACAACAAACTATCCCAACTTATATTTACGGCTAGTTTTTGTATCTTTCTTTTTACGATAATGGTTTCTTATTTGGTAGAGCCATGCTGGAATCATTAACCACAGTCACAGCTTGTTTCCGATAGGCCAGTTCCCGCCTTTGGTGTTGCAAACGTCTATAGGTATCGGTAACCGCTTTCCATCAGACGGGCCGTCCGCCTGTTTGCTATCTTGGCAAAAGCAAAAACGATTTTGCAACATTTTGTTATTAGTCCACGACTGAGTATCAATCGGTATTTGAATATATTTTAGTGAATAGGTGATTACAATGCAAGTGCAGTGGCACCTTGGTCGCAGGCGGACGCCAGCGTCCCAGCCGTCGCCGACTCCCTAGAGTTCACTAGGGTCGGTCGAGCCGAGGGCAGGGGTCCTCGACCCGCGCGAGGGCGCATCGCCCTGCGACCCCTCTGCCGCCCCTACGCCCTGCGCTCCTCTCTAAAGTATTTACCGTCAACGCGAATGACATTCTCAAACGACTCGACCACGAATGCATGCCACGAACGTGGCCAAAATATAAACACGCCTTTTCTTTTTGTTATAAAGCAATAATATCAGAATAGGACGTGTTAGGCCGATAGCTCCTAATCGGTCAGGGGTGGATCGCATGTAAATTATACTTGCATATTATAATACGAGCGCAGGTCATTCACACACAAATGTTAATGTTTTTTATATCAAAAATGTAAAGGGCCGGCCGGCACCGATATCTAACTATTCATTCACTTGTTAGCATGGGTAAAAATTTGACATTACCGGCATGGAGCTTACGTGTTAACCGGTAGGCCTAGGAAGGGAATAAATGATCGGTTAGTAATGCGGACATTAGACGGATCAACCGAATTGAATCAATTTGGTTGATCCGTCTAATCCGTCAAGTCTAAGTCGAAGGCACAGAAATGAAAGGTAGGAAACAGTATTCAATGGCATTGAATGATTCAAGTTTATATTTATTATAGTTTAGGGATAGACCGATATTCGTTTTACATTCGGTTTAACCGAATTTCGGCAGCATTAGCCGAGCTTCGGCATTCGGCCGAAATTCGGTTCAAGGAAAAAGTAAAATACCTACTTGCACTATTTTGATACAAATTAATAGAAATCATGTTTAATACTCATGGTTATTTATTGTAGTTAGGAATATGTAAACCTAGCTTGCAGTGTAGTAAAGATGATATTAAATTAGTTCTTCTTAACTATTAAATAAACTTGGTAATCATCTAACGAACATCAGGTAGTGTAACTGCCTAATTATAGTGCGAACTTGATTTTAAAACACTTCTAAGCGACATCAGCAATTACAACGTAAATTTTGATCGAAATCATACTTCTACAAACTAAACATTATCGGTCTTATTCATAGAGAGTTAAAGTAAGTTTGAACACTTCTTTGTGGTTCTTAAAGAAGCGTTCCAACTTACTCTTAACTCTGTGTGTATACATAAGACCGTAAGAATTTAGAATTGTGAAATTGTGCTATTTTTTATCAACCAAAGGTTTAAAAATCCATTATTTTATTTATCTACTTGTGCTTAAAATTTACTAGAGGCAGGTAGGCATGGTGTAGAAACGCTAAAGATTCGGCGTTATCAAGTCACGAAGTGACACATTTGAGAAAAGCGTGCCGAAATCAAACCGAAGTTCGGCTGAAGTTCGTATTCGGTTCAAACCACATTCGGCCCACCCCTATTATGGATCACTTGGGTTGATTCACCTATTGAATAACACAAATTAATCGCCAAATATCGACTTAGGCAATTTCAAAATATTCGTATGTCATTATTGAGCAGTGAGTGAAATACTCTTTCGACAAAATATTTAAGATAAAAAGCTGAAAATTTTGGTGAATTATTTTTATTTGATAACAAAACAATCCCCTTAGTAAAAGTAGAAAACGCCGTGGGGGCAGTTTTCACTTAGAAACCCTGCCTGCTATAGCCTTTCATACAAATCTGTTCAGTTGTTTCGGAGGAGTTTGATAACGAATTTACGATGTCATCCCGTAACCACTTGTATTATATGGGGTAATGGACACACAAACAGAAAGACTGTAGGGAAAGGGTTCGTGTACTTCGGACCCACTGGTACGCTCGCGAATGGCGAGGGGCGCGGGGCGCGGGGAAGCGCTGTGCCTCGGCCACTTGTTGCTTCCGATGGGCTATTTGAATTTGCGCAAAAACATTCGCACTTGAAATATGAAACACATTACGGTCCACGGCGTAATTGTCCGGTGTGCACTTGCACGGGTTCAATGACCGAAACGCACTCCAGGCACACTCGCGAAACACCTACACAACAAACGACAACAAAGAACTCCAATCAACTGTTTTCGGTAATCACGTCATTTGATTACAATAATAATCGGCAGACAAACGGCCTGAAACGGCACGCATTGTACATTCGTGTTATGGGTAGTTTACAATGGAAACCACTCAGGGGTCGATCCCTGACCATACTAAAGAAGAAAAGTATGTGTACGAAATCCACCATACCAGCAATCGAACCTGTTTCTTATCTTATTCTAAATATCTTCTATTTATACCTATATTCAGGACATATTCTGGGCGTGGTTTGGGCCAATATGAAATTTGAAGAATTTCTCAGTAGATAGGGACTCGCTACCGTTGGGTGAAATATGAGAAGATAACACCAGAGTGTTATGCACTTGTGGTTAAAATTTCACATAAGCTATACAGCATACGCCATACAAGTAATGTTAAAATTCAAGCGATGGTGAGAAAGTGAATATATAGTAAGATATAGGTAGTGGACATTAGTGATGAGGGCGATAAACGCAAATGAAATTGGCCAAGTGCGTATCGACCCACACCCAAGCGTTCAGTAGTGGCGACGAACGCCCAACGGTGTTACCGATACCCTGCCGAGCCACAAAAAGGCGTCTCAATGAAAGTCTCCCTTATACCGTTTTCAGTGTTTGTACTTGTACGATGCTGGGTCCAGATTTCCAGATAGATCACAGTGTGCGTAAGCTTTAGGTAGCTTTACGCGCATCTTAAGCGAGCAAAACTTCAGGTGTACGACCGGAATTGAGTGGTAATTTTGGTCATGGATAAGGGAAGGCGACTTATAACACTTGTGAATAAACTGATGATCCTAATCATCAGTACGGATGGCTGTTAAAGCACCATTTAACAGAAGCAGGAGAGACAAGTTGTACTTAAATATACTCAAGGCACCAAACTTATTTCAAGTAACGAAAGGGAAACCAAGTGGAAAATGGAGTATAATGGAATCAAAAAGAAAATGCATCTCCATAATAATAATAGGTATCGCAACATCGCAAATGCGATTTGCCACGCCTGTGATGTTCAATGTAGAGATGCCACGAACAGTGGTTCGGCCGAAGCGCTGAATATTCGGCAAAATATGTGCAGTTTGCGCACAGCAGGTTAGTATTGAAGCAACGATTTGTGAAGTATTCTCTTCTCTTACGTTCTCCCGATTGATAGGTACACAGTACACACAATTAAAACTATGTTTTATTCATTGAGTTTTATTCAATGACTTTTTATTGATAAATCTTGAAACTGGCTGAAAGGTAATATTATATTTATAAGATTAATTAATTAAAATCGCATTTAATACTGTTAAAATGTAGTTTAAATAAAAAAATGATGGCAATATATACAATTTTGAGCAATATGTGCGTTTTTTTTACGATTTGCAATTCTAACAACATCTAATAACCTATGTAAATAAAAATGAATCATAGAAACGTATTACGCATAACTTGAGAAGAACTACCAATTCGATGATTTTTCGTGTGTGTTTAGATGGGTCCCCGGATGGTTTAGATTCCCAATATTTTTCTAGGGCAGGACAACATCTTCCCAGACCCCTAGTATATGAAAATGACGCGACTTTCTGAGACAGAATTCGTGTGTTTAGTATAAAGGAGGGCGAATCAATATTAGCCACCGCGTTGAATTCTAGCGGCCCCGGCAGACGTTGTACTGCTTTGATAAAGTAAAAATCCAATTGCAGCGCCACCTACTGGTTCCAATTGCGTATCTAAGCAACTCACTCAAACACAATATTTTTTTCAAAATCGGTCGACTCTAGAGGTTAAGGAGGAGTTTAGCGATATACACATGAACAAAATAATTTCTTATAGCTAGATCTTGAAAAAATTTGATACCTCGATTCTTTGCTTGCCGTAGTGGAGAATTTTATAATATTATTAGTATATGCCCGCGATTTTGTCCACGCTTGACTTCAAATTCCCGCGGGTTTTCCGGGACACAAAGTATCGTACCATTAAAAAAATCAATTTTATGCATCCGAACAACTACAAACCAATCCCGGAAAAGTTCCCGCGAGATTCCCGAAATAAAAAGTTACACATCTTGTTACATATTTGCTATCGATTAGTGAAAGAAACACACTGGAATTCGATTTTTTTAATGTGGTTATTTAAATAATTCCCAGAAAAAATCCGGGATTATCAACAGCGAAGATTTTGATTCTAAGAATTTGCTGTCGATCAGCGAAAATCAGTAGTTTTTACGTGAATCCCGAACAGACAAGAAATGTAAAAAAATTTCATCGCGTTCTCCATCGTTTACATTGTCTATTCGAGGTGTTTTTTTTAATAGTTTCAATGTACAGACGCGGCTGGTTCAGAATTTTATATGATAAACTATTACTCTTGTGTGTGTTGTGTGTGGCTTAGATTCCAAATTTTAAAAAATCAAATATTTGACGTATGGCGGTTACTGCCCTTTCTATTATTGTTCGATTTTTTTTTAACTTTATTTTTGACAGTCTTTCATTTAATTGTAGTTCAACGGCGCCACCTACCGCGTCTATGTGAATCTAATCTAAACCATCCGGAGTCCCACTCGAATACATACAAAAAATTCATCAAGATCGGTCCGAGAGTTTAGAAGTTCAATTACAAAGAAATAACTTTAGAAATTTATATATATAGAAATAATACTAGTTTCCGTTATGAATATTAGACTTTTTAAGCATTGTATAAGGAAAATACAAATAATTACAAGGTATTGATTTGACGGGTCTCGCATTCAACATTTTTTAAATACTTATATATTAAATAGATTTTAGTTTCAGATATCCGAATTAGTTATAAACTGTAGGTATCGATAGGTGTATGAGTGGCGATAGAAGGGCTCCAGGTAGAGCGACCCAGTTGCAACGGCCCCGGAGCGCGGCGCGGCGCAGGGCGGGCGTCGGGAGGCGGGCAGCGGGCGCTCCATCGAGCGCAGCGCCGCGCGCTCTGCTACCATTGACCCAGATAGCCGCGCGGCCCCCTCCCCTATGCACAAAAAGTGCCACGCGAAGGCCCCGGCCTGACCCGCTCCGCCGCCTACTTGACCCACTAAAACGGCCCACCCCGCTGCGGCGGCACATTTCGCCGCATCGCACTCCGTACGCCAAATAGGTTCAGATCGCAATATAGGAATACCGGCGGCTTCCTTTCGCGAGGCGAGCGGCTGAGGCGCGTGACGCGGAAGCGTTCATTTCATTTACCATTATAGGGTACATTGAAACTTCCGCATTAACCGATATCGATGCAATGCCAATATAATGCAAATTTACAATTCACGCGCGCTCATAAAACAACGCAGTTATCTAAAGCTCTAAAGCGGTGAAGGTCATTATTTATTTTATTAACTATCACCTTTTTCATAAACCTCAAAAATATCAAAAAGGGCAGTGTCTCTATATTAACATACTACTCAAAATAAAGTAAGGGCAACTTGATTATTTCGAATTATTCTGGTTTATTAATTTCCATTTTCTGGGGTGTTATGGGTAGTCTTCCAAAATACGAGGACATCAGAATCATGTAATATTCGAGTAAATTCTTACAATAATAAATAATTCAAGATGTGAGCACCATAAATAAAGCTTTCTGTTCACAGGGAGCGCAGTGTTGCTGCCTGCTTATTAAAAAAACCGCTTGCGCCTTTCAATGTGCATGTGGCCTAAGTTACTGAACAAACAATTCCTAATCAACTACATGGAATTGAATAATACTAAGGGCGCAGATAGTTCTAGACACTGAGAAAAAAAATGAGTCTTGTTCCAAAACAAATACCCCATACTATCATGCTAACATTGATTGAGAAATCCGTTATTTATTCATATATTTATGTATACAGATTTCTTTAGACTAAGATTATTTAAACTGTAATAACTCTTATAATAACTCACATTCAAAATGATACTGATTGATATTGCAGTATAATGTATTCAGTGAAGAAAATTTGTATTCATAGTGTGCATACCAAGGAACTACTTATAATCATATATAAATTTTAGAAAAACAAAACAATATTGTAGAGTTTAAAGTACTCATTCAACCAAAATTAGTTTAATTAGGACCCCTTAAGTGGATTTTAAATGAATGTTTTGTTATGATGATTTTTAGTGGTTCTATAGCCAAATAATGCATGTGAACATTTGTCACCTCTATGGAATTTTCAAGGTTCATGACAACACTGCAAAATACCCTATGGATTTCTTTTTAAAGTTTGTATCAGGTTTTTGTTAACTAAAGTTGTAGTAAAACAAATTTAATAATAAGTTAAAGTATAAAATGTATAGTATAGTCTTTTTTTCATGCCCTTAAATACTACCTAATTTCTTTTTGGCGCCTTGCTAAAACCATAGTTGAATATAGAGAGTTGATTATTTTTTATTCTAGAAAATTCAAAAAGACAGGAAGTAAGTAGGTAATTCATGTACAAACAAAACCCTTTTGAAGTATTTTTTATTCAAGAACATAGTTGTTCCAACTGTGAATGGATGAATGAATTGAAAATATATTAAACACAATGTTTCATCTTCTTTATACACACTTTTTTGGATTCTGATACTTAACATGTTCATTGAGCAGTGAGGTCTAAACAGCCTCATGCATGACTTCTCTGAGGTGCATAGGCCAAATCACCACATTTTTTACTATGTGCCTCACACAGGCTACAATTTTCACATTTTTATGAGTATGATAAAGACTAATATATGTAATATTGCTTCTCATACATAGTCTAATCTAATGGCGTATTTAATACATTGTGAGGTTGAACAGATCTCATATGCAGTAAATGCAAATATATCACTAACAGTGAGATGTGAGGTATAATTTGCCTTATAAATTATGTGGGCGCCGCACATCTTAGCTTAGTGATGTGACAAGTATTGACATGCAAGGGTCAATACTTGAAAAAATACATTTTATGTTTTTAATGAACAGTAGTATCATAATTGCAAAATTTATTTCTATCGTTAGCGGAGATGCAAATCAAACTCTCTTTCAGTGCGATGTGAGGTGGAACAGGTGTCATAAATCTTTTCGTTATTTGTTCAATATCTTAGTGTCATAAATGCTGGTGACTCTAGGTTTAGCTTTAACAACAGCTTAACTTGAACATGGTAATATCTCAAACAAATATTGTATTTATTCAGTCAGATATAACAAGGTTGAAAAATATTCTATTGGGAGGCTCAAAAGGTCTCAGACACCCTGTAAAAAAGTTTAACTTTGCTTTAAATTGACCTTACATGTGCTGGTTGAAAGTCAATCAAATAATGACCACATAGAGAATGTGTTAAACATAAAAATATATCCGTGTGATCCTACTCAGATATCTGCTTATGTATGTGCCAGTGCTGGCTGATACTTTAAAAACACCATATCTTAATGTAGAGCAGTTAATAAACTTAAACTCTTATGTGAAAGTGAGTGGTAGAATGAGGATAATACCACTTTCTTTAAATATTTTTGAGCAGTGAAAAATATTAGCCATGTGTCAAATAGATAAATTATTTCCTTCTTTAAATAGTAGAAAATCTTAAAATGGGCAAACCACTACCTGTAGTACAGGTCCCTAGGATCCACATGTTCAACAAAGCAACTAACTAGGTGAATAAAGAGAACAATATTAACACAAACAATATTGTGAGTATGTTTGAGAGGGATAGTGTTGTATTATTTTCATTAATAACTGGTAATAAAAAGCAAACAAAATTCATGGTAATTATCTGTAATGTTATCTAGCTATGCATAAAATACCTTCATTGGACCAATATTCAAGCAATATTAGGTGGGTTATGAAAATACCATGAAAAGTAAAATTAAACTTTTAGCTCTGTAATGTTTTCATATCTATTTGACTGAAATTATAAAGTCCATTAGTTATAGTTTCTATGACCTGCATATCAATAACAAAAGAATATAAGGGACCAAATAGCAAAGGAACTCTAAGACTAAGTAAACATAATTCAGCGTAATATATTACCACGAAAACTAAACTTATCCAAGTAAATGTAAATGTTGCATTTTTAACAATTTATTATCTTATATTTCATAGATTATTTTGAACTGGATAAAATAAGCTTTGTGAGATGGGAAATTCGCCTCACAGAACATAATATGATCACGAAGGAGGCTGGCTGACGCCTGCCGAGAGACGTACAATTAACAAAGAATGCACTTACTTAGCTAGGTTATACTACATAGGGCTACACAATCAGACCACTGCACAAATAGCATTACTTTGTATTCGTTGACAGATATCAAATCGAACACAAACACTCAATATTAAATACGTATTTTTCATTTTTAATATTGTGAAATTTGTATAAAATGGCTCATGAAGGTGACGCATCGACACGATCCGATCGAATGATTTACTATAAAATAATCTCTATTCGGACATGGTACCTTTGTATGTGCACTTACAAGGGTTTGTTTGAACTTTTAAATCACCAATTATATTAGAATTCACAAACTTACGAGGCGATGAAAGTCAATTGTAGAAAGCAAAGCACACGACCGCAACACGACAAGCAAGTTACAACACACACACACAACTGACAGTGACTGTGACAAAACAGAGACAATTTACACCTTAGATTTACGATTTACACACTCAGCGTCCTCCAGACATCCATCAAATTGAAAATATCTCATGTACAATCAGACTATTTTATATGATGATAATTTTATAGCATATAATATTGCTTATTCTATACCTAGTAGATACTAAAAATATTTATATATTTATCTATCTTAAGGTGCGTACAGACAATCTCAAACGCAAAAAAGGCCAACAAATGAACTTTGTAGACTCTAACACTTCTTCGAACGGTCGATACAATGTCTATATGCTGTAGCTGTAACCAACCTGCTACATAGGAACGTAATGTATCCTCCTCCTGATAGCAACCAACTGATTTTCGTTGGTAATAAGTCGTGTGCGAGTTTATTAATATCAATTGGGCCTATGTGTTCGCGGCATCACACGTCTTTGTCTATGGAGGGTAGAGGTAAACAGAGGATATCTTAAATGGAGGGAAGTTTAAAAATGTCCATCAGTAGGTATACTGATAAACGAGATTCATATACCTTGATTGGCGAGAACTGAAACTGGACGTTGTGCTGTGCAGTTTTATTTTGTAAACATGTGTAGCCTACAATACAACTGCTCTACGGTATACAAAACCATAAAATACGTCAGAACTGGCTATATGGACTAAAAACTATTTACATAATCTAAAATAATTTAGTAAATATAATGTTGTGAGAAAACGTTTAGAGTCATTTGATTATTGTTTTAATCCTTGTTTATTTGTCTATCTCATTATAATGAGAGTAGACTTTTGGTGTTTCCTAAATTTATCCTATTCTACCGCAGCGCCATCCTTATTATTCGAGTTTTGACAGACACTTTTTCATAAACAGAGCTGGTACTTCATACCTCTAACCTCCATGCAAAAAAAATGAGTGTTTAGCAGAAATCACAGTGTACATGTATATATAAAGTACTCTGTGGTGTACATTAAGTTTTTACCTTAATGTACTTCATTACCTCACTTACGTATTATCACATTTTTGAAGAAAAACCTAAGACAGCGGAAATCTTATGTGTGGCATGATGGTAAATCTTCAAGCCAAAAAAGATTTGTAAACCTTCTTCATTGGCTCAATGTGTTTTTTTGTATGATGAGTCCATTATAAAGGGATGAATATTTTATATCTTATATATATATAAAATCTTGTGTCACGATGATGTTGCCAATAAACTCCAAAACTACTGAACCGATTTCAATCAAATTTGCACCCGGTGTGCAGTTTGATCCAACTTAAAAGATAGGATACTTTTTATACCGTTGGAACCGGTAGGTGGCGCTGAGATCGGGTTCTAGAATCCTCCTAATCACCGGGAGCGATTTTGTTTTCGTGCGTTTCCGGATGGTTTAGATTCGCAATTAGAACCCGTAGGTGGCGTTGACATCGGGTTCTAGAATCCTCCTATATACCCCTTGGCCAATTATGGTGATTTCGTTTTTGTGTCATACAAGTCTTTTAGGAATTAAAAAAATATGGCGGTACGAAGTTCGCCGCACAGAGTACTTTATATATGGTTCGCCGGGTTTGCTAGTATATAGTTTATTTGTTTTTTTAGATGGTATAACATATTTTCAATGAAAATTGATCAAGATCATCAAGTAGTTATAGGTATCAGGTATTTTCAAATAGTTTTTTAGACTTGCAGCTGAAATTGAACTAGATATTGTCATCTCTTATCACTTATCTTATCTTATCACTGCAGCCAATTTAATTTGTTATAAATAAAACAAAATTTATTATTTAATTATAAGAAAATTTAATACTTATCCCAATGGATAAATTTATATTAATACAATTTATAAAGAATCTTAATTAATCAGAATCTTCTATATCAGATGAATTGCGCAGTTTCCTGGTATTAACAACATTTTGTAGCCATGACACTGATTTTTGAGCGGCAACTCTCCGAGGAGTGCTGCGGCGCTCTGGAGGGGAGGGCGCCGGCGGCGTGAAGTCCCGCTGCCGCCCCTTGGCACGGCTGCGGCCACCACGTTGAGCTGCCTTGCCTCGTGCACCTTTCCCTCGTCCACGAGATGCCAACTCTTCTGCTTCCTCATCACTAGACAGCACCACAACAGTCTTCTTACCAATCTGCTGCGTTTGCAACTTCATTACTGGCACTATGAGCTGAGCGGGAGGTGCTGTAGGCCGTGCTGTTAAATCCACCAAGGTTCTTAATTTGTCATCATCTGCTGTATCCAATTCATTTTTACAAATTTTCAATTGCTCAATGATTTCCTGCTCAGTTTCAGCATTAGAGTCCATCAATGCAGCTATGCAGCGCCGCTTATGAGCGTCAAAAGCTCTTCGGAGAACCTCATCATTATGTTTTATAGTAAAATCTCGGACAGCCTCAGTAACTATACGCACTGATAAAACACCGAGTCTTTTATCTTCAGGTTGTGCCTTATAGTAGGACCTGATCAATGACTCTACATCTGGAGCTTCAGCAGCCACACCAGTCATGTCGGCTTCCTCACCAGGCAGACGTTCACGACGTTCCCGGGTTTTCTTCTCTTTTTTCATAAGAAGTATTTCGGTTGGATTGGCCACAAGCCCAGTAAAATTTTGCCCAAATCTAACTGGGTTAAAGTTTTGGCTTTCATTCTCATAGAAAACATTAAGTCTTACTAAAGGTAATTTTGGTTGTTTAGGGTCATCATGCATATTGTTCTTTGCCTCTGTTATAGCATCTTCAATTTTAGTTTTTAGAAACTCCTGTACCTTTTCACTTTCATTGACTTGATCTCCTAAATTTTCTTCAGACAATACTAAGGTTTTGAATATAAATGGGCGCACAGTCTTCAAAGGCAAGGGTGTAAGCATGAAATCACCCTTATGAATTTGCAGTAAGGCACAGTGTTTTGGCCGTGCTTCTCCAGCAGCCAAGGATGTGGCCACAGTACTACCAGGCTGAACCACAAAGAAACTCTCTTTATCTGTTTTAATACCATGCATGGGGTACACCTCAGAGTCATGCTCATGGCCCCATACTACTAAATCTAAGAATTTTGGAAGCACATCTTCAGGAATATAATTGCTCGGACCCCTGTTAGCTCTATTCTGATGTAAGGCCAGCAAATTGAACCAATCTAGAGTTTCATCAGGACGCTCCATTTCAACTTTTTTCTCATGAAAAAGACGTGATAGTCTTTGGTCCTTCAGGTGACTGAGGCCATAAAGGGCCAGCCGTGTACCCCCTTTTTGCATAAGTACAGGAGAAATGCGTACATGAGTGTAATCACACCATTTGCCAAAGTAGTTGACCAGGCCTGTAATGGAGAGGATGTCTAGAGAACTTACACTGCCTTGGCCCACAGGGTCATCGTGATTTCCATGGATAGAGAGAATTGGATATGAAACATTCAAATTAGGATCTTCATAGTTGATATTACGGGCGAAGTTTTGAAATTGGTCGGAGAGCAGTTCGATGTTCACCGGTTTATCACCAAAACAATATTTTCGAATAATCTCCGTACATTTAAACATACAACTAGGCGATGGCTTGGATTGGTGGAACAGATCACCTCCCAGCAAAATTAAATCAACATCATATTGAACTGCCAACGACAAAACTTCTTCAAAAGCAATAAAAGTATCTTCTCCACGCGTGGCGTCGTTTTCCATAAATCCTAAATGGATATCTGAAGCTATCAGAACTCTTAATGTGTCATCAGGGCACCAATCATTTACATCGGCCTCAACCATTTTGATTATTATTCCTGAATATAAAATATCTTTATTAAAATTTATACATTAAGCCACAATAAACTAAAAACCGCCAATTTAATAACTTGACAATTAAAAAATGTCCGGCTGTCGGCACGCAGGGTCGCCAGATCGAATTTACGAAACCCTATTGGGCATACTGTCGCAAAATGATGTATATGGTAACACCTATTCAAGTTATTGGATGAAAATTTGGTGCGTATAGCCCATATACATTGACGGGTTCGAAGGGGAAGAACTTACATTTATTTTCATCATTTGATTACGAAATGCCACAGTGTTAAATCGAAAATATCGCATTATTCACTGGTTTTTTTATTTTTCTCTACATAATTTAATAGTTAGAAAGAGAAAACATCTTTTGGAGCATTATGACTCTAACACAATTAGCATTTATTTTGCAAATGCTACAGAATATGATAAAATTTCTGGCGCTTATGGCTGAAGATCATCATTCTGCGATAAATATATATCCAAAATTAAAAAAACGGGTTTACAAAAAATTGATATTCATTGTCATAGAATTTTCAATTATTGTAATGGAAAATTAATCATATCATTCAGTGACAAATAAAGCTCCAATAACAGAAATTAAGATTGATGAAATTAAATGATAGCGGTTACAAAACCACATAATTTTTGCCCTGCATTTAACCTCCTAGCGCCCACGGTCCTTTAAAAAGTACTTCAATGAAATAGTGATTAAAGCCCAACACTAAATCCAATTTCGTCAAATTAATGCCCAGGGTACTATTCTAAGTACCCCAACTTTAACCATTGTTACTAATTTTAAGTTACCACCTTTTTAAAATGTGATATCTCCGAACGTATGTTCGAGGTTTTTGCTTGTGTATGACCAAGCACCAGTGCCAAAAACACAAAAGAAATTTGTCTTTCTTGACTTAAAATGGAACAAGATCATCGAGTATGAAATTAATCTTAATTTATTCATGAAATCTCTACGATTTGTGTTCATATGCTTATCAAAAATAGTTGCTCATGTACTATATTTACTGTTTACATCAAAACTTTATACGGATCTGAGATATAGTGAAAATGATCATAATTCAAACTTTAAGATCTTTTAATAGGCCTTTGGTTATATAACGACTATCATGATTGTTTCGAATGTTTTAAATAAATAATAATAAAATAATTTTTCTCTTAATTTTAAAGGATTATTTGTTATTAAATTGGTTTTTAAAGTTAAATTTTATTTTAATCGTTTGAAGATAGTTGAAAAAAATTATGTGATAAAGTTTCTTGTTTGTAATCTAGTGCTTTTGACCCAAAGGCCTACCAAAAGGTAATTTATTTTTACCCTTTTTTTGCTTCTCCTCATTCACCTGATGTAAGGAAAAAAATATCATACTTGTACGATTACTGTAAGATAAAAATTTTAAAGTTCAAAGTCTTGGGTTTTCACCATTGAAACCTTTTTTAAGGACTTTGGGCGTTTACTTTATGAAAGCGTTGAACAACCCGGGCGTCAGGAGGCTAACAAAACTTCTAATTGAGCAGATATAGTCTGGCCAACGAAAGTTGACCCTGGAAAATGGCGGCAAATTTAAATAATATATGTATGGCAACATCAAAATTATTAGGATTAACCTATTTTGATACTTGGTAGTTATTTAATTATTTATGTTGTGTATTTTATGTGTGACAATAGATACATCATACTCGTTTCTAACGATAATATTAGGTCTTTACCTATGAAATTGGAGATTTTTATGATAATTTTAAAATACCAAAATTTTGGTAATTTTTTATTTCAGCTAATCAAAGTATTTGGCCCAAATTATCTACACTATTTTGCCATTTTGATGGCAGTTTGTTTATCCCTTTACTGTAGAAGTCTGCTGGATGGGAGGCGATGAAGTCAGCGAAAGCGTTTTGTACTGCCTCTCGGGTATTGAATTGTTTCCCACTTAATAAATTGTTTAAATTTTGAAAAAGTAGAAATCTGTTGGGGTAACGTCCAGTGAGTACGGGGGTGACGGAGAGCTTCCAGCTGTAACTCTTGTAGCTTTGCGATGGTCTGTCATGAAGTATGAGCTCGCGCGTTGTCGTGGAAAGCAATGGGGAAGAGCGATTGACTAGTCTTGGTTGTTAAATTGCGAGCTTCTCCATTATCGTTTGCAATTCTTGGCAATAGACATCTGCCGTCACCGTTGTGCCATTCAATAAGAAGCTGTGATGTAAAAGTCCGGCACTAGTCCACCAGACAGTCACCATCATCTTCCTATGAGTAATCTTTTTTTTAACGCATTGATTAGGTGCTGTGCCCGGGTCCACCCACTGAGACGAACGCTTACAGTTGTCGTGCAGGATCCATTTTTCATCGCAGGTAACAATTCGATTAAGAATTCCCTCGTTTCTATGCCGATTCAGTAATGCTATGGATGCGTCGACGCGTAAATCTCGCTGTTGGTCGCTTAGTTCGTGTAGCACCCACTTATCTAGCTTTTTTATCTTTCCGATTTGACGCAAGTGCTTCAATGTTGTTTTGACACTAACTCCAAGGCCCGCAGCAAACTCGGCCATAAATTGAGTTGGATCCGCTTCCACTATCGCCTTCAATTCATCGTTGTCGACAATGGTTACTGACTGACCGCGAGGCTCGTTCATCAACTCAAAATTTTCAGATTTAAAACGATTGAACCAATAATGGACCGTGTTTATGCAAGCAGTGTTAGGGCCGTGCACGTCGTTAATGTTTCGTGTTGTTTGCGCAGCGGTATTCCACGGAGGAACTCATATTCGAAAATTGTACTAATTTTCAGTTTATCCATGGTGCCAAAAACTACCACAATCTCACAAAAACAAAAAACTATCTATAAACAAATGACTGAATTTGAAAGTAAAATAACATATCTTTCAAATAAGATTTATTTGAATTTTGAGTTACGCGCCAATCCACAGATAATTAAATCTGAAAATGCTGGTTATGGAATCTCCAATTACATAGGTAAAGACCTATTATTATAAATACTGAAGTTTGTGAGATGTTTTTGTTACTCATTCACGCCAAAAGTACTGAACGGATTTTTATGAAATTTGGAAAACTTGTTATTACTAATCCTTATATCTCGAATCTAGAATGACCTACAATAGAATATAGACTATCTACTTTTAATTCCGGTAGATAGCAGGAAATCAGTAGTCATTACATGTCTTGAAAAATAAACTGCAATATTCGGAAAAACTTAGTTTTATCCGCTTTAATCAAAATCAGATTTCGTCACGGCCTCCTAGCCTCGACCCGAAAGCCACATACGTACCCACTACCAATGGACACATATTTGCAACATTTCAGGGCTCCTGGTGTGCATCAGCAGCCCCGGCTATCAAAGCTGTGTCCGCAAGATGGGACTCCGCCAAAGTATCAACACAGGCAAATCCACTCAGAACCAAACGAAAACCGCCATCTTGTTTGTCAAAATTGACGTTGACATTCGTATTAGAGTTGCCATGTAAAAAGTTTGCAAATAATTCCAGGTTCAACTTTCGATAGCCAAACTTTAAAGAAGCATAACCGACAATAATTTAATTTCATCAACATTACTTGTGCATTATCTATTAATACCTGTATGCATACGGCGTTTTTAAGTAAATCTATTATTTTTAATAATGTGGAAAACTCAGAATGTCAGTAAAAAAGAATATGTAAAATAATAGAACTTATATATTGTGGGCAATGTGGGCAGCAGCGGCAAGACAAGGGAAGAATCTTCATGCTTCAAGTTCCCGCCATAACTCAACGGTCTTATTTTATGACGTATGTAGTTGTCAAATGTCAATTCATTAGTCAAACGATTTTTGACTTTTGTGTAGCTGGTGCTGTACCTAAATGGAAAATTGTGATGTGTGTTGTGAAGTTGTGTTGTGAGACTGAATTCGTAATGCAATATAGAAATTCAAGCTAATATTCTAATATCAGAAATGGTTTTGCATGTTTTGTTAATAATATGAATAGCGTGTGCCTCATTCAGACTGGATCATGTCATCATTGCAATCGTAGCCGTGCTAGAAGGTGTGTCGTATTGAAGAGAAAGTGTCGAGAACAAGAAATCAAAGTCGCCTTCAATTATGTGGAAGAGGTCGGTTGTGCAAGCGAGTGCGCGGGGCGAGCTCGCCACCCGCGCCTCTACTGCGTTGCCGCTGCTGGTGCTCGCCTTCGCGGTGAGTTCGGTGCTCCTCCGTCTACTTCGCACCACGAGTCAACTTCGCGATCCTTATTAATCCAACTAATTTTCTTGTATGATTTTTATGTTGTCTCACTTACCTCGCATTTGCGTACTATTGGAATTTATAAAAAATATTTTGTTAATATTGGTGATTCCAATTTTATAGATTTATATTACATTATGATTGATATTTTGTTGTCAATGTGAGTTTTCTAATGTAGCTGAAAGGGCCTGTAAATAAATATATACCTATAAAGATATTTTTATTCATAGTCAATTCAGTCTTAATTCTACAATAAATCTAGTCTACTTAACAAAACTACATTTTCACAGTTTTAAATGTCATTTTGACTCCTAACTTTAATGGATAGAAGATTATTTATGCCACTTTAATGTACAATTTTAATATACTGGTACTAAATTTGGTTGTATCTTCAATCATCAGCTTTCAAATAATGGAAATGAAACATCAACTGTCATGCTTAATGCCATCCACAAAATATGTATTTTTTTATTTACTCTCAGTTATACACTTAAGAATATTGTTTGTGTGTTTTACCAGTCTCAACTACACATTGGTTTTCTAGAATGTTTATTCTTCTGGCAATAAAAATCTGGAGGTATCTTTTTTAGGCTTTCCCTTTTTTTTTGAGTTTGTTAACTTTGTAGCTAGTCAGGGGTGCCTGGTGTTACACATACCATTGGTGGTGGTGACTTTTGGCTATTGGTGAGACATCATGGGGAACTTATATCATACATCTATAAAAGATATGTTGGAATTAATAAATTTAACAAAATAAAATCTATTCCTCTTGTTTGATAAACAGATTATTGTAATTATATTGCAATAATTGTAAAAAAAAATTATAGAGATTTGTCATCATATTTTTTTATAGTTTTTCTTCTCAGAAACAGTTCCTATTGATTTTCTAAAATGATATATTGACTGTCTTTTAGTTTGTGATTAAAATCTAAAATAATAAATCTGGATGTATCAATTTTGTAAATTATTATTCTTATGCTATTAAATGATAGTATAAGGACATATTTTATTCATTTAAATCAGTCAAGTGAAGAGCTCACAGTGTTCCATAGGGGTGAATAATATCTATTGGTTCAGTCATTTGTATTAATATAGAAACCTCAAAAAGCATAGAATTATAAGTGCCATATGTATAACTTAATAACCTCTCAATCAGTATTGGTCTAAACTTCAATTTTTAGTACAAAAGTTAGAAGGGGATTACTCCTTTTATGATTTTTAAATGACTTAAAAAAGGAGGTTTATTTTGTATGTATGTTCAGCCATAATTTTTTGTTTCTCAACCAATTTTGGTCATTATTTTTGTGTTTGATTAATAATGGTTTCAGAATTGTCATATATTTAAGTAGGTTGGTAAGTAAGTTAGGTCGCGACTATTCTGTTACACTTCAATTTGATCAGGTTATAAATTTTTTTGGTACTAGATCTTGAGTTCTGAAAATATAGCAATAAATTTATTAAATCAAGTAGAAAACATGGTAGCACATATTTTAAGTCTAAGAATCAGCTGTTGATCAGCGAAAACTGCATCAAAATTGGCCCAGTAGTTTTTTCATCAATCCTGAACAAACAGACAAGAAATGTAACAAAACATTTATCTTGTGTTCTTTGTTGTTTACATAGCCTATTCCAGTTTTTTTTAATGAAAAATAGTGATGATCTAGATAAACAAATAGACTGATTGACAGATAATTGTGTATGAGATTTTTTTTGCTAAAATTGTTTAATTATTGAATAATAAAACAATTTTACCAAAAAAAATCTAATTATAAATTTTCATATACCTAACTTGAGGAATTTGGGTTGTAAATACAAATAGCCATTTAGGTGAAAGAGGAATCCTTATGTTTTTGTTATAGCCGTCTGGTTTTCAATATCAGCCTATTTTTTTCAAAACTGCTGGGTTTATATAAATGAAAATGAGCAGCAATATGTAATCTTCATAATTTTATGCCTCTACACCAGGGATTTCCAAAGTGGTCGATATCAAACCCCTGGGGGCGAAATCGGATTCCCAAGGGTCAACATAAACAGGAATTGTTTTTGGGAGTCCAAGAGGTCTAAAAATCGGCTCCTTAATTAACACAAGTTCTTATTAGAAACTTTTTCCACATGTACCAACTTGTTATAAGAATGACTAATATTTTAATAGGAAGTATCATTGTTGTACTTTAAAAGATAGAGATTTTTAAAGTAGGCTATGGGGTCTTGAGTCATCAGACATACATTTTTGAAAAGGGGCCTCTTACCCAAAATAGTTTGGGAATCCCTGCTCTACACAATGCTATATTGGAATTGCAAATATTTGCATATTGCATCCCACGTCTTTAAAACTAGTGTCTTTCTTATACATCCATATCTTCTCTTTTTTATTGAAATGACTATGAAACCACTAAGAAGATCAAACTTAGAGAAGCTTTGAAACACTCAGTACTAGGGTGAACATTTAAAAGTATTCAATCAATACATATGGTCTCTGGTTTTTTGATTTAGCAGGCAGACAGCTCACCCAACAAGTGGGCACTGTCGCCTCTGGAAGACACCTGTAATATCAGGGTATTGCCAGTGCATTTCTGGTCTCTAAGAAATATGACACACTTCTTTAACAGGCCTTTGTCATATCTCGGAGGGCTAACTTCAAGAGGAAGTTACCTCCAGATCATTGTTGTATGATTATTTCATAAATGTGAACATATTATTGATAAAAGCAGGTTTGCATTGATCTAGCTACTGACTTCAAATTTGCGGGAAGCCGGTGCTGACTCCATACCGGCGTCATGTAAATTATTTTGAAGTCAGTACAACACTAATGAATCAGTGTTAAATGATGGTGAGTTGTGTGTAAATGCAGTGGGTGTGGAGCGGCGGCGGATGCGCGGACCTGGTAATCGAGATACCCGGCTCGGGCGCCGGCCTCTACCGGCTGGACTACCGGCCGCCGCAGGGCTCACCCGCGCCCAACTTCACGGTGCCCGCGCGCGCCAACACCATCAACTTCCAGGGCCTCCCCGGCACCAAGTACCACTTCATGCTCTACTACTCCAACGCCACCTTTGCTGACCTACTCACGTGGAACCAGACTATCATTACAGGTACACCTTCACATGCACATAGCTCTCAACTCACTTTTATAGTGCTAATGCTTTCATCACTGTTTACTTTTGAATTTTAATAATATTTGTCTTTATTTTTTTATTATTGTATAAGTTCCATTGGATACTTATCTCACCTGTTGATGTTAAGTAATAAATTGCAATCTATGGAGCACGCTTACTTAGTTGATACCTATTCTATAGCAGTGTCTCCCATGTCAGTAAGAGCAGTAGTGTTGATATCTTTATTAAATACATTCCCAGTTCATTTGGAGTTGGCATTCGCGTTTTAATTTTGTGAATGTAGCCATAATTCTAATATTGGGATAATATGTAGATACATTTATGTATAAAAGCCTTTGGCTTTCTAATCGGGCCCGTGTGGTGGCGCAGCTCCCGAGCCGCCGACCAACCTGAACGTGACGCTGGGGCGCAACAAGCAGGCCACCATCTCGTGGTCGCCGCCCGCCCACGGCGACTACACCGGATTCAGGTTCAAGGTGCGTGACACTAGCTTTATTGAACTGTCATTTATATCTCACCTTAATCTTATTAGAAAGAGCACCAACAACATGCTCAGTCCGTTTGTAGATGGATGGGACTCGCCACTGCTACGTAAATGGGTGCAACTGCACACCCAGTTAAATGCATGAGTTTGTTTGTTTTCCGCCGAGTCCGGACTTGAAGTCATTTTGGAGTGCATGTCCCTTTGACGCCGTGGAGTAGAAACATTGATGATAGTTATAGTGACGCGGGTATAGTGCCCTAGTATTTGTCTCATTGATTAATTGTTGTGCCGTAAATTAATTTGACTTGGATATCGTTAAAATATTTTTTTAATATAAAATTGTGTAATATGGAAATAGTCAATTTTCTTTTTTTATTATTATTAGTTGTCTGTGTCACTTCTAATTAGTTTAATTCTACTCTTGACAATATTACAGTAAAAACAAATGGATAATAATTATCAGAGGTCAGCATATCGTAGACCCCTAGCCTTGTTTTGTCATTTTGTCTGATGTAATAGAGGTTGATATTGAATTTACGAGAGTGAGGCTAAATGGAGCTATTGTCGTGGATTCATGAATTTTGATATACGCGTACTTTGGATAACAGATAAATATTGCATACATTTTTTCCCGGAAAGCGGGCCAGATTTCAAGCCTACGAAAACGAAATTAACGCGAGCAATGCCACGTTCAAAGTTCTCGTTTTAACGTAATACTAGGTCACGCTTAATCACCATTTACGTTTCAAAACGTTATGGAAGACAAAATTACACAACACTCTCACATGATTTCGGTTAAAAATGGTTAGCCTAGTCCTAACCGCGCTTCGTGCAATGAGTGAGAGTTTCGTCGGCCCACTGCCCCCCTCCTTCTATCCCATTCCTCTCGTTTGCTCCACCTTTCTCGCTCCCCAATACCCTCTTTATACCGTCCTCGTTGGATTCGAGAAGGCACGTTTAGGAGGGTCGGTGCTGATGTGCCTGCATGTTGCTCTGCGGGCAGGTGATCCCGCTGACGGAGCGCGCGGACGGGGGCGGCGGCGGCGGGGGCGCGGGGGGCGGCGGGGGCGGGGGCGCGCGCAACATCACCGTCGACGGCGACGGCAACTGGACGTACACGCTGCGCGACCTGTACCCGGGCGCCACCTACCAGCTGCACGCGTTCACGCTGCTGCACGACAAGGAGAGCGCCGCGTACACCTCCACCAACTTCACCACCAGTGAGTGCAAGCTCCCGACATCGCCGACTCACTCGGTGTCTTGAGCCTATTTTGGTTACAGTGGCGCATTTAGCAATAGGCTGGAGTCTAAGGCGGCATTTTTTTTACCTTCATCATCACATATATATATATATATATATATATATATATATATATATATATATATATATATATATATAATATATATATATATATATATATATATATATATATATATATCTAAATGTTCCTGATTAATCACATAAACATCACACATAAAAAATATCTTAAATTATCCCATGTAATGATCTGAAAATCTTAATAGGCGCACCCGCAGTATGGACTTAATCAAAGTTGATCCGTAGACTCCACATAATTAATTATCCAACAATATGTTTCAGTAATTAGGTAGATTTTTATCATTTGAGTAGTAGCATTTAGCTACGGCAAGAACAAACACATCGCAGGTGAGCATGCGGCTTTCGTCCTGACACAAGAATACTTTTGTCATTTATATACGTATATGCAGCGACCACTCCAATGGCAATATTAGAGGGCAATGCGTCCTTTGATATCATCATGCCTCCTGCAAAGTCGATGGGTGCCACTCCCGTGTCGCTGGTGGCCTCCAACCAGTGCGCGAGGCATTTCCCTACCCGAATCGAAAAGGCTCGTGTCACGAACACTTGTTTCGTAATGTTATTTATTTCGCACGAAAAACGATTTATGTTTAGTGCTACAATGAAAGACATACCATAACATGACGTAATAGAACGTACTACGTACTTGTGCATATATTCTTATAATACAATTGTTGGATTTAAATATGAAACTTATTATATGTCTTATCTTTTCACATAGGTACTCTTTTATGGCCTGTTGCTATACCTTATACCTTAACAACCGTTCGTTTGCCTTTCTGTTGGTTAAAATTTGACATAAACTCTATAGAAGTTTTGCGAAAATTTAAATGTGGTAAGCCAAGGGAATGTAAAGCAACTTACATGTTGGCACCGGCCACTTCTGTGCCACAACATGCTTTGTCTCATGTCAATAATTTGAAACTTATTGTTAACATTGACAACTTTTGAAGCCGGCTAATTAACAAGAAAATGTGCGAATTGCGGGCTCGGTTTATCTTTTGTTTCGCCCGCTCGTGCTCTCAAGTCTCAATACGTGTCGTGTCTCTTTAGATGATATGAACTGCTGATAATAGTTCGTTGTTGTTGTTGTTTCCTGTTGACTGCTAATAGGATGTTCCGTAGTGGCGTTTAGATCGCGTCAATGTGGCGAAAAGGGGTTCGATAAGAGAGCGGGTCCGGTCCGTTCTCGTTGGACTTGTGTTCGTGTCGTTGGTAAAGTTAGGAGGGATGAGCCGGCAGCGCGGGGGCGCACTCACTCGCCCCGCTCCCGCCCGAGGAGGGAGCGACGCGCATGCCTCCCTCGGCAACAGAGGAGGCCACCGCCAGTCAGAGCTTTGCGGAGAATAGAATAGTACTTATACAATAATAATTTCTTGCTAAAACGTATATTATATGATTTTTTGCCTTATTAGGCGTGCAATTTTCACATGTTATAACTTAAACTAAATTGAAACTAATTTGCAATAATAATTAAATTAATTAAATAATAATATTAAATCTCAAGCAGAGCATTAATTTAATAATAATACATTAATCATCATAAGAATTTATCACTTAAATAACCTTCGAGTTTATAGTAGCAAAAAAAATATGAGAAAACAAACTTCATATATAGTAATTATATCCAAGGAAGTGTTAAAATCGTATAGTCTATATAAAATATTACTTGCAGCTATTCGTATTTGGCAATCTAAATATAGCTCGAATATAGCTTTTTCGCCCTTTAAGTGCACCTTCTGCGTCCTTAGAATTCAGAGACGAGAGACGGCACACGCCCCCGCGACGATAAGTCCGCAAACGGATTTCCCCTCATAATAAAAAAATGACACGGCCTTGACATTTTCGAGAGTGGGTAATACCGAATCCGCACACGCGCTGAGTCAGCTTCGGGCGCGCCCCATTCGCTTCACAGTTTCGACTGTCCAGCGCCGAGATATGCCAGCGGCCGGCCCCACCCGTAGGCGCCTTACTGGGCGACAGCCGACAGGTCACACTGGAGCATCTCCATTTATGGAACGATGGACATTAAACCCGTCAAAATCAGCAAAGTATTTATTTATAGTTAAACTAGCCGCGACTTCTTCCGTGTGGAATAGTTTAATAAAAAAAATCGATTTTAAAACGTTCTTCACTGGTGCTCCGCTCCTATTGGTCTTAGAGTGATGATATATAATAGCCTATAGCATTCCTCGATAAATGGGCTATCTAACACTGAAATAGTTTTTCAAATTAGACCAGTAGTTCCTGAGCTTATCGCGTTCAAACAAACTGTTCAGCTTTTATATTAGTATAAGATAAAGCCTGAAACGCGTTTAGCATAAACAAATAACACCATCAAGCAACTTGTATAGATATCGAGCATGCAACGTCTTCAAAATTCCAAACATTTTTTCTAACTATGTGGGCGGATGTAAATGCGTGTAATTCTTGCACGCAGTCGCTCGCACGTGCGTCTAAAGACGAGCATTATCAGTAAGAGTGATGTTGCCGCTATTTCAGCTAATATGGATAAGTTGGTCAGGTTTCTTTTGTACTGCGTTAGGTATAAATAATAGTAACAAGAGGAAAAAAAGAAATAGAAATGAGATTAGGTCTAGGCATGGTAAGATCGGCAAGCTTTCGATAGATATGATAAAAATACCGAAACACGAGTGTCCCATTCTTGGGAACCTATACTGACGATTCTAATGCGGACAAAGTAAAAATTAAAATCACGTACCGCACAAGACCCTGTGTCCTAGATGACCTAAGCACTAAATAAAAAAAACACTCACTTATATGATGAACTGGTTTATTGATCCGAACTGACTTATACGAAAAGTACAAAGGAGGTTAACAAAATATGTATTACAAAACATAGCGTGTTTCCTTATTAGATAGCGCCATCTAGTGATGACGCTTATAACTAATGCCCTCTGCGACATGCGGCCCGCCAAGGACATTTAGTGACAAAATGTACTTAAACAAACATGTGTTGGTGTCGTACAGAAAAATCACTAAAGTATATTCTTAAATCTAAACAATGCTCTACTATTGATACATTGAATGGTTATTATAAATTTGAATCAATCTTCCATCCACAGAGACATTATAGTAACGAAACAAATTTAAAGTAAATATGTGAAATATTAATATGTGTTGATATCGTAGTGAACAATTAACAAAGGAACTTAGAAATTAACAAAAATGTACAATTACTTGTTTAAATTCTAGTCTTAAATATTTTAGTTTAAACATACAAAGATTTAATAACTTTACAAGTTAATCATTTACTGGAAGAATACAAATTTTTGACGTTGGTCTACGAATAATAGAACCTTTTGTACGTAGTGTGACTACACGAGTAACTCCATCGTGACCGGGATGTTTATTGATAATACGACCTAACAGCCAACGCCCCGGTGGTAAATTATCATCCTTAATTATAACTACGTCACCCACATTCGGTTCTGGTAACTTGGATGTCCATTTAGTTCGATTCAAAAAACTGTTCAGATATTCATTTGACCAACGTCTCCAAAAGACTTGTAAGGTTTTTTGAATGAATTGCCATCGACTTAATGAATTTATGTTAGAATTTTCGTAGTTATAGTCTGGTACTGCAACTAAGGGTTCTCCAATCAAGAAATGTCCTGGAGTCAACGGCAGTAATTCGCTAGGATCAGAATTACTAATAACATTTATTGGCCTAGAGTTTAAGCAGGCTTCTACTTGAGACAAAAGTGTACTAATTTCTTCATACGTCAAACAAGAATTACCAATAGTCCGCTTAAGGTGAAATTTAGTGGCTTTTATCCCTGCTTCCCAGAGACCACCAAAATTGGGAGCATGCGGTGGTATAAAATGCCATTCTGTGCCCTTAGCTTCTAAGTTTTCAGCTAATGAACTTTGGATTGATGCTAATTGCTTCAAATCCTTATTTGCACCTATAAATGTAGTGCCATTATCACTCCAAAGTTGTGAACAATATCCCCGTCTTGATACAAACCTCCTAAACGCAGCTAAAAAGGCTTGTGTCGTCATATCGCTTACGGGTTCTAAATGGACGGCGCGGGTGGCCATACACACAAAGAGACAAATATAACCCTTGTGAGAACGGTGTCCTCTTCCTTTTGTATTTTTAATATTAATGGGGCCGGCATAATCGACTCCACTATGTAAAAATGGCCGTGCTGGTGTGCATCTCACTGATGGTAGAGATCCCATCAATTGCGTTCTGAAAGTAGCATTAAGTTTAACACAGGTGACACATTTATGTACTTGTTGTTTTATTAGATTTCTAGCACCAATAATCCAATATGCTGATCTTAAAAAATTTAACATTACTTGAGGTCCTCCATGTAAAGTTTTGATGTGAGCGTCAGCAATCAATAATTTTGTAAATTGTGATGAATGTGGTAGAACTATAGGATGTTTAGTATCTTCTTCTAATTGAGCTTTGTGCAGTCTACCCATTACACGCATAACACCATTTATATCGAGATATGGGCATAGAGATTTTAGTTTGCTACCATTCGTTTGTACAAATTCTTTTTCCTGCAATTGTTTGTATTCAGACTCAAATTCGTCTTTCTGTACCTTTTTAATACAACATAGTAATGCTGCGTCTAGCTCTGTTTTTAAAATGTAAGGAGTTCTTTCTAAATCGTTTGGTTTAAGAAATCTGCGACAGTAAGCAACGACTCTGAGCATTTTTTGAAAAGATGAAAATTTACTGAAAAAATCTTCACGTGGAAATGTAGACAAATGAGATTTAATTGATTGCTCTAAATTAATGTTAATATCTTTAGGTTTGGTATAAACAATATGTGGATCTTTTAAAAATTCGGGTCCATTAAACCATTGAGTATTTTTTGATAATAGTGCTGGTGAAATACCTCTTGAAGCACAATCGGCTGGATTTTGCTTTGAACTGATATGGAACCACTGTGATGAACTTAAGCATGTTAAAATTTCTGAAACTCGGTTTGCTACAAAGGTTTTCCATCTACTGGGATGGCTGTTTAACCACCCTAGAACTACCGTTGAATCAGTCCAAGCTCTTAGATTATTCTTTGGAATATTTAGGAGTTCTGCAGTTTCAATTAATAGTTTAGCTAATATTACAGCTCCACATAATTCAAGTCTAGGTATACTTATTTGCTTAATTGGAGCTACTCTTGTTCTAGCAACAAGTAATGATACGTTTATATCGTCTGATGCACCAATTACTCGTACATAAACTACAGCTGCGTAGGCTGAACTGGACGCATCGCAAAAGCCATGTAACTCTATGGTTTTATCATTGGATGTTAACTTTAACCACCGTGGAATTTGAATTTTAGTAAGTTGTTGTAATTCTGAACGATAACTTTGCCATTCACTTGTCAATGTGTCCGGCAGAATTTCATCCCATCCCAGACCTGTTAGCCATAATTTTTGTATGAAAATTTTGGCTAATATTATACTCGGTGCTATCCAGCCTAATGGGTCGAATAGACGAGAAATGTCTGCCAATATTATTCTTTTAGTGACAGGAATAATTGATGGAGAAAGAGTAACTGTGTAATTAAAAGAGTCATTTTTGCGATTCCACGTGAGTCCTAAGATCTTTACATTTGTATCTTCTTGAATTTCAACCTTAATTTGATTTGTGTCTTCATTCATTGATATATCACACTCTGAATTAAAAACATTCTCTGTATTGTCACAGCTCTTAGTTTTCATAGTCTTATTCTGATTTGTTAATAAAGTTATTTTGTTAATGAATTCTTTACTATTACTATTCCATTTCTGTAGAGTAAATCCTCCTTCATTCAATAGATCTGTCATTTGTCTATATATCTCTACCGCATCGTTGACATTATAACTTCCAGTCATCAAATCATCCATGTAAAAGCTGTTTAAAACTCTTTCTGCCGCTAACGGATATTTTTCTTTCCCATCATAGGCAAGTTGATGTAGCGTTCTGACTGCTAAATATGGAGCAGCTGCTGTTCCAAATGTAACTGTTAATAATTCATAATCATCTATATTTTGGTCAGGAGTACTACGCCATAATATTCTTTGAAAAACGGTGTCTTCCTCTGAAATTTGAACTTGACGATACATTTTTATTATGTCAGCAACTAATGCAATAGGATAAATACGCCATTTCAAAACTATATGTCTTAAATCTGCTTGCAATGTTGGACCGACCATAAGTGTATCATTTAGTGAAATTCCATTCATATTTCTTTCAGAAGCGTTGAATACTACTCGAACCTTTGATGTAGTTTTATCATTTCGAATTACAGCGTGATGGGGTAAATATACTGCCTCATCTTTTTTATTATCATTTTTACTTACAAGTCTCATGTGCCCTAATTTTAAATATTCATTAATAACTTCATGGTAATTGTTTCTGAGAGTGTCGTTTTTAGAGAGTCTTTTTTCTAATGATTTAAGCCGTGTTTCTGCTATGTCTCTAGATCGTCCATATTTACAATCTGGATTTTCTTCACGAAAAGGTAACTTCACAACATACCTGCCTTCATTTGTTCTTTTAGTCGTTTGAGTATATATATTCTCACACCTTTGTTCTTCATCACTAAGCATTTTTTTACAGTTATCATGTTCTTCTATTTCCCAAAACCTTTTCAACATTTCATCACTATTAATTTGTGCATGCATAACATTTATTTCTATCGCTTCTGTGCTTGATAATTCCTTAGGAGAAGCAGGAATTACACCAGAAATTATCCACCCAAAAGCGGTATCTTGTGCAATTAACGTACCAGGTGGGCTCTTTTTCAACCCTTCCTTTATTATTGAGCTGTAAACATCAGCACCTAACAAAACATCTATTTTATTCGGTTTACCGAAAAAGGGATCTGCCAGTGGAAGATTATTTATTTCAACCCAATCTATTATGTCTATGTTTTGCTCAGGAATATATGATGTAATATTTCTTATAACATATGCTTTCACCGTCAGTTTGAACTCAGGATCTGTTCTTGATTGAATGAGTAAATGAACTATATATTTTGTTGAAATTGTTTTGTTATTACCCAGCCCTGTCACTGTACCCTTGAGTGGAATCCTTTTTAAACGTAGATATTGAACCATTGCTTCAGTGATAAAACAAGCCTGTGACCCTTGGTCTATCAAAGCGCGAACGACATGTAATTCTCCCGTAATAGATTTAGCTCTTAGTAATGCAGTTGCTAATAATACTTGTTTTGATTTTCTGAGTTTGTTTGTAGCTACGCAAGATACTACAGGATTTGTTTCTATGAAAGGATCGGGTTCCTCGACTGTATTCAAGTTACTGGCAATTGTGTTATCTGGAATTTCATTAGTGACATCTTGATGCAACAATGAATGATGTCTTTTGTTACATAAGCGACATGAGGCCTTTATATTACATTCATAAACTGTATGGTTTCTGCCTAAACAGTTAAAACATAATTTATTTTTAGACACAAATTCTCGACGAAACTCAAGACTTTGTTTCGAAAATAATTTACAAAAACACAACTTGTGAATATCAGAACAGAACTCGCAAGGCAAAGGATTGTTATTATTATTTTTATTATTGGTTAAAAAGGATTTATTTTGGTTTTGCGAAAAACTTGAACTAGCAACTTGTGGTCTTTTAGGTTCCAGACATTCAAATGCACGGAACCTATTTTCTAAAAATATTTTGAATTCTTCGAAAGTTGGCAAATTATTACAATTATTATTTGAGACATTAAGTTCCCATTGCTTTCGTGTTTCTATGTCCAATTTGTACGTAATGACGTGAATAATAATGATGTCCCATGTGGTCACATCTATACCAAGATTTTTTAAAGCATTTAAGCAATCTGCGGTAGTATCAAGGAGTTCTTTAAATGCAGCTGAGGATTCTGTAATGATACGCCGCTGACCAAATAATCTTTTTAAAATACAATTAGAAAGATAACGTTTATTATCATATCGTCGCTCCAACTGAGACCAGCAATGCAAGTAGTTAGCTTCAGTTATTGGAGTATATCTGATCAATTGTTCAGCTTCTCCACTTACGTGACCTTTAAGGTAATGTAATTTTTGTACATTGGTGAGTGACGAATTTTTATGAACCAGAGCTACAAACAAATCACGAAAAGTTATCCATTCACTGTATTTACCGGAAAAAACTGGAATTGTTATTTTCGGAAGTTTAACTAACTGCGAACAACTACCTTGCATACTGTCTCGACTGTTATCCAATAAAGTTGTAACTGAAGTCATAGTTTTTAACAATGTTTTCATTTGAGACTTATAATTATGATATGCTTCTTCCGTAACATCATACATCTCAAATTTACCATAATCGGATTTAGATAAATCTTCAGGATTACTTATTTCACACAATTTATTGTTATTTTTTCTAAACAGGTCCCAATCTTTCTCTAAATTGTCTAACCGTGATTCTATATAATCACAAGTAAGTCTCTCCTTGGGACATTTTTTAAAATTAATTAATCCTTTTTCGATTGATTTTTGAACATTTTTTTGAAGATTTATTAATCCTTCCATATTTGCTCAACTTATAATTTAAAAGTAACTATAATATTATTATTATAATGTTTAATATAATATAACTAATTACACTAATTTAGAGTTCGTAATGGTTTCAGAGGTGATTTTTTCGAAGAAATATTTTTATATAATAATTGTACTTACAGTTTTTTGTTTGCACTTTTATTTGTTTGCACATTCACTAAGACACGTTTGATCTAAGTTTATATTGACTTAAAAACGTGGTAGATTGACCTCATATCACAAGTATTTTTTAAAAAAAAAACGCTGTCCACCCTCTTATAATAGAGTGGGGGGGGGGGGGCGCACCGCAATCCAACAGGGGGCGGTCGCACTGCAATCCAGGGGTGGGGAGCGCACCGCAATCCAACGGGGAGCACTGCAGTCCGAAGGAACACACCGCAATATCCACCAGGGAGCACTACAATCCGGGGGGGGCGCACTGCAATCCGGGGGGGGGGGGGCACACCGCAATCCAGGGGGGCACACACCGCAATCCGGGGGGGAGGCACACTGCAATCCGGGGGAGGCACACCGCAATCCGGGGGGGAGGCACACCGCAATCCGGGGGGGAGGCACACCGCAATCCGGGGGGGAGGCACACCGCAATCCACCAGAGCGCCCTGCACTACACTACACTTCACTTCACTTCACTTCACTACACTCATACCCGGCTCAGTAGGACCAAATTATGTCCTAGATGACCTAAGCACTAAATAAAAAAAACACTCACTTATATGATGAACTGGTTTATTGATCCGAACTGACTTATACGAAAAGTACAAAGGAGGTTAACAAAATATGTATTACAAAACATAGCGTGTTTCCTTATTAGATAGCGCCATCTAGTGATGACGCTTATAACTAATGCCCTCTGCGACACCCTGAATGAATTAAAGAGAATTCGTCTTCCGCAAGTTTGAATTAGTGGAAATTAATAAAAACAAAACCATCTTCAAATTAAAAAGCAAAAAATAAATATTTAACCGCCTTCTTTCTACAACATCTTGAAGTCGGTGCCAAGTCGAACATAAAAAAAACAACAACAAATGTGCAAAATATAGTCGTTTTATAATAAGTAATGGTTACTTTCGATTTCCATGAAATCCACTCACTAAATCCTGATTTGGTGGCCATAGCACCACCTCGGGAGTATAGACTTGTAGACGAGTAAAGAAAAAAAAACGTTGTTTAAAGAAAAAATACTGAAAATCGGTTAACACAATTGGAGGAGAAATCGAGTAACGAAGATACCTAGAAAACAACGTTTAGACGAATTGAGAACCTCCTCCTTTTTGAGTCAGTTAAAAAATGTAACCCGTAATATAAAATTGATATTGACGGTATTTACAATTTTTATTTTTTCCTTATTCGGTACTTTTACAAAGGTCATCTAGTGTCTCTGGTTAATGGGAAGCCTGTTTGATTATTTTGTGTTGGCTTCGAATTGTTGTAGTTCCAAGAATATGAAACATGTGCATAATAGACTAGGAAATTAATTGAAATTCAATATTTGACCTTCGGAACGTGCTCTTTGCCAGAATTCGATTGAAATGAAGACATTTGATTTTAAATAACGTGATTAAGATGACATTTAAATCTTGAACCCGTAAAGATTTCCTAACGGCCTCCTCGAGTGTAACTTATGTTAAACGCCACTATTTATTTCTATACAAAACGTCATCACATCGGTTTAAATATCAAGAACAGTATTTTTTTGTAATGGAAACTGTTTAAAATTAAATACGATTTATAATACATAAAACGTTCCAACTCCATCTGAAACTGTCAGCAACCCATCAGAGGCGTACGCGTAGCTTTAGCGCTCCGACACGCAGTCCCTGCCGGTCGATAAGGCTCGGGTCGAGTCGGGAGCATTTTCAAGGGGTCGAAACGATCCGAATACGACAGTCAAGTCAGTCAGACGCATGAGTAGCAGTTTTCCCTGACAATTATAAATAATCTTGTATATTAATACGAGAAGCAAAAAAAAACAGAGCATAAACTTTGTACCCTTTTTGGAAAATTGGGCGGACGGAGGAGTTTGAAATTTCGCACACTTATAGTGTATATAGATAAGGACTGCAGAATGCTAATATTTTTTTAAATTATGCATAAAAATATATTAAATTTTAAAAAAATACACAATATCCTTCGCCGTTGTTAGCCCGTGGTAATTGTAACAATATGCACATTAGGTCAGAAAACAGCCCAAGTAGAGCATGCGTCCTTTGAGTTTTGGGACGTGTGCACTAGCCATTACTCTACCACGACTACGGGTAGTATAGATAATATGTATTCCGTCGAAGTGGTAACTAAATATTTCACTTTGTTATAGACAATATTTACTGAAGCCAAAAATGAACCGGATACAGGCGTAGTTTATTAAGTTGTTATACATGGTGGTTTGACGACACGACAACATGTGCGAGCCAGCGTGCTGCAGCTATGTTGCGCTTTTGATTGTCATGTGCGCCGGTGACGTCAATGCCCCGCCAAATAAAAGAATCGAATGCAACTGGCATTGTGTGCTGCGTTTGTTGTTATCGTTTTTCAAATTGAGATTTGCTCTGAAACCACTTCGGCCGCGGATCGGCGCAGCCGATGTGTACAGCCATATGCTGGAATCATTATCCACGCTCTCACAGAATAGCGGCGATGAGTAAGATTTCCGAGGGCCGCCCACTTTCCGTATCCCTTCCGTTCTATCCTATTCCTCTAGTTTATCCCAACCCTGGTGTTACAAACGTTTACAGGCGACTGTAACCATTTTCCATGACTTGGGGCTTCTGTCAGTTTGCCAGCTTCGAAATGAAAAACATTATCCCAGGTGTAGCAGAGACACGAGAATAAGTGTTGCGTAGCCATTAATAGAGACAAACTAGTGAATAGGAGTAAGCCGCTTTTTACAAATTTGAAAAGAAAGCGCAATAGATCGCGCGAGGCGCGCGCAACGCCGCGGCTTAATGGGACGTTCGATTGGCCAATCGGTGTTGTATTGGGCAACGCGAACGAGTGTTATGTCGGCTGCAATCATTTGTAGAAACTTCATAATGTTATCTGCTGGCGTGTCGCAAGGGCCGCGCACGCGCCGCGCCTCATAGCTCCGCTTCTGCATCGCTAGTGGTGGATGCTGTATGTGAAATGTGCAAGATAAACGAACAAACTAAGCAACTTACTCTTGCGTTATGGGCTATGTACAACGGCCCCTTTATTTTTTAGTGTTGCCGTCGAAATTCACTTACTGTCGTCGTTATGGCAGCGCTAACGATGTTGCGCTCGCACTCATAATTACGTAACTATTTATAACTAATACTTAACTATAATCACAGAGTTCGATTACGACTTGAACAATAAACAAAATTTATGTCAAATACATGGTAGTGTGTGTAATGTTTTTTTGTTGATTTAATGTATTTTTTACGCATAATTTAAAAGAAGTATTAGCATTCTGCACTCCTCTATATAAACTATAAGTGTGCGAAATTTCGTACTGATCCGTCAGCGCTTTACGTATTAATATATAGATACATCACACAATATTTCTCATTAATAACAAAACGAGTTTAAGACGTGACCTTCATTCCTCAAGGGAGTCCTTGAGTGTCCGTATACGCCGCAATTGTGTTTTTCTCGAAGTGGCCATTCGTTCCGGCGCCATTGGAATATTGTTCTGAGGCGAGCTCGCGTCGCCGCGGCCGTGAGTTGACAGATTTGCAACAATAACACATTCAAACCAGTTCAAAATGTCCGCCACATTTAACGAACTTTGTTAACAAATTCGTGAGGTTGATTTTGCGCGCGGTTCAGATTATTTTAATGATAGATACAAGTTTCTTATTAATAACGTAAAGGCCATGTAGTCTTTAAATCATTTTGCTTGTGTATGCATAGTTTTACAATATGTAATCCTCACTGTTGGAAATGTAGCTACTTTTTCGCTAGATTAGACATGTGTATCATTTACTGAAATACTTGATGCTCTCCTTTTCTCGCATTGTCCGAACCGGGATTAAATTCATGTGCTAACAGTGTAAACACCATGTAACGTCACTCGATTTAACGACAAACTACCTTAAGCGTCGAAATCACTTGGCTTTGGTTGGTTCAGCTCGTCTATACAATCATTGTGGGCTGCTTGCCTTCTCCGGATTGCCGACAGTGTGGCGCGCCCGATACGGCGTTTCATACGCTTGTCGAGTGCGCTGCCTGGGCGCCGCAGCGTTTCGAGCTCGAGACAAAAGTAGGAGCCATCAGATCGCTCGGCGACTTGGTAACGGCCATGTTGCAGGGCGACGACCGCTGGGATGCTGCGGTTTCTTTTTGTGAGGCAGTAATGTCTCTCAAAGAGGCCGCAGAAAGGGATAGGGAGCGAAGTCCTTCGGCGCGTACTACGGTCTCTTCTCGAGGAGAGGCAGGTACGCGGATTACTTCCCTCCCTGAGTTAGGTTCCGAAACGAGGGGGCCCTTAGCTACTAGGTAAAGCAAGGGATTTAACAACTACCCCCGTCTCGAAGTGGAGTGTGTTCTCCCCGGGCACACTTCAAGCACTTTATTGCGCTGGATCGACTGTTGCGTAACTATGTTCTATATCTTAGTCTTTCCAACACACAAAAGCGCAGGGTCGTCAGGGAGGAGGGGGTTTTTAGTGGGTATTGAGGTTGCTCGCCCGTGCGGCATCACTCGGAGTCTCCACACTCCTCTGTGTAGTCCATAGCGGACGGAACGCAAATAAAGCATACAATTGCTAGCGTTACCGCCCCCGTGGATTCGTGCCGTTTCCTAGTGACGGCCCAGAGAGTGCGTAAATCGGTTAGTCATTTTCATTCGCCTCAAAAACAAAAAAAAGCTCGTCTATACAATGATACACTCTGTATAGCATTACACGCACTCTCAATAACTACAACAATGAAGTAATAAAAAGCGCCTTTTAAGTAGCCAAAATTAGTAATAATTGCGCTGCTGTGTGCGTCTTTTATCGCTTTATTATCCTAGCCCGTAATAAACTCGACTGTCGGCATCGTGCATACCGAAATTTATAAGTACTTCCTTTATCATCCAGATGCCTCAATATAGCAAGATATGAACAAAAAAAGCAAAAAATGCAACAAAATTACTGGTGTAACAAAACACGTCAGACTTCTCTCCATTTAACGACAACTTTTTATCACGCCATAAAATACACAGTCCCTTCATTCTCGTTATATAGTTTACACTATATATAGCCATGAAGTATGTCAATTATAAAATTGACATATTAGCTAGTCTAATCAAGTGAAAACCTCGCAATACTGAATGAACCATCACAACCAATTACAATATATAGGCTATATAAAAATATAGGCTGCTAACGTCCGCCGAGTCGTGCTCATAAAAGTAATGTTTATGTGCAAGTTCGTGCTGTTTGGGTGTTTTCTCAGCGATGATAGTATTGTTTCCGTCTTGACGTCGCTCGGGCTCGCATGCGGAGTGACATCACTACTCTTGTGCGCCGGCCAAGGTGAGACTGCGCTTTGTGCGCTCTCGCGAAAAGGAGCGTGACTCATTTGCGCATACTGGCAGCCTCGTACGATTGTTGTGGTCGATACGGCCGATGGGTTGGTTGATCGAGACCGCGACTACTTTCAATGTTAGCGGGAAGCAGGTGGGCGACTCACTCCATGGCGAGCTACCGTCACCTGTGGACGATTGCAATACCGAGCCGATGCCAACGCGCCTTTAAGGTGGGATAGACAGGATGAGATGTAGGGAACCTGCCCGAGAGGGTGGGTCTGTCTTCACCTCGTTCGAGAGTCCAGTGGCATCAACGTACGTCTTAGCTTTAACTTGGATGGCGTTGGGCATCCGTGCTTTTGTTAGTCATCGTATTTCACCGTCGTAATTACGCCATAGTCAAATAATAAACGTAATAGTGATAGCAAAATCATGTTCAAATCGGTTACAATTGAAGAGTCCAGGGAAAAGGACGAACTTTTATCTTTTTCGAAACTAATCTGAATGCGTATTCGTAGGGAATTTCCGGTACTATGCGATAGTAAAGCGAACAGTAAAACACGAATTAGTCTTAGATTTTCTGACGTTTTAAAAATCGCACACAAAGAAAAAGTAGCATAGCATACCTAAACAGTCCAGGGAAAAGAACGGGTTTGTCAGTGACTTAATATGTCGCTTTGCCTGCTAAGTGTGACTTAAGACTTTAATAATGCGATATCTGCAAATAAACTCCCCGACAAGTTCGTCTGTTTACCTGGGCTCTTCAATTGTTATCAATTGTTTTAGTGAACTGTAAGAGCGATTGGCAGTGAAGAGTGTGCTTGACAATAAAATCTTACAAGGATTTATGTTTATTTATTAACTTGTCGGCTTAATGATAATATCAGTATTCAATGTATTCTTACTTTTCATCTGGATCAAGTAACGTTGTCTATTCTCTATGTCGTTCAACTTTTTCTGTTGTGAGACTTCGTGCAACCCTGATTTTTAGCGTCTAGCTGGTGCTCTATCAGCGCCGCGTGATAATCGTTTTCGTTGTAGACGCGCACTGTAATGCTCGCCTCAATATCTAAGTATAATCCATCTTAGGCATTCTATATCCACATAATTTATTTACTTGTATATTACAAAGATAAGTGACTAAAACATGTTTATCTTTAAAGATGGGAAACATCACATGAACCTCCAAATCAAGCGGTTTTGTTAGTATTCAACGTCTCTTGACCTCTAATGGCGGTAATAGGCTCTAAACTTGAAAGGTTGTTTTGATATACAACAACCACAGCTAAATATGCATATTGCACGTACATATTGATTGATTTTGTTAGAAATACATAACTTTGAGAGGTGTTGTATTGAGTATTTAATTTAACTAGTGGTCGCCCAGTGGTCGAAATTCGACCATAATTAATTTGAACTTTATTAAGGTTCTATTGTCAAAGACTATATATACTTCACACTCACAGATTTCGACAAGGCTACACTGTTCCTTTGTCTTGAACTATAAACAAAAGAGTATATATATGCATGTGTGTCAAATACATAGTAGTGTGTGTAATGTTTTTTATTTATTTAATATATTTTTTATGCATATATACAAAATTATATGCATTCTGCACTCCTTCTCTACTATATACACTAAAAGTGTGCAAAATTTCATACACCTCCGTCCGTGCAATTTTCGTAAAAAGGGTTCGTACAAAGTTTTTACTTCACGTACTAATTATATATATTTTTTAGTGAGTTGTCTAAAACTGGTGTCAATAATTTAGATCTTTTAAAAAGTTGAATCAAAAACTAGTTTTATACGCGTTTAGAAAACTAGTTCCAAACATTGGTTTTTTAAGTCATGTATACAAATTCAGATTGTTTACAGAATCAGTCTGAGGATCGCGGAATACCCACTAACACTCCCCGATTGCCCTTCCATCGCCCTTTGCAAGGGCCATGGAACAATGGCCTGGCCAAAACTGCGACCCTGACACGTGCGGGTTGCAGGCCTGTTCGATCTTATATATAAAATTCCCGTGTCGCGGTGTTTGTAGTTAAACTCAATGTTTTAACTTCTTTTACACGTCACACACCCTCATTAGCGCTGCAATAATAATCTCCTGTTAATGGCACCTGCACACTCTTCAACTTTTTCGCCATGCAGGCTGACTTACTTTGGAACTCTTTGGCCACTAGCGTCAGAAAGGCCAAAATCTTTTGCCTATTTAAAAGTTCACTCAATTCTCTGTTGCTTAATAATAACAGATAATTTAAGAATTTCCTTCGAGTCTGGTTGCCTGGAAGAGATCGCTTTTAGCGATAAGGCCGCCTTTTGTTTTACCAAGTAACTATTGTCTTGTCGTGTATTTTTGTTTTGGTGAACAATAACAGTCCCCTACTAACTATTGAATAAAGGCTATTCGTGTAGTGGTTCGTATGAACCGATACGCCGTTTCCGGACGCGGCGGGCGCGACGTGTCTCGAATGGCAACTCTTGTCATTTGAACTGACACTGGTGTCATATTAAACATAAACAAACATTATAATTGTAATATTATTGCTAAAGTCGAAGGTAAATTAATCATTTTGAACGACTAAATTACGGAGTCGACTTGCAAAAATCAAAAATTGCTTATAGTCGTTGCGCATGCGCCGTAATTGCCTGCTCGTCTATTAACTATTCTTACTTCATTATAAATAACATTGTATAATTCTATACTATCTTTACAATGTTCAAAATTGAATGCGATAAAATTTTATGCACACAATATTATTCTAACATTTCTTAATGTTTTGTATTAATTAGTTGGGGCATAATACAGGGGTGCCAACAGTTGTATAATAGTTTAATACATAAAAATTAATTCTTGTCTACAATTATTCTTTATGTGGATATGAAACCCTGTCTGAATCACAATGCTTATTTTGTGAAACTCGTAATTTTTTCTTTAAGATTTGTGTAATGAACGTAAATAAATTATCTATATTTATATTTTCAAAAAGAAGTGACATTACCTTAGCGGCTAGCGAACCCCTTAATGCAGTGTGTAAGGCAGAAGCTTTTATCAGAATCCGTATTTAATGTTTATTTATTTATTTACTTATAAACATCGCATCATTACAGTTTTCACCAATACGATAGTTTGGAACACATTATATATACATATTCAGTCGCCATAACATATTATTATAATATGCAGTTTTTGTGAATTCAGCCATACTGCGGATAAAAATATGAATTTGTTGACATATCTTGTTCAATGTTCGCAAGGCCTGACATCGGCGCCTTATTAAGCAAGTCGGTCCTGCCGTATGGTAGGTACTACGGACATTGGTGGCTGCCTACATCTCATCACGAAATTCGCCAGATGGTTCGATTTGATATAAGCCAATACACCTGGGTTTAACAAGTTACCTCTTAATGTTAATAAAATGTCTAAAGTGTGTTGTTCTCTTAAATAGCTAGCATAAATAAGGATGGGTAAGCTGTTCACGAGTATATCATTCAAATTAGTTGCGAATATTATTTTGAATGTATGCATGTTTTTTGTTGCAACCGAATTGGATCGTCAAGGTGTTCCGTGTCCGTGCTTATGCTTACTCGAGTTTCGTCCTATTTAGTGTTGGGCATGTGTATGTGTGATGTGAGCATGATGTGCGGCCGAGGCGGCGGCGATCCGGTTTGGCCCGTCGTCGGCAAGGACGCGTGCGAATTCGTAATCGCCTCAAATTTTTCCATCACATTATTAACATACATCAATAATATCGATCGTTTTTCTCTTCGGTTGACGTGTCTCTTTCGAACACACCGTCTTGTATCTACAATTAAGTATAGCAGTGCCTTTCACAATTATTATTTACTTTCGTATATGCATCTCTAATACATGCTCTATAATGACAGGGCTGAAATATCGCACCACTGCTGTTAAGCCTGATTTATATTTGCATGAATTAAGAATTTACTTAACTTGCGAATAAGTTCTTGTCATTTATTGGATAAGCATTCACTTAATCGACAACTTACTAGTTGATTGAAAAACTATCCAAACGATGAATATTACTTCATTAATATAAATGTCAACCAGGTTTTATGTTTACCATACCATATAGGGCAGTGCTTTTCAATCTTTTGATTACGCGACTCTTTTACAAGTTGAAAAATTTTGGCAACCCCCTTGGGTTATAGGCAGACAAAAAGTTAGTAATTAAAAAGACTACGTTTATGTTTTCTCGTCTATTTTTTTACTCATATTCATTATTAGGACCTCATATTCTGCAAAAAGCTGCTGAGCTTAGAAAGTACTAAGTACGCGGTAGAAATTTAAATTGCCTTTTCCCTTTTGCCGGCGACCCCCCGAAGAAGCCTAAGCCACCCCTAGATGGGTCGCGACTCACGGATTGAAAAACACTGGTATAGGGCCTGTTTTAATTAATTAATTTATTTTGCAATTATAACATTAAACAACGTACAATTTTGGTTAAAGCTCTCACAATTGTAGTGCCACCAATAATAAATATCCACTGCTTTAGTTAACTGTGACTCTATGATACTGACTTTCTGATTTAGGAATATGTTATAATTTGCAAATGTGATGGAAAAACGCTTCCTCGTAGATTTTGTAGGTCATGATTCATCGTCTAGATTAGCGTTGGCAAAAATTAATGCGCCTTGATTTTATTGTTGTGAGTCTCCATTTTTTATACAAACAAAGAGGAGTTATGTATGTTTAAAGGCGGAACTCAAAAAGGACGGTACGGCTTATGTGTCATATATGTAGCGCGTTCCATTAGTAGCTCGCAATGCCCAAAATCACGACGTCGCGACGTGGTCGTTGCGAGCGTCTAGTGGAACGCGGCCGCCGTCGCCGCCGTGTGTCGGATGACGTGTTGTTCTTCGTGCGCAGAGCCTAACACGCCGGGCAAGTTCATCGTGTGGTTCCGCAACGAGACCACGCTGCTGGTGCTCTGGCAGCCGCCGTACCCGCCGGGCGCGTACACGCACTACAAGGTACGCGACTTGTCTAGTATACATGTCTATTCAAATGTAATAATCCTTTGGTTTGCTATGAGACATAATTGTGTTTATTTTTTCAAAATCAGCCAGTTTGATTTCTGACAAGAGTAATTCATTTATCAAAAATTTTATGAAAGCAGTATAATTTCGTCAAAATCGGTCTCGAAACTCCTTTGGGTGTTTTTCGCTATTTCGTATAGTTTCCGATTTGGCCCTGATGGCATATTTGAAAAATTCACGCTGTACATAAACTACGTAAAGACGTGTTGTTTTAATAACGACATTGAATTGTCACAGAAAGAGTGGGGAATGTAATGGTGTATGAACACGTTGGCGTATGTAATTCTAAAAACGTATAACGCTATTTAATTTTATGTGATACAACTAATCTACTCGCGTTTAGATTGAAGTACCTATACATTACATTGGCTTACATTGTTTCGTAAATTATAAAATTAGTTTCGGACGAGACGCCACTCTATTCTTTAAAGAGTCAATACAATTCAAACGATAATACGCCATAACTTTCTACTTTGTTTACAACATTTCTGTAATTTTTGAAAATAATGTTTCTAGTAGTACACTATATAGTATAATAAACGAGCTAAGTTTCAGTTTTACACAACTTAAATTCCTCCCGATGTAGCTGCGCAGTAGGTATACCAATTTTAGTAGCTCTAACTAAGCGTGTCGTTAACGCTTTGATTGTGTCCGATCGTGTACGAATCGTATAAGCAAAACAGAACTAAAAATGCACAGCAAGCAACCAACCCCTTGCCAATTTCGCTTGCAATAAAGTTTAAAATACGTGGGACACTCAGGAAGTTTTGCGAAAAAAATAAATTCTATAGGTAAATATTTTCAAAGTACTCTCCACCTGCCTCTATATAAAGGTTCATGCGTCTGAACCAGTTTTTCAAAACACTTTCCAGTCCGCCGTAGACACTGCTCCAACGCTGATAGCGCATCTTCCGGCGACGAAAATTTGAGATTTTTGGGAATAAAAAGAAGTCACGGTGCTAAGTCAGGGCTGTAGGGAGGGTGACCCAGGAGTTGAACTGGCGGACTGTCCAGGAAGTCCTGCGTTGTCGTGTTGGAGCAGTGGTCCGCGACGCCTTGTTTGGTCGCTCGTTGCTCGCAACAGAGAACCGCATTGATAAATGTAGGACTCGTCAGCTGTAATGTTGTTTTGTGAACTAACGCGCGAAGGTGTCAATCGAGCCCCGCGACGCGCGCGACTCGGAGCTGTACGTGGAGAAGGAGGGCGAGCCTCCGGGGCCGGCGCAGGCGGCGTTCAAGGGGCTGGTGCCGGGCCGCGCGTACAACATCTCCGTGCAGACGGTCTCCGAGCCGGCCATCTCGGCGCCCACCACCGCGCAGTACCGCACCGTGCCGCTGCGCCCGCGCAACGTCAGCGTCGCGCACCACGACCTGCACGAGACCTCGTTCCGCGTCACCTGGCTGCCGCCCCTCGACGAGAGGTGACGTAACACTCGCCGCTAGATGGTGCCACAGTGCACACATTTTGTCATTATGACAGGTTTCATGTCATCGTTTTAGGCCTATGTTGTTGTTAGGGCGGTAGGAACTGGTGATAGTTCCGTCTTCGACGCCCTATTCTATTATCCATACGGCGACGTTAACCACTTTCCATGAGGTGGGCTATCTGCCTGTGTGTCAGCTTCACAATAAATATTATTTTGGAATATTTTGAAGTAAGGTGGAATAAGTATGTATGTAAGATCGCGTACAGACGAGCAGCACTTTGCTGTCAACAGAACCAACTTCAGCTGTCGACAGAAGCAACTGCTGCAGTATTCGACACGCCGACTGTTGCCCACCATGCCGACAGCATTGTTGTAGTGCGCCGTGAACGTTATTGTAGTAGGGAGACAGACGCAGACAGTAACAAAATGATTTTCATTTTCAGCACATATTGACGTCTATGCCCGGCTTTTCACAACTTTGTTGCTATAATTTGGTGCATGGTAATTCCAGATACAATCATATTTCTTGATTGATGCAATTAGCAAGTCAATATTAATGACGCTGTCGCTTGGAGACGTCATTTTTACGCGTGTGATCACTCGGTCTATTTGAAGTCGACTGACCACGCTCATACTGCAGCTGCCGCCATTGGTCGGCGTTTGCTGGGCACGTGTCCCCGGCAAACGCCGACAGCTGCAGTTGCCTCTGTCGACAGCAAAGTGCTGCTCGTCTGTACGACGCCTAAATGTGCCCCCCCCCTCCGTGCAGTGAGTTCGAGAAGTACCAGGTGTCGGTGTCGGCGAGCGGCGCGGGCGGCGGCGGCGGCGGCGCGCGGCGGCTGGCGCCCGTCGTGCGCCTGCGCAACGAGTCGCTCTCGTACTGGTTCGAGGGCCTCGAGCCGGGCGCCAAGTACGTGGTCACCGTGAAGACCATGTCCGGGAAGGTCACCTCGTGGCCGGCCACCGCCGAGTTCTACCTCAGTGAGTACACCTTCTTGTGTCATCATTTCACAGACCGCATGATCAGCATTCAGTAATGTACGCGCCACGTGTGCAGGACCTGTCAACGAAAGTCCGCATAGCGGACGAGTGACAGCGCAACTATTTTTTTCACAACCATACTAAGTTTCTGTTAGACGCTAAAATGGGTCTTGTAAAATATGAGCTCTTAAGACTAATGCGTAGGCATCGCAATTACAATAACACCGGAAACTTTGGTTTTTCTTCTAATTAAAAATATGTTGTACTGTAAAGGTTTTGAAGTATTTTTGTTCAGAATTAATCACTCTCCAACAAGGCATGAGGTAATTTTTTATAAGTCAACTCGGTCGAATGTTATTCGAGGTCAAAGTCAAATTTACCATCAATTAAGCTGTTTTTCTAAAAAACTGAAATTTCTTTATGAGTTTCAAAAGTTTTAAAAAAATACTATGGTATAATATACTGATTAATACTTTATTTAGGCCAGGTGGTATGGTATTTAGCCGACTGGGTAGTTACCACCCCTGGCTAGAGTATGCCGCCATAACAACGTTGAGTGGTGTTCCGGCATTAGTGGCCAGGTTCCAGTCTCCCTTAAGAGATTGTCCATAGGTGACAGTAATCGCTTTCTATCAAGTAGGCCGTCTGCCTCTCTGCTGAACTCCTGCAATAAAAAATTAGCTGATTCTAATCAGTGCACATTAATTGCATTGATTTCATCATAAAACAATACTCTATAATAAAATGTGATTAGGCTTACATGCTACATCGCAAAGACTTGTACAAACTTCAAGAGCGTATTTAAGTTTCGCTAGTACATTTTGAGAAAAATGCCTCGTGTCATACATAAATCTAGACTGACAGGGGGACAGAATTGAGGATTTTATTAGTGCTCCATTTTGGGCGAAAAGTCGCTCAAAACGAATCTGGTGGAAATATTCCAAGCTGGATGGTATAATAAATGTGAAATAAACAATGCATAAATATTTTCCCCGCAATGTTGTGCACATAATACACTTTAAGCAACGATCACATTACAAATGAGCGATTACTTTGTCATAGTACTTACTCTTGAATAGTAGAAATATTTACACGACGTTATGAGAAACCCTCATTTTTCAAGTCGGCTAAAAACTGTAAAACAGTGCTAAACATTATAAAGGTATAAATAAGTAAATTTTTGGATACAATTTAACATCTACATTTAATACTTACACAATTGTCATTAAAGCCTCACTTACAGTGGTATTAATTATGTAGTTAACTTGTAAAACTTGCCACTTTTCGATTTAGTTGATGTCTGTTCAAACGATGGTAGGGACTTATTCGCAAGTTAAGTAACTACTTAAGTGATGCAAATGTAAACCAGGCTTTACAATGTGTAAGTTATGCTTAAGTCACGTGTGATGTGTATATTAACTAGTTGCACATATTAGTAATAAATTACCTGGTTCGCTTGCAAACAACATGCCAATATAATTGAATCGTTATTTTTTATTAACAATAGGGGGGGGGGGGGGCGAGCTTTAGCGAATAGCAGGGAGAGGATTGTGATGTTAATGCCACAGTATAAGCAGTAGTTACACGGTGTACAGGAAAATAATAATTTCTGCTATGACAATTACAATAATTTTCTAAAATATATTTTTTTAATACTTAGGGAGAATTTCTGAGTTTTTAAACACTCATGCTCCATCTCATCTTTCGTTTTTCCCTACTATATCTCTGATTAATGTTTTTTTATGTATTTATTTATTCTCAACAATTTTACATTTTAAAAAAATATATAGACATTTTTTTATAATAACATTACTCTTTTACAAAAATACATCAAAAAATAAAATACATATTCAATAAAAAAATATAAAATCTTGCTGATCACCGCTAGCGGGGCCTGGGGTCCAAACTACCGGTAGTTAGGGCTCCAGAGACAGGAACCTTCTCACAATTCGTGCCGTGTCCAAGAGTGCTGCCTTCTGTATCTGCTGATTAATGATTATTATTGTTACATACATACATACGTACATAACTTCACGCCAGGTCCCTTGCGGGGTAGGCACGAACAACAGAGCGCCATTCAGGCTTATTCTTACACACCTCTCTTGCTTCTTTGACATTCATAGCTCTTGCATGCACGCTCGTCTGTTCTCAAGGCTCCTGGCATCAACTTCTGCTAGTACGCGATCGATTTGATCATGGAAGGTGTGTCGTGGCCTTCCGCGGCTTCTACATCCATCCACTTTTGCATTGTATAATACAAGCACTTGAAATGGATTTGTTTAAAAGACTTAGGTTTAAAATACCCTGATTGCGGCCAATATCACGCGCGGGACCTCTTGCTTATGTTTTATACTTAGTTTTAACAAAACACTATATAAAAGTGTGCAAAAGTGTTTTATTCGATATTTATGCTGTAGGAAAACGATCCAGTACTCTAGTGATTTATATTTTGATCTTTGAAAAAGTTTCACCCCTTGCCACTTAAGGACCGACGAGATATTGCTGATTACTGCTTCTAAAAATTATCTCTGACATTGACGGATCTTCTAAGTAAGGTCCACTTTAATATTGCAGCGAAGTGTATACGATTTGCTCAACCCATAAATTACCTTTAAGTTTTGCTAATTACAGACCAAAGTCATTTCTAGTGCGAGCAAGTAATTATTTAAACAATGTGAGTAAATACGATGACATCGACCCATTCGCAATCAGTATTTCAGGAGCCAAGCGGTGTCTAAGCTTTCAATGTTTCAACATGACTAAACATGTCGGTGCCTTTTTTACGCCTGCTTGTTACTTTTGACTTTTGACCAATAGCGTATTCGTCTGAACCTGTCATTGTCTTTTGTTAATTATAGTTGTCTAATCAAATCTATTTAGCTATAGGTTTTCCAAAATAAATAAACATTTGATATATTTGTATTTACATAAAATATGTACATTACGAAGCGTGCCCACTGTCTTACGCTTTATACTGTGGCAGCACCTCGTACAATGTAATACGCAATATTATATGTATGTGTAATTGTAACAGGAAAACAATAATCAGTCTGGAATTGGTCAACATGGCTCCCGTGTTTGAGTTTATTTTCACTAATTTATTTTATTATTTGGTGACAAAAAATCATATTGGTAAGTGGTACGAGTATAGTTGAGCTATATAGTTTTTAGCTTAAAAAATATAGTCATTTAATTTTATCCAGATTATGTCGAACTAAGGTTTATAAAACAGTGGCAAGAATATAATAGAATATTAAAAAGAGAAAACCTTTGTATTTTGGTATGATTGTAATGTAACTAAGAGACAACTGGACCGATTTCAAAAATTCTTTCACTATTGGAATGCCTCATTATCTCAAATTAATTAGGGTTTATTTATTACTAGAAAAAATTAAACATCCCGACGTAGGTGGTAATCTCCGAAACTACTGAACCGATTTTAAAAATTCTTTCACTGTTGGCAAGCTACACTATTCCCGGGTGACAAAGGCTATATTATATTTACAAAAAATTAGGGATCCTTACTAAAACTCCAATAATGTAACGCAAGGAATAAAAAATACCTAAAATCGCGTGCACTGCTAAAACTATTGACGATAGAATGAAACAATGTACTACGACTTTGTAGAACACATCATTATTTACAAAAGTGTCGCGACAGCATATGTCTAACTATTATAGTTATGCCACAATAAGTGTTCTTTTATTTTTAAAAATTAACTAAAATGCCGCCGCTAGAAAAGGCTCTTTATTTGTATCTTCGTATTAATCCTTATCAAAATAAATTACTTCATATTCAAGACTGCTTCAATACCTTTATATAACTTTTTTAAATAACTTAATTTGGATATTCACGAGTTTAAAAATGTAAGTACTAGAATAAAGTTGCGTGGTCGCCGCGCGCCCTAACCGGCTAGATAGGCTTACGCGATTTAGGCGTCACTGAGGTACGGGCAGCACGGGAGGAGAAATATTTTAAATTCGGTTAGTGGGTAATTGAACTCAACAAAAAAAGTTTGTGACGTTGTAGGGGGCAGATCTTTAGATCTATTAAACCGATTTTGAATTTTATCGCCAGTGGCAAGTTTTTTTTTTTGAGGCGAGGGATGACTAACCGATTTACGCACTCTCTGGGCCATCACTAGGAAACGGCACGAATCCACGGGGGGCGGTAACGCTAGCAATTGTATGCTTTATTTGCGTTCCGTCCGCTATGGACTACACAGAGGAGTGTGGAGACTCCGAGTGATGCCGCACGGGCGAGCAACCTCAATACCCACTAAAAACCCCCTCCTCCCTGACGACCCTGCGCTTTTCTGTGTTGGAAAGACTGAGATATAGAACATAGTTACGCAACAGTCGATCCAGCGCAATAAAGTGCTTCATGTGTGCTTTATTGCGCTGGATCGACTACATTATCCCTGAGTGGCATATGGTATATTTGATTGTGTTAATAATAAGTATATCTTTTTCTAATGCCCAGCGGAGTGGGCTCGGCTCAGCCATTAACTAGTATATAATATAATTAGTGATCCCTTTTCCTATTACAGTTGTACATATCATAAAATTGTAATTTAAATACAACTAAACATTTTTGCATACTTAATATAATAAATACTTTATTATCAAATACGAATAATTTAAAGGGAAATAAGATTAAAAGCGCTATAAAATATCAAGGCCACTAGCACATTGGCCACGCCCATAGGCGATACTGACTATTTTCTGTTGGACAAACCATCTGTATGTTGAAAATATTTTTTTTTACTATTAAAAGTAGGTTAATAATTGGTTTTTGAAATTAAAATGCAAATCTTTCTGGAGCCTTTGACTTATCTTACTCGGTAGTGGACTTTTTTAACTAGGCCTTATTCCATTTAAAAGAAAATTGCCATTACTGGGAATGTGATGAAATTGCAGCATACTATTGAGTACTGGAATATGTAAATTTCTGGCCCATGAGTCATATTCCAAATATAAGCGAACAATTCCAATTGGTTTATACATTATATGAAATCATTTTTACTTAAATAATTAAAGTATCCAATATTTAATATTATTATTATCTATTGGCCATGAATAATAAGTCACATGACTAATGCGCGGCCGCAGCCCGTCCATTAGAGGGGCTTAATCACTATCCTGCATGGCAGTCCGCCGCGTGATGCAGGACGGTGAATGTTGGTCCAGCCTGCGTTGCGTTCTCCAGCATCTGGGGAGCGGAGGAGTCTTCACCCCTGTTGAGGAAGTGAGTTCGCCTCTCCCGGGGCACTCTCAAGCACTGATGCGCTCTGATCCGCATGGGCGTAACTACGTTCCAAGGCTCACGCTCTTCCTGCCATGAGCGCGGGCACATGGAAGGAGGGTGTGGCTTTAGTGGAGTATTGATTAGTCGAGTCTCCACACAGGGCCGCGCCGACCCCCCCCCCACACCCCTGTGTGCGAAAACTTATTTTTTAAAATTATTTGTTAATTTTGACCGAAATAAATGGTCTCCAGTTATATATACTTAGATAACATTTCCTAAATAGGTATAACCAATTCGATTCCGCTTGCCGATTACTGCAAAAATCCACTACAAAGATAATTATGTTGTTGTGACAAAAATTAATTTGACGGCGGCGCCCTGTCGCCTTGGCGCCTGTGTGCGCCGCACATAGGGGCGGCGCGGCTGTCTCCACACAAGCCGGCGATTGACTCTGGTGGCTATTCGTGGCTTCACCTCTCATCGCTTTGCTCCAATTCCTAGCAAACGACCCGGTAGTGTGCGAAATGCATTTCCCTCGCCTTAAAAAACAAAGCCTTGCGTTTGCACTGCAGGATAGTGAATGGGCCTCTTGTGGTAGTTTGCAGCCGGATCAACTGAGGTACTGTTGATCACCTTACAAGACTCCGAAACCCGCCTAGGTTTTTGTTATGTATGTTAGTGAGTGTAGCAAGCTATGTTGTCACATCTTAATGCAACAAATGGCGTATTATTAATTATTGTATTTTAAAAGTGTAATGACTCTATTTTATATGAACATTGTTATAGAATTTATAGTAAAATGTGTGTCCTATTAGGTAGCTAATAGGCTTTGTTTCGTTGGGTTTTAAGCCCAGATAAGCCGTATTTGTGGTGTGCTCTTAATTATCCTTGAAGTACGAACATTGGCGAAGGAACAGCCCGTTAAAGTGATAATTTCATGAACGCTTATTAATAATCGAAACTGAGAGAGGCCATTCATCACTAAGATTTAGAAGTGTGAGCGCCTCGAGAAGGAAATGACCACTCGGACACGCCGCTACGCTGAGGACGTCGTCATTACGACTGCCCGAGACAGGAACAATGAATGTTAAGCTGCAGACGCCGTTTAGTTTTGTTATTAAGGGAGCACTCCACAATGAAATGGTGATTTTTATTAAAAAAATACAACCCTTTTCAAACTTTTTGTATTATCTTCCACATGATTTCTCAAAAGTAATCAAAAACCATCTCTCGGTGCATGAAATCTCAGAGAGCCATGTTGCTCTACCAATTTCAAAACAAAACCACCTGTCCGCGTTTATATGCTGTTAATTTACGTGAATAGGATTCCAGTATATTTTGAAAATATATAACATATTTTTTTTAGTTTGCCTCCATAAATCATTAATTCATTTTTTATGAAAATTAAAAAATATTACAGTATTTTTCTCTAATAATTTTTAATATCCCGCCGAACGCCATTACATGGATTGCATGGATCATTGGATAAATAGTGACAATGCTTGTAAGCAAAATACATGAAAGCAGGTAAGAAAGCTTGTGGTCATTATATAAAAACTAACTCACGGTGGATTTTAATGGCACATAACACATCATAATATAAATACTAGATAGTTTTCAACATTACACTCATTTTATCACCCACTTAGAATGGAAGAAATCTCCATCTTACATTATAATATAAAATATGAATAGCACCGTTTCATTTTACATGAACTGTGTTCCTTATACATGGATATAGCTAGACACGTTGCAGGGAAGTTTGTTGCCGCTTTTTTTTCTTAAACAGCAATGACACGTTGCGAAGCGGTGTACATAGAATAGGAAGTTGATTTATTATACGTAGATAATAATGTTATAGTATAGTTAAAAATATTTTTAGATGGGGTTTAACTAATGTCAATTATTATGAATCAAATAAAAACACCAAAAGTTGAACTTGTATTTTTGGAATCTCCTAGCTCTTGGATTAGTTCCCCAACACTTGCTTTTTAAATTAGTTGCACTGAAATTTTGTAGGTTTATTATATTATAAATAAACATTTCTATAGCTATTGTTAATTTTATTCGTTTGTTTTTGCAGAATCTAATCGCGGAGGTGTCGTAAGCAACGAAGTCCGCGATCAAGCGTGGCATAGTAGCGATGAACAAACAATGACGACACAACGATTAATACTTTTATATGTTAATGAAATATTTCGCAAAAAATGATGTTGTATTTAATAAATCGTTAATATATTATGAATAAACTTTTCGCAATTTTATATTTTTTTTATTACGAAATTGTGTTTAAATACCTATATTACTAATTAAAAGACCACAAGGATAAGGAAGAACTCGATAAGATTGCCCGAAAGATATTTTTATATCTCAGGAGACAGTACATGATTTCTCCATAAAAAGTAATTTTTATAGTACACTTGATAAATACGTATATTTTTACTTTACTATAAGGTGGGTTTGGTGTTCGATGGCTTTTCGACTATATCCTTGAAATGTGCTGAAAGAGTTCTTTTATACAATATTACCGCTTAACTGTATATATTTCTCTTTCGGCGTCGTCATACAACAATGAAAAAATATTTAAATTTAACAACACCTACTTTCATAGTACATATTTATACAGTCGAAACCGAATATAACGATATCGTTGATAACATCTGAATGGCCGAATCTTTATATAAACTAGTAAGTACACATACCGCCTATAACGACATCGGATACAACGACATATCGCTTAGAAACTATCGATATCCATCGACTATAACGACCAACCGTTTACCTATATATAGCAAAACAAAACAAATAAATAGTATTAATATGAAAGAATATTCTGCCATAGGCTTATTATTAAGCCTCAGAAGGATTATTATTCTCCTACCTTATCGGAACCTCGTTCCCGCTCTTTGCCATTAGACCTTGCACCTTTTACGACGTATCCAGTGCGATAGTTGACCGCGTGAACTACAGGTTGATTTTCAAACTTTTGGTTTAGGTCGTGTCTATTATACGCGTTACTGACTATTAATATGACTATGCACTTGTGTATATTGCTTATAACAACAATCGGATATAGCGTCCGAAGTATACGGTCCCTTCAATGTCGTTATATCCGGTTTCGACTGTATAAGGTTTAGGGCCTATTTCATATCCAGCCATAATAGTTTCTGAGATAATTAGTTACGACACACAAACAACAAAACGTGGGAGACTGATAAAGGTTTTTTATTTCCAATTGATCAAGGCGCTAAAAAGACAGAAATATAATTATAATTTCCAAAAAAATAATTTAGGGTAATATTTAAAATAACTAGAAATCTTATTATAAAACTGCGACAACAGGCTACGGTATAGGCTAATGTGGAAAATCAGGGCCCGGGATCTATCAGAGACGATTACAAGAACAGAACAGCCTATATCTGAAGAAAAATATTTTTTTTGGGATTAAATATAACAAAATACAAAGTAGTTAACAAAACATAGTTAGGTAGTATTAAATAAGATTTAGCTTAATGTTGGTTTCACAACCAGCGCTGATCTCCTCCAAGTGATGCCAGGATTTAACTCTACCTCCCAATTATTAAATTATGTAATATTGAGTATATTATTTATAAATACGCGATGACAAAATTAAACGTTTTAAACTTAAAGAACAACTAATATTTAATATTAACAATTTGCAGTAAGGCGATTTTCATGACTTAGATCCCAAAGAGCAACTTGTCACTCAATTGTTGACAACAACTTAAATATTACCTTTCATTTTGTAAGAACTCTTGCACGCCGTGTAGGATTTGCTCGTTTGTGAACAGTGCCATCTAGTTTAATTTTGTGAAGCAAAGTCACAGACATAATTATGTTAGCTGTGTTTGAGAAGACCATGTCAGCAGTAACTCTTCTATTTTTGCGTGAACAACTATAAATTTTCCTATTTGCGAGTTCACAAAGTTACATCGTTTTTGAGTTATTTAGTTGTTGCACGTGTAAACTTTGTGTACTCTTATTTTGATTAATTGTACATAGCTTTTTGGACTTAATATTATTGTTGCGAGATGCAGGCCTCGAATTAAAATACCGTTGAAATTACTATAGAGTTTATTAGAAGTATACAAATATGTATAACACAGGTACAAATGTAACTGAACACTAAATAGATTACCGAATGTACACAAACAAGTGTTGCTCCGCTTGTGTGCACGCGTCAGAGGTGTCTGGTGAGCGTTAACGGGGTCGGTGCGTTGCGCAGAGCCGCTGCCGGTGCAGGAGCTGCGCGCCGAGCTGGCGGGCGCCGAGGGCGGCGTGCGGCTCACGTGGGCGCCGGCGGAGGGCAGCGCGCACGACGAGTACCGGGTGTCGTACCACGAGGCGGGCTCGCGCGAGGACAGCAACGCGCTCACCACGCCGCACGCCAACGTCACGCTCGAGGGGCTGCTGCCCGGCCGCCGCTACGCGATCGCGGTAACTATAGCACACGAAACAACACTGCACATGCACACTCCAACGTGAAACACTACACAATCACTACTGACATAATTGTCTGTGGAGCAGTCTTATTTCCCTTGTGACGTGTGCGAAAGGTGCGCGCGGTCTCGCACGGGGTGGAGTCGAACGAGACGTCGGCGGGCGTGGCGACGCGGCCGCTGGCGCCCGTGGTGCAGGACGTGGCGCCCGGCGCCCGCTCGCTGCGGCTGCGCTGGCGCTCCGACGTCAACTCGCGCCAGGACCGCTACGAGCTGCGCTTCGGCCGCTGGCGCGCCGCCGACGCCGACTACCGCACGGTGAGCCCCCGCCCCTCGTACTCCCCCACCCCCACTACCCCACTCCGACGAGCGCACTCACGAGCCGGTCGCCCCCTTGGCAGGTGTCGACCACGAACACCAGCGCCACACTGGAGGGGCTGTTCCCGGGCGCGGTCTACGAGATCCAGGTGGCGGCCCTCAGCAACGACCTGCACAGCGAGTGGACCACGCTTCTCAAACCAGTCCGTACGTACATGCAAACACGGCGCCCAACACAATCGAATTGTTCGAACCCATACAAAAAAAACTATATCATTGTTGGTATCGTCTTAATAAATTAATTGGCACTCTATCATTATACGAAAGATATTAAGACATTATTATATTATTTATTTTGTAACCATTAGTATTATGTAAATATTACTGAAAGTAATATAAATTAATACTTTTTTTTACTGATATAGTATTTTTCTATGGTATTATTTCAACTGTGCATTATGAAAATCTAGCAACTAATATTTTAAATGCTTGTTGATGCATTTATTATCTTATTAGCTATTTGCTGATACATTATGCCTACAAAAACAAAACAAAAAATAAGCTTAATGACGAAGGGCCGCTGCCGGCGCGCGCGCTGAACGTGTCCCGCGCGACGTCGGACAGCGCGCTGGCGCAGTGGGAGGGCCCGGAGCGCGGCGCCGGCGCGCTCGGCGGCTTCGCGCTGCGCTACCGCACGCTGGACGACGCGCGCTGGACCAGCGCCGACCCCATCGGAGCCGACACCAGCCGCGCCGAGGTACCTCCCGCGCACCGACGGTCCTTCGGGCCGGATCGCATTCGTCTACATTCGGATAGATGATATAGAGAGAGGGGCGTCTGCTCGCAGATCTCGAACATGGTGCACGGCGAGCGGTACGTGATCGAGCTGGACACGGTGAGCGAGGCCGCGCAGGGCGTCACCGTGGAGAGCGGCGAGCCGCTGCGGGCGCAGCACACCGTCCGTGAGTGGCGCGCACCAGCTCGAGTGGTACGTTAGGGTGTCGAGAGGCGGAAGTGACAGAGGTGGCACCTGTGCAGGCCCCAGCCCCGTGTCGAACGTGGCGCAGCTGGTGGACACGCGCAACATGACGCTCGAGTGGCCGGTGCCGGTGGGGCGCGTGGAGCGCTACTCGGCGCGCTGGTGGCCGGCGGGCGAGGCGCAGCCGCGCGGCGAGGCGAACATCACGGGCGCCGGCGCCGGCGGGGGCGCAACGGTGCGCGCCGCGCTCGGCGGCCTGGAGCCCGGCCGCGCGTACACGGTCGCCATCGCCGCGCACTCCTACGACCTCACCAGCGACATCTTCACCATGGACACGCGCACCAGTGAGTGTCGCCCTTGCCCGTTGTGCCATTCGTTGACTGAAGCGTTATTGTACCGTCGCCGTGTGTTGCGCAGAGCCCCTGATCCAGTCGGAGATGAGCATCGTGCCGAGCGACGACGACGACACGCAGTCGCCCTACACCGTGCTGGTGAGTGCTCCCCTCATAATAATCACAAAATTAAAAATGCGACTTGACACCTAAGAACGTCAATAGAACAACTACTGAAGGCCAATAATAATACACATCATTTTCTACTGACGCTTCATATAATTGTATAAAACATATTTCAATTATTATTTTCCTCCAAATAACGAATTCACATGAAATTTTTATTAATTCTGATATGTCGTGTTAGTAATCTATGACGAAGTCCCAGTAACAATTATGAACTCAATTCAATTAAGTAAAATAAGTACAGACGAGCGTGCATGACAAGAGCTATGAATGTCAAAGAAGCAAGAGAGGTGTGTAAGAATGGGCCTGTGTACCGTACACGGCGGGATCGGTAACCCGACGGTCCAAACCCACAAGGTAATTTTTGGTTACTTGTATACTAGGTACTTACCTGGTACCCCAGTCGACGGTGGCGGGAACAGGAACAAGGGTGAACACTATTTCGTCGTTATTTTAAGGGAAGGGCGCCCCTTGAGAGGAAATATATAAAATATCCTACCAAACTACTTGTTAATGCATTTTTGTACTAAAATAATGTCTTAGTATATAACAATCTGTAACCCCCCACCGCAGGCAGTCGCTAATAAATATTGGAAGCATACACACGTTTGTTTTACTCGAAACTATAGTTGTCCGACCGAAGAAATTAAAGTGCACCCTAACAACCCGTACATATGGTCCTTCGAGCCGGATAAGAACACATCGAAGGAACGAACTTACCTACATTCTACGGCGGATAAAAAAGATTGATTGTATTGACGAGTTTGAAGCGACGATTTAAGAGTGAATAATTATGTCGAATACGGAACAAATATATAATGTTTTAGAAGATACAGCGGAGTCATTACGAAAAACGCAAGTTAATTTGAAGAAATGTCCGAAACAAAGGCTTACTAAGGGATATGTACAAACACGTATTGAATGTATTGAGGAATATTGGTCTACATTTAAAAAAGCTCATGAAGAATTAATTCGGCTTACGTCGCGTGAACAACGAGCCAATTTATCGTATTTTGCAAATGATGAATATTTTTTATTGGAAGATATTTATTTAAGTATGTCGGGCGATCTTAAGGACATGATAGCCGCGCACAGCGCGATGTCGGCCGGGCCGTTACGGACTCCAGATGATTCTATGGAAAGTCAGGCATATACCCAGGTCAAGCTACCACGTATACAATTACCTACGTTTTCTGGAAATTATGAAGAGTGGCCGGCATTCAATGATCTTTACGTTTCGTTGATTCATGACAATCCGTCGCTTACCAACGTTCAGAAATTATATTATTTGAAGAGCAGCATCGCAGGCGAAGCAGCAGCATTACTTAAGCATATACAAATTACAGATCCTAGTTATCAACAGGCTTGGGACACATTAAAGCAGAGATACGGTAACAAGCGATTAATAGTCAACTCCTTATTAAAACGTTTCTTTTCACAAAAGAAATGTTCTGCACAAACTGCTATACAACTTAAAGGTTTATTGGATACCACCAACGAAGTTATGAATAGCCTGCAGAATCTTAATGTGCCTACGGATTCTTGGGATCCAATAATAATATTTCTGGTAGTGCAGAAGTTGGACCCGGATTCTCAGAAAGAATGGGAACATGTTTCCTATTCCCAGAAGGAGGATGAATTATCATCATGGGATGAATTAAAGAAGTTCTTGGAATCTAAATTTCGAACATTAGAACTAGTCACACCGTCATCGTCATTAATCGCGAAGGATAAAATAGTACGAGAAAAGGTATTTCATGTGTCCACGTCTGAAAAATGCTGCATTATGTGTAATGAAAATCACGCCTTATGTCGATGCAAGGAATTTGCATAGATGCAACCGTCTGAACGTAGTCAATACGCACAAGATAACAAACTGTGTTACAACTGTTTGTCTTCGGGACATTCAGCATTTAAATGTCATGCACCCATGTCCTGTCATATATGTAGAAGGCGTCATCATTCTCTTTTACATCAATCTAAGAGTAATAAAGTACATGAGTCGGTATTACCTGTAGACCCCATGCAACCGACGTCATCACATCAAGCAGGTGTAGAAGAGAATTTAGTTCTCACAGCAATGACGTCTACCCAGGAAGTTGAGCGTAAGATATGTTTACTAGGCACTGCAGTAGTGAAGTTAGTAGGAGAAAATGGACACACTACTGTTGTTAAAGCGCTCATCGACTCTGGCTCACAGGCATGTTTCATTAGCGAAAAGGTAACTCAACTATTGAATTTAACATGCAAAGCAGTAAATCTACTCATCACTGGAATGGAATCTATGGAGGTACAAGTTAAGCAAAGGGTCAAGTTACAAGTTATGTCACGTTGGGAAGCTGATTTTGAGATACCTATTGAAGCCTACGTGATGTCCAAGCACTTGACAATAAACATACCATCTCAAGCACATTCAGTGAATGAATGGCCTCATTTAAAGGAAATCAATCTGGCAGATCCAAGGTTTTTAGAATATGGAACCGTGGATTTGTTATTGGGTGTAGAAGAATACTCAAAGATATTACAACAAGGACTTATCAAAGGTCCCTCAGGTACACCATGTGCGCAAAGAACCAACCTGGGATGGATCGTTTTGGGAGGAACTAATATAAAGAAAGATAAAGCAAGCAATAAGTCCTTGGAGGCCATGTCATCCGTAGAAGACAAGATAGAAGATTTACTGAAACCTATAGGGAAAATAGACACAAATACAAAGATAATGGAAACAAAAGAGGAACTAAGAGACAAAGGTATATATCATAAAACACATTCTCGAAATAAAGAAGGAAAGCATATTATTAGAAGATTACATTTTATAAGAAAAAATGCAATTTGTATGAAAAGGAATGCAAAGCTTACAGCCATTAGGAGATAAATGCAAAAAGAAAATAGATTTAGAAGAAATAGACAATTAAAAGAGAAATATAAAACTACAAAGATTCAAAAGATTTAGAAAAAGTACCTAAAATAGAAATAGAAAATAAATTAGTGTATTTATTTTACCATGCCTCAGATAGTTGAGAGAAGACTACGGTAATGTTAGTTCATCCCGAAGATGCTAACAACCAAAACATGATATGGAGAAATGATCCACCTGGTGAAATAAGGGACCATGGACTATATACAGTAACCTCTGGGACAACGTCAGTACCGTATCCTACGGTTAGGACACACAAGCAGCTGGCAGTTGACAAAAGTTACAGGTTTCCTGAAGTTACCAGAGTATTAAAGAAAGATTTCTTCATTGATAACGACTTACTACTAACCGGCAACATATTTACAAAGAGCAGTTTCCTTTCAGATATAAAGGAGATATTTGAACCACTGAGTTAGACATCACCTTTTATCTTGTTTGCAAAGAATATTCAAAGGCTGTCTTGAAAATAATAAAGGATTAAATAATAAAATTGATGTAAAGAAACAAGGAGAGTTGTATAGATACATAATAAAGATAAAAGGACGAAAATTTAAAGAAGATAAAAATATTTGTAAAGACAGAAAGAAATTAAGATAAAAGGTAAAACAACAAAGATGCTAGCTCCCTACCTGGATGAGAAAATAATCCTCAAGGTGGGCGGAACAGTAGGACAGGCTAGTTCAATATGTGAAGGCAACTATGCTAAAAAGAATATAAATTGGTATCTTATGTGCTCCAAGCATAAAGGAAAGGCATGGATGCAAGCTGTTGAAACAAGAAGGAAGCTCGTCGATGCCTGGAAAGAAGCTTCTCTGCTGTTTGATGGAGAGATCGCTGATGATATATTATACAATGACAATGACAAGATAGATTGTATTTAGGTATTTTTAATTGAAGAAATAATGTTTGTGTATACTACTCAGAAACCAACACATTAAAATTGAACTCTTAAAAATATGGAATATATTATCAAAAATCATTCAAGTTTAGGAATTTATTTTCAATGCTATAGTGAAGTGTGATTTAATTATGTGTTTATGGACTTAAGTGATTAATTTTTAAGTTTATTGTTATGTTTTGAAAGGACTCGTATAGTCCTTTGGTGGGCGGTTTATGTTAATGCATTTTTGTACTAAAATAATGTCTTAGTATATAACAATCTGTAACCCCCCACCGCAGGCAGTCGCTAATAAATATTGGAAGCATACACACGTTTGTTTTACTCGAAACTATAGTTGTCCGACCGAAGAAATTAAAGTGCACCCTAACAACCCGTACACTACTACAAGGGAAACACTACGGGGCTTAGATAAATGTCTATCCAAATACACCCTCGCCTCGTCCTATTTTGTTACAATCACTTGTTCACTGTGTAGATTTATTAATATAATGTTCCACTCACTGTGGTAATTATCGAAATTCCCAGTAATTAATTTAATATTGAATATATTGCGCGAGAGCAGTTACCGTGCTTCTACGAGTCAATTGCCGGTGTACCCGCTTTTCGACGCGATAAAAAAAGTGCACACGAATGTATCGCGTAACAATCGAAAGCCGGCGCTCGATATCTGTATTCCGAAAAGCCTGAGTGGCGCTCTGTTGTTCGTGCCTACCCCGCAAGGGACCTGGCGTGAAGTTATAAGTAAAAAAACTATGTATATGTCGGAGGGAAGCTATAATTATTGGATGTATTGTTGACTGGATGTATAACGCACAATATCATTTGTTTATAAATATATATGTAAATATTGAAAATGTTTATAAATAAGTTTAAAAATATCTCTATATCTATACATGTGTGTGCGTCGCCTACATATACTATATAGTCTATAAATAAATACATAAATTGTACAAATTATGTACACTAGTCAGCATTTCACAGAGTAATTCTTAACACGATTTAATTATTATCTTGCACTATACACTATAGTATTAAGCCTACCATGGGTATATTGCATCACTCATTCCATATGTTCTGGGATAATAGCAGTGAAAGAACAATCTGTCGATTAAATTGAAGGAAAAGTAAACTTTATTTCAAAAGTCTCACAATATTAACGCTTGTATCAATTTATCCGTATGAAATAGTAATACTTTTCCGCCGAAGCAACATGCATCCTTTATATATCAACGCCAGTCAACGCCAAGCCCACAAAACGGGCTGTCCTATAAATGGAACCTCACTGTTAATTAAGAGCGTAATGTGCATGGCTCCAAGGATCTATAGCCATCTACCAAAATCGATAATTCATATTCAGAACTTTAATAACTTTAAATATATAGACTTTCCTAATTGACAAATCATATTGTAATGTTGAAGAAAGTAATCGACAAATTTTAAAGTTCTAAATTATTATTATTATTTTATACTGACCAATAGATTTGTTTTTTTGTGACATAAATTGGGTGTTTCAGCAAACGGAACACCTACTTAATTTTTTTTTTTTTTTTTATTGCAGGAGATCAGCAGACAGGCAGACGGCCCACTTGATGGACAGCGGTTACCATCGCCTATGGACATTTGCAACACCAAAGGTGCTACGAATGCGCTGCTGCTCTCTTTAGGGAGCCTGGAACCTGGTCACTAATGCCGGAACACAACACAAGGTTGTTATGGCGACATACTCTAGACCAGGGGTGGTAGCCATCCAGTCGGGCAAATGCCCTACCACCTGGCTGTGGGTTGTTTTGTCGCCTCTTACGACAGGCCGCCGGGCCGCAGGAAATTGTATTCTTTCTCCGTTCCTGCACGGATAAAACCGTTATCCTACTTAACAATGTTTACAAATCGTCGGTGTGTCGTGTTGGCGGCATTATAGAATGGCAACGAACTTACCAATGCTTTATGCAAGGCTCAATCACATGCTGTTTGCTTTGTTATTATAAATAATACAATTATAATGCATCCTGATTCAGATGTATTCCCGGTATATTATAACGGTATCAAGCAGGTATTGCGTTTGCTGAAACATCCTGTATATCATATTTTCTGTCATTATTGCTAACATGCTTGTTAAGTAAAGTTAATGTTAAGATGTAAAAATCGAATAAACTGCCACTTCCATGCATGCCGATGCCGACAGGCCGTTCATGGTGAACTGTATATGTATTTTATAACATCTTTGTAGTGTGTATCCATAGGTCGCTGGTTCATATCCGGCTCGAAGGACCAAAAAACTGTAGTTTATATACAGTTTTAGTTTAGGAGCGAGCGCTGTAATGACACTGATTTTATTGCTAAAAGTATATGAATATAAATGTGTTGTTAACGGTTAGCACGCAGTTGTTTACTTATCAACATACACATAATATATATTGTACATACTTTGTACAATGTTTACGAATGTCTTCACTGAGACTACTAGCTAGACCTACCTGTATTATGGCCGACTAAATTAGTTCTTCTTTTCTTTGGAGAACAGGCAGTTTAAATATAGACAGTTTAGTTATAGTTCGCGATGTTGGATTTGTCGCTATTTTTGAATATAGGGGTAACAGAACTAGATAGTTTCTAGATTTTAGGGACTTCCCCTTCCATCAGAGTACGTCTGAAGCGGATGCAGATCGGGACAACAAAAGTCTGAGTACACTTTACGATGAATAAAGGTGTGCAAATATTACGGTAAGTAAGAAGTGGAGTTACTTCCGCAGAAGGTGCTGTACACGCAAACGCCGTCGCGCGAGAGCCACTTCGACTCGTACCGGCTGCGGCTGGAGGCGGCCGAGGGCGAGGGCGGGGGCGAGGGCGGTGAAGGGGGCGCGGGGGCGCCGCAGACCGCCGAGCGCGCCGCCGACGAGCAGCCGCGGCAGGTGGAGTTCGCGGGGCTGGTGCCCGGGCGCCTGTACAACGTGACCATGTGGACGGTGTCGCACAACGTGACCTCGCACCCGGTGCAGCGGCAGACGCGGCTGCGGCCGCGCGCCGTGCGGCGGCTGGAGGCGCGGGCGGCGGGCGCGCGCGCCATCGCGCTCGCGTGGCAGCCGCCCGTCGGCGTGTACACCGACTTCGAGGTGCAGTACCTGGCGGCCGAGGACCAGCTGCGCACGCTCGTCACGCGCGACACCAACGTCACCGTGGACGGGCTGCGGCCGTACACGCTGTACAACTTCACGGTGGTGGTGGGCGCGGGGCGCGCGGGCTCGCTGCGCGCGGTGTCGCGCGACGTGGTGAGCGCGTCGGAGCGCACGCGCGAGGCGCCGCCGGGCGCGCCGCTCGACTTTCGCGCGGTGGACGCGGCGCCGTCGCGGCTCGCGTTCGAGTGGCGCATGCCCGCCGCCGAGCACCACGGCGTGCTCAGCCGGTTCGTGTTGGAGTACGCGCCGAGCGCGGCGCCCGAGGAGCGGCGCAGCGTCGCGTTCCCGGCGGAGGCGCGCGCGGGCGCCGTGCACGGGCTGGCGCCGGGCGGCACGTACACGCTGCGGCTGCGGGGCGAGAACGGCGCGGGCGCGGGCGCCGCGGCCGAGCTGCGCGCGCACATGAGCATCGGCGCGCCGCCGCCGCCGCCGGCGCACGCGTTGCTCGAGGCGGTGCGCCGCTCCGCGAGCACGGTCGCGGTGCGCTTCCGCGCCAACTACTTCTCGGCGGCCAACGGGAACGTGACCGCGTACACGCTGGTGCTGGCCGAGGAGCCGCGCAACGACACGCCGGCGCGGCTGCCCTCGTGGCGGCAGGTGCACCGGCTGCCCGTGTGGCCGCCCTACCAGGTCACGGAGCCCTACTACCCGTTCCACTCGTCGGCCGTGGAGGAGTTCACCATCGGCAGCGAGCGCTGCGAGGACGGCGGCCGCGCCTACTGCAACGGCCCGCTCAAGGCCGGCACGCGCTACTTCGTCAAGCTGCGCGCGTTCACGGCGCCCGACAAGTTCACCGACACCGCCTACACGAGCGTCTACACAGGTGAGCCAACTCCTATCCCCTCCTTTCTAGGATCGGCCCCAGAATTATCTTAGAAAGTACGGGTCCCTCTCAACCCACAACTGTGTTACTACAATACTTTAAACTTGAATGTATTACCAGTTTTTTATTTTAGCTTTAAAAAGTTGCGTGATGCCAAAGGCATCAGGATTGGTAGTAGTAGATAACACAAGCGTAACTCGCTTAATTTGGGAATATACAATACTTGTATTTTAATTGTATGTCTGTAGAGATCACAGGCCTTAAAAATAGCCCAGACCTTTGAAGGGCTTACATGGGACCACGGGGAGGTCAACACGTAGAAGCCCCTTGACAAATTTAATCTGGGGTGACACTGACCGGCGATTATCCCTGTCTACACCATATAATAAAGGACAAGCCCCGCCCAGTGTAGGACTATTGTGGGAAATGAGAACAAAAAGTACCGGGCTATTGGAGGGCACCGCTAGTGGTACTAGGGGTCTAGGAATACAGGGACTATGGCGTCTGCCCGTCGCAATGTTCGGGGAACAGGGAAAAATTGTACTCCCTGCATGGGCCCCAAAAAAATTATTATTATCATCGATGAAGGAGGCTCAGACTTTAAGCCCCTTTAGTTAGTTGGCAGAAATTGTGTTCAGTTCCTGTTCAAAGGTGTCAAAGCCAGGGAGTTTCAAATAAAACATCCGGGAGAACGCAGACAATTTATTGCGAATAACGTAACCAGTATAATGATGTCCACATCAGCGAACCATACCGCGATGTAATTCGACTGTGGCGCCATCTCGTTTTGTAAAAAATTAAACTGACACTTGTGGTGTCGTTGATACATGAATGCTCTAGATTTAAAGTAAAAATGTAGATAAGAACTGGACAGTTCCTAACTACTTGCGTTAATTTCGAGTTTTTATTTGCATGAGACTAGTTGCGCCTCCGTCGAAATGCATCACGGTATGGTTCGCAATCGTATACAAAATGATACTTCTAGCGTTTGCCAAACAAATTGTCTACGGTCGTACGGGTGTTTTATTTACAAATCCTGGCTCTGATACCTTTGGACAAAACGTGGTAACACAACATACTGATTGCACTTTACCATCGTCGATACGGTAATGACCACGTGCAACTGTTGTAATAGAGATGAGTTATAACAGGTCAATTGGAGTATCTGTTACTCCTGTTACTGTTATCCAAAAATAATAGCATTGATTATCAGTTAATAAATAACATATGTTATTTACTTGTTATGGGGATGACGTTCCTTTACGCGGCTTGCATTGCATACCTATTGTTGCCAACTTAGCGCTTTCGTTTGTTAGATTTTTATCTCTATGTACAATCTATCTAAATTTTTTAGCGCTTAGCACCTTATTTTGCGCCTTTTATAATTATGTAACTCTTCACTGAAATACCGACGTATATTACAATATTATCGTCAAAAGACCGAGTGTTTATAATAAAGTAAACTAAGAAAGTATCTAGTCCTATTACTTTATTGTCAGCGCTTTTTTCCAAATCCTTGCCAATCTAGCGCTTATTAAGAGTTCACCTAGCATGTTTTCTCTAAAGACAGTTGGACCACACTAAATCCGCGTCCCGTAATATGTGTGCATCTTAAATGCTTTACATTCTGTTACCTTATAAATATTAGGTGCGTCTCGTTCTAGCACGTGTAAGTCCTTGAAGTGTAAATGTAAGACTGTAAGACAGGGATATGAATAATAGGTGCATCTCTTTTTAGCTTACATAGAACGAGAGAAAAATAATAACTAACAGAACGGTTAAGTAGCTAATGTTTATGTTTGATTTGTTATGTGCCTGTTATCGGGAGAACATGTCTTCTAGAAAAAACAAACGTTATTTGTGATTAGCTGTTATTAGTAACTGTTAGCATAAATATGCCTCACGCCTATGAAGTAATCGTAATCTAATTGTTCACGTTATCTTTGATACTGTTATCTATCGTGAAGTGGAAGCATTCTAGATACTGATCTGGGTGATTTCATTTCGAAATCACGACGGCACTAGAGTAAAAAAGATGAAGTAGAGGGTGTATCGACGTCGATGGGTAAATATCAACCGCTACACTTGTGTTGCTCCAGTGTTATAAGTGACAAGTGGCGCGCTCTGTGCGTTTGCAGAGGTGGACAACACGGCGTGGATCATCGGCGCGTGCGTGGGCGCGGCGGCGCTGTGCGGCGCGGCCGCGGCGGCGGTGGCGGTGCGGCGGCGGCGCAAGGCGCGCGCGGCGCCCGCGCCCGCTGCGCCCGCGCAGCGCACCTCGCGTCCGGTGCGCGTGCAGGACTTCGTCGACCACTACCGGCTCATGTCCGCCGACTCGGACTTCAGGTGACGCGAGACGGGTGACGGCGACGGGCGACCGGCGATCGGTGTAGCGGAGGCCTCCTCTGACCGCGTGTGCGTGTGCGTGTTCGCAGGTTCAGCGAGGAGTTCGAGGAGCTGAAGCACGTCGGGCGCGAGCAGCCGTGCACGGCGGCCGACCTGCCGGTGAACCGGCCCAAGAACCGGTTCACGAACATCCTGCCGTACGACCACTCGCGCTACAAGCTGCAGCCGGTGGACGACGAGGAGGGCTCCGACTACATCAACGCGAACTACGTGCCGGGGCACAACTCGCCGCGCGAGTTCATCGTGACGCAGGGCCCGCTGCACTGCACGCGCGACGACTTCTGGCGCATGGTGTGGGAGTCGGGCTCGCGCGCCATCGTGATGCTCACGCGCTGCGTGGAGAAGGGCCGCGAGAAGTGCGACCGCTACTGGCCGTACGACACGCGGCCCGTCTACTACGGCGACATCGCCGTCACCGCGCTCAACGAGAGCCGCTACCCGGACTGGACGGTCACCGAGCTGATGGTGTGCCGCGGCGCCGAGCAGCGCGTCGTGAAGCACTTCCACTTCACCACGTGGCCGGACTTCGGCGTGCCGGAGCCGCCGACGGCGCTGGCGCGCTTCGTGCGCGCGTTCCGCGAGCGCTGCCCGCCGGACGCGCGGCCCGTGGTGGTGCACTGCAGCGCCGGCGTCGGCCGCTCCGGCACCTTCATCACGCTCGACACGGCGCTGCAGCAGCTCGCCGCGCACGCGGACGCGCTCGACGTCTTCGGGATGGTGCACGCGATGCGCCGCGAGCGCGTCTGGATGGTGCAGACCGAGCAGCAGTACATCTGCATCCACCAGTGCCTCGTGGCCGTGCTCGAGGGCCAGGACCTGGCGCCGCCCCACCACCACAACCACAACCATCACCTCAACGCGGCGTTCGAAGGTGAGTGCGCGACGTGGCCCCTCTCGCGTGCGAAACTCGAATGCGTCCTTCAACTCTGTACAGGTCATTTGAACAAGATGTGTACTCACTCGTTCGCTGTCCGAACTCTTGTAACGTCTCTTTCGCGTTTCTCACTATCAGATCAGTTGCAATTAAAACCCAGAGAGCGACTTCAGATCGAGACGCATTTAAGTTCTGCGCGTACAGTGATCGAGTTTCGCGGTGGTGGTGGTGGTAACCGGTATGCGGTGGTTGTGGCAGGGCGGCCGCTCGCGGACAAGCCTCTCGGGGACGTCACGCTGGTGGACGGGGGGTGAGGGGGAGGGCGAGGGGCAGGGCCCCGCGGCGACACAGTGAGACCCCAACACCCGCATCGCACTCATCGCATAATGCATCAACAATAACACTCCCGGTGCACGCACATTGCATTACGGCCCGAAGGTACTCGTAGTGCCCCCCAGATGTGCCCGGCATGCGAGGGTGCACCCTCAATGGGAAGCCCGATTGAATGAATTCCTCAGCCCTAATATCGACATTGTTTCTCAGAGGAAAATAGACTTTACCAAAAATGATTTATTAGAAAAGTAATAGTAGAGCATAACGAGGGCGCTAATAGTTTGACTGCCTAAAAAGACCTTTCACCCAAGTTAAACACTACTTTTTATTTCAAATACGAGAAAAGTAAATAAAAACTGGTTTGTTAATGAAACAACTAGTTTTCTAATTAAATTAAATCAGGCTTTAAATCCATGTCTAAATCAGACGAACTCATTTAATACGTCACATATGAAACGTCAAGTAAATTTCCTATTCTGTGGCGTCCTAACAGGCAGTATTTTTTATTTTACTGATAATATTTGGCTCAAATTTATCTAAATTAAATTATGATTTGGCGAAAAGTAATATATAAGTATAAAAGAATGTTACGAAATTGTTGTTATTTTTTATTACAACTTATGCCGCGATTGAACACCGACTGTAAGGACCTAACTGAGTTAGGACATAGGGCCGGGAGACTTGTTGGGGAGCGATTCTCACCGGCAGGGGACCTCTTTTTGCGAGTCATTTTGACGATTCAGAGAAGGGGGTCGCCAGATAGTGAGGGAAGGACGGTGCAGACAGTTTTCGACTGTCGTCTATCTCATTGGACGCGGGTTCGAAAACAACATTTTGTATCCGGTTTCCCATTATCCGTGGTAGAGGGCCACTGCTTACGGGGTATCGGTGGGATCACCTCTACTGTACGAAGTGGTACGGCCCTGCTTCCCAAGGCTTAGTACCGAATCGGCGCACTAGGATGTCAGAAGAGTTTCACTACATTATACATATATTCCTGGCATTCTAGATATATGCTCTCACAGGGACCCTATAGTTTGCATAGTTTCTAAATTTTTATGAAAGACTATGAGAAACGTAAAAGAAAGTTGCTGCAGGCAAGATAGGCTATTGAGCGTAAATATTGCAATGTGCGGTGTCTCTTTCCATGGTATGCCTTCTCCCTCGCGCCGGCTGCTGCATGCGATTCATGCTCGCTTGGCGTTTTAACGCGGTTGGAATTAACTAACTTTTTATGTTGCACTTAATTGCACGCCGACGCTCGTCGGCGTCGCGAGGGGGCGTTATTAAAAGTGCAACCCCCTCCAATTGACATTTGCACAATTGCACAATAAGCTTTGGTCGTACTTTATTGTTTTATCTTCCTTGGTAAGCTATATAGTCGGCGTCAGTGCAGGGCCTTGTAACTACTTTTTTGTTAACACATTTTTTTTGTCAAAGTTGTTACATAATTTGAATTACATGCATGTATATATCAAAATTTGAATAACAAAAATTCAGTTGAATAGAAGATCCTGCTCTGACTCTGTCGTGGTTTACTAAGCCATGCATGATGTGCACTAATAAAATCTCCACTCAATGAATGAGTGCAAATTTACGAATCTATTCATAGTTTGTTTGGAAACTTCTAGAATAACAGCTATTTTAATAACTGAAAAGTGAACATTTCAAAATTGTTAGTCGCTTGAAGTTGCGCTGGACTCGCTCTGCTACAAATGTTCGAGGCGAGTCTGGCGCTGTCTGGGATGTCTGTCCCCTTTCGTCCCGGCGCAAGCTTGGTACTCGTCTCGTTGTATACTTTTCCATTTTTACATTCATTCATATCTTTGGAGCAAAACAGCTCTCTTTTTATTTTATCGAACGCTTTTCTTTAATTCAAAATGAATTTATTACTAATCTTATTTGAAACTATATTTGTTGTAGAATTTTAAATAATATGACGTCTCATTCGCAACCTTTTAGAACCAAGTTTGGTAATATTAAACAATTCTAGTTTTTGTGGTTACTTTTACCTTATCACTCAGTTTCGTAATCATTAATGACAGTGACGTCGAATACTAAGCTTGTGGCAGTACTTTCATCAAGTAATGCTGAATGCCGTTAATAAAGCAATCGCCGACTAAAAACCAGTGCTGGAAAAACCATTCATTATCTATAGCAAAAACATTGTTTGATCACAATATTCTTTAAAGCAAAATCAATCTAATCAAAAGTCGAATAAGACCATTTTATTAAAAAAAATGTAATTTTTCTAATTTAATAAAATAATTCTAAATTTTTGATTGCGATGGGCTAAAAATATTTTTTTTCATGATAAAATATTGCTTGAAAAGTCTAGTCGTATTTTCGATATCAAAATGCAAGACAGAAAGGAGTGCGTGATCAGCAACAGACATGGCCAAATGGAATCGATTTGGTCGGCGCTTGTCATTCTTCTATATATCTACTAAGTTCACTCTGTTCCGTGTGAGAAGCAGAGTGCCTTCGTTGACGCGTGTTCTGTTGGCAGATGACGAGGGCATCGCGGAGTCCGGCATGTGACGACGACACCTCACCACTCTACAATAGGGTTAAGTTTCCTTTTTACATTTTTACCTTTGATAGACATATTTTTGTATAAATGTATATATTGACGCGACAAGGGTCGTCGATTGTATATAGGCTAGGGGGCGCCACGACGCCATCGGGCGGATGCGGGCAGCGGTGCTTCCAATTTGCAATATCAACTTGAGGGTGCATCAACAGAGGTCTATAAATAAATCTGTGCGATTTTGAAATCTGGCAACTGACATCGTTTTCGTGGTGCTCGTCAAAACATCGCTCCCAATAAATGAGCTTAATGAATACCTTTGAAGTGGATCACTGTTAAGTACATGTCATTTTATTGCGATGTTGTGTACAATTTCTTGAAATGCACTTGCTAAATTCTGAAAATTTTCAGCTAAACTATATATTACTAAACAATATAAAATTGATATTTCTCATAATCACCATAAGTTTTGTAGTTGTGAGCGAAATTACTTTGCGGAAGCCCTTTTTCCACTTCTTGAAAATGTGATTTATAATATTATTATTGCCAATTATGAAACATGTTTTTTAGTCTTCTTTTTATTTATCTTCTTCATTAAAGCATATAGTATATATACGAAACAATGTGAATATATATATATATAATATATATATATATATATATATATATCATTGATTACTCGACTATCTTACGAATATAGAGCAATAAGCTAAGATTTACAAATTTAGCTCAGAAAATTTAGGAGTAGGTATAAAACTTTGCATATGGCGTTTAAAATTCGAGTCGGGTAATAAAATTTCATAACGACTGTCAGTTTGTCATGTTACTTCTAGTACAATAAATACATAAAACTGGAAAAAAACCCGAAAAGACCTTGTAATCAGCAATGTCTTGTAAAACCGCTGAACGCATCCATCTTGATTATATTTTCTTTTCGGACTGTACATAATAATACTTTACGTTTAAGCGGTAATTAATAGTAAAAAATTACCGCTAAAACGTAAACGTAGTTTTATTATTAATATATTTTTTTATAAAAAATGTATTTAAATATATTTAACAAAAAAACAGGTATTTTGATATTAACGTGTTGTGCTATTTTGACTATTTTTTTATGAATTCGACTTTTTACACCGCGTTTAGGATCTAAGTGTTGACCATAATTGAATCTCGTGATTGTACTTATTTTGTGTAAAGTATCGACAACAGCTCAATTGCTCATCAATGGCAGGTTCTTATATCTTACCGACCGTTCATTTGCCTTAGTTTGGATTCAAATTTGACACTAGTTGTATGGACAACTAATGTCAGATTTCAACCGATGTGAGGGTGAATGAATGAATGAACAGTAAGTTACAGCATCCGGCCATAAGACGTCCTTCCGTCGTCACGACGAGTGACGTTTGACGATAATTAAGGTTAACTAATTCATAAGTGTAACCTGCATAGCGGGTTGAATGTGGTATAACTGACTTAATGTTGTTGTTACTAATATACGACATGTAAAAGGAAATGTTATCGAACACACAGTTGGAGAAATTAAAATTATTTTGCTTTGTTTTTTTTTAATTGACATAGAAAGCCATGTCTTGTATTGAATTTATGCTATTCTGTCCGTAATTAATAATCCAGGTAACTTTCAATAGATATTTTTCTAAGGGCTAATGCCTAGTTTATATTCTGTTCACTTTTACAACGGCAAGAGAATGGCAGCGCGAGTATGTAAACGCATCAATTGCGAATATAGTGCTTAACTGATTACTGTCGCCTCGAGTGGAGTTGCTGTCTCGCTCGTGTGCCTCACATTTTTAAAGATACCAATTGCTATAACTTGTTGAAGACAAATGTGACAACGCAGAGGCTCCGGGTTCGGTTCCCTTGTTTACTATGGTCTGGGTGTCTGGAATCGGCCCCAGATATATTACCCATAACACAAGCGTAACTTGTTTAGCTCGGGAATGTATAGTGTGTGTGTGTCTGTCTGCCCATTATTATAATTACAATGTATTACAGAAATTGATGCATTTAAAATTTACAAAAAAAAAACAATTTTTGTGGAAGATTCTATTATAAAGTAAGGTTCACTGGGCGCGGTATTTTCTTTGACTTATATTAAAATGTAATTTTATAATTCTATTTTTATGTTTAAAACTTTGTTTGAATCGAAATATTTTTTTGGAAACATTCGTAATATTTAAGGGATGGGCCGAAGTTCGACTTAGATTCGGTTTGACCGAATTTCGGCATTCGGTTTAAAAGCCGAACGTTCGATGCAAGGAAAAATATAATACCTATTTGCACTATTTTGATTGAAGTTAATAGAAATCATACCCATCATAACCGTAATATAAAAATTGGCATCATATGCTCATGGTCATTTATTTTGGTTAGGAACATGTACATTTTAACATGCAATGTGATAAAAATAAATAAACTTGGTTCTCGATTGAGGATTTGCCTAATGTCTATTTAAGACATTAAATTAAAACAAAAATAAAATAAATTATTATACCTCTAAGAATCATCAGTAAGTGCAACTCTGTTAATTATAATGCGTAACTTGAATTAAAAACAAACACGTTTAAGGGACATTTTTTCAATCAAAAATCTATTCTTTTATCCACCTACCCATAATTAAATTTTACTAGAGGCAGATTATGGTGCAAAAAATCAAAAATTCGGTGTTATCAAGTGGACGTTGTCAACAGGTCGCGATGTGTTTGTTGCTCTTGAGAAAGCGTGACGAAATTAAACCGAAGTTCGTATTCGGTTCAAACCAAATTCGGCCCATCCCTAAATATAATTGATTTTACATTGAGATTTTCGAATACAGATTTGTCGAAGTATCAAAAATGTGGTAATGCGCGAGCGAGACAGACAGCGTCAGAGTAGAGCCACTTTAGTATTAGAGCGGTCTACCACTCATGGCTGACACGAAAATTTCGATTGCATTCATTTTGGTTTAACGAAAACTATTTGTTGAAATGTGAAAATTGGCCTTATATCGTATGTTATTAAGGAACAGTCCTCACTGGCACACTGGTTGTTTGTACTTAGACAAACATTCCTATGTGATATCGGGCAGCTGTACTTTGTGGCGCGGGCGGGCTCGTTCGAAACACGCCCACGCCTCGTTCTGCATATAACAGGTTATAATAAATATATTATTTTCATGCATTTGTTTTTTTTACCTTTAAATTATCTCGTGTTCAAAATACTATACTTTCATTTAAATGTAAAATAATATAAATATGAGTTTTTCTTATAATACTTTATTATTAAAAATAAGTAACACTCTACAAAAAAAAGTTTTGTTTTGTTGCCCTGGATATCATCGCAAATGTTTACGTTTCCAAGTGGCCATATCACGAAGATATTCATGAAAGTTCTCAATGTTCTCGTATTTTCATGATTTTTGCATATCTTATATTTTGAACAATTAATTACTGCTGCTCTTTGAAAAGAGATTGTCCCCTGAAAGATTATAAAAGAAAAGCTCATAAAAGGTGTCTTATGGAAATATAAAATATATTTTCGACATTTTCCTCTTTATTTACTTCGATGTATCCTAATTTCTTAAAATATTACTGACATTATAAATATATCTGTTATTTTATTTCACGTTTTTTAATTTTTTTAATGTATAATGAAAATAAATATTTAAAAAAAATCAGAGCAAATCTAACAAAATCATTGATAGTTTCATGAATTGTGTGCATAAATGAACCTGAAATAATGTTCATATGTAGGGCAACAAAACCAGTGTAATTATTAACATAAATGGTTTACTACAACCGTTACAAAATAACATCAACAGTATAAAACTATTTAGTAAGACTACATTCACACAAAGTCAAGTTTTGCCGAATCGGATTGTTATTGTAGAAACAGAACAGAAGAAGAAGTTCACACAGCATTCGGTTTTGACTTTCTGCAAAAAAAAAACTGAATACATTTTTGCAAGAAAGCACTATCTCACTGTTATTTGAAAACAATGGATGGATATACTGGTATTATCACTGTCCTAGAAAGAGATTTTGGTTAAACCCAATTACCGTAACTGGATTCTTGTGGCATTTGGTAAAAAAATTGAACCTCTACTCATGTGATCAAATCAAATTGTAGTAGTAAATATGAATCTTAAATTTTGTCCGTTTCGATTATATACCAAATCCTAAAACCTGTTGCTTATCTGAACTCATACATATAAATTATATTGTCACTAAATCATATCCTGCATCCAACTTAGCAATTGATGTCTCCTTGTGAATGTAGCGTCCGATTTCCTTATAGCAATTTAATTATTTGGGAGTGTTGGACTCCTGTCAAATTAATATTAAATTGGCAACAAGTTCGTGGCGGTTTCTTTTTACATATAAAAAGAGTAATATATACAAGACTTGAATACAATAAAAAGACTTTCAATACCTCGCTGGTAGCAAACATCCAAGTCAAATTTAATTTATGTATAAATTCTCTGGTGCTTTGCAAACTAAAATTTCCGTTTGCTAACCAAACACACAAAGTAAGAGCTGTTTCTTCGATTATAACAATGTTTTTACACAAGAATAAATGTCACGTGCAGCTTTTGTGCACAATAGAACAATAGATCAATGTTATACGTACGAATCTTGTAAGCGGGACTTAAGATTTAAGAATGCACAGCAAGTGAACAAACAAGTTCACCTTATAGAACTGCCGATCGGAATAACAATTGTGTGAAGTTGTGTGTTAATAAACAAAACAGATTGTGGTGGAAGAGAAGCACTATGTTACGCCTCGAGCGCCATCTCGAGGTAGTCGAGCGCCTGGCGCGCGGCGTGCGGGCGCCGCGGCGCCGCGAACGCCAGCTCGGGCGCCGCGGGCGTCAGCTCCACCACGTGCAGGGCGCCCAGCTGCGAGTAGCGCGCGCTCAGCCCCAGCGCGCCCGCGGCGGCGGCCAGCGCCTCCTCGGCCTCTTCGTCGCCCGCGCGGCGAGAGGCCAGCGCCGCCGCGGCCTCGTCGCGCCTCTCCTTGTCTGCCCACAAATCACAACACATCCCGTCATAATAAAGGTGCGGTTTCATCCGCGATAATGTTGCTTGCAGATATGTGCCGTTTCACGCAAATATGGCTATGAGTTAAATGCGCTATTCGAGATATGACATTAAATATCAATTGACATACAGATGTATTAGTAAGTAAGCCTTCAGGGCCAATCCTAAACAATGATAGGCAGCGAAAAATACTAAAAGTCTCGAAGCCGATTTTGACGAAAACTAAAATGGTATCACATTTAAATCAAGGATTAAATCAGCTGATTTTGAAAACAAACCAAAAAAATAAACTCACCTGTAATATTACACCAAATCGTAGTATACATATAGCTTATAAAGATAATTTTTGTGAAAGAATATTAAACAGCAAACCGAGGGCTGTTTGTGAACAAAAGGCGTTATTTTTTATAACTTTAAATAAGACGCATTTGGCCAATCTCAATATTTAACATTAATGTAGATGAAACCATAACATAACCAGAAATTCATTAATAATTGTAATACTAAATTCATAAACACGAATGAAATGTGTGTATGTGAAAATGTGAAATGTGTACAAGCTAGGTTGCGTGTGTATGGGAGAGTGGTGTGAGTGCACGTAGATATTGCGAATGGGTACGTTTGTGAGTATACATTGTTACACATACACATGTATGACTTGTTAGGGCGCATTCACACGCGTCCATCGTTGACGATTCGTTAAAAAAAAGCCATTCACATTTATAAATCAAGTCATGAGTTAATCAAAACATTTCTGAACTGAATTGTGATACAAATAGACTAGTCAACAAGTGCCTTTTGGAGCAACTTTTTCCAGCAGTCTCCGTCTCTAACAATTATCACACTTGCAATGTTCATGTTCAAGCAAAAAAAAATAATTAATTAACTATTGAATAACTAAATGAAAAATTGTTATAAAAAAATTTCAAGCAGATTATTATTCATTCATTCGGTTAGTGCCTGAATTTTTTAATTTTATATTCATTATGTTTAAATAATATTTATTCATTAAAGGGCCGATGTGGGTGTGGCTTGCGTAACCAGAGTACCCGTTTTCAGCCGTATTTTCATCCCTCTGGGAAAATTATAAATATTGATCTTACAGTTACGGGAGTCGAGACTTTTTTTAGGAAATTTCGAAAAATCTTTATTACTTTTTGAGATATTTGCAAAAAACTAAACCCCCTCTTTTTTTAAAAGTTAATTGTTAATCACTTTTACAATTTTTGCAAGCGGAACTTCATTTTTTTCAAAAATCATCTAGATGCCATTCCGAATCGAATGAAACCTCATTTATAATTTTCGGAGACTGCTGAAAAAAGTTGGTCCAAAAGGTACTTGTCTAAAAAAATCGAAATAAAAGGCGATTTTTTCATAATGAGTTCCTTTTATGTATTCGTGATTTTTCACAATTCACGAATACATATGTCAATTGGAAATTAAAAAAATAAAAACAAACCGTGATTTTTCGCGACTATATAATAATAACGATTCATCATTATGAATCAGCTCTAAGCATCGGGAATATATAAGCTCACTTGGTCATTACTAGGTATATTTATTGCGATGACTTTCGAACATTGTTGATTGAAACAGGTGTATAATACGTCATACGAGAAAACACTTGTTCATAATCAGATTCCGATACTTTACGGTTGCGTTATCCGAAATCGGGTAAAAATAGTCTCATTATACTTGTGGGGAAAATGGTTTTTGAATCTTCTACTAGGGTATGTAAAATATAAATTCCCATTTAAATTAAAAAGATGTTAAAAAGACAGTGAATACTTCTGTTCTTCTTGATTCTAAATCCATTTGCCTCACACCACATGACATCACTAAACTAGATTAGTTAATGATAGGAGAATGCCACTCAAGTCGTACCAGAGGAAGCTCAACTATAACATTAATTTAAAAACCTTATTACTTACATAATAAATAAATAAAAGGTTTTTGTTGTGAATTGGTACAACTTGGAAGCATGTTCTTGTCCGACCACAGCATGGTTAATGGCCTGTTTCTATATCTTACTGATCATTGCTGTACTGAAGGTTAAAACGTGATATTAACCGCATACAATGCCACTCTTGTACTATTAATAAGGCGTAAGGAATAGAAACTCGGCCGGAAGAAGAGCGCGGTCGGTCACGAGGTGGCGTCAGAACTACACACTGGCGTAGTCTGGCACTCTTACATTAAAAACTGTCCGCATACATTACTGCTAAACTTGTTTTGAAGCAATACAATTAAAGATACCTTGTTCATGAAAACATAGGCATTTCTATTTAGTTAAAACTATCTTCTGAAAACTACACCATTTATTAGGGTAAACAGTATCTAAATGTTGTCTTGGGATATAAGCTTGCTGTGCCGAGATTCATTTAGATCCATTTATTAGTCTTCTAGTGGTGCTCTAACAGAGAGAAAAAACTTATGAATTGTGTTTTCAGAATCCCTATTCCGAATTAGCTTCCCCGATTGTTTCCACTTTTTTTAATGCATTGTACAGTCAGCAGCAAATAGAAAGGGACGGCCAAGATGGTCAAATAGATAACAACATCGAAAGTGATCATTAGTATCGGTACAGCCAATGTGGTCTAATTGTTCGAACCAGTCTTCTTGTCCAAAAACATCGTTACACGCACAGCGTCAAATACATTAGAGCATTCAAGTCGCCAAAATGATCGATACACTCTAGAAAAATGAACTCTATTCTAAATGTGATTACATTCAAATCGAAATGAATTCATACTGGGTACATCAAAATTGTATTTCAAATTGAATGAGTTATTAACGCAGCTTGCTAAATTTGCATTGTAATAATCACCTTTCTTTTTTAAAAGGCGTTTGAGTCAAAAGAGGAGGATGATGTGAGCATAATAATATTACTCACGTGCGAGCCAGGGCACGCACTCGGATTGGAAGGAAATACCAGTTTTTTTTCCAATAAAGCATAATTTATTGACTACTTACAAACCTTGTTAAAACTTCTATCCCACAGGGGCAGAGATCAAGTCTTTAGTTTTGTGACTGATACCCACCTGTGTTTTATTACTAACTTTATGGACACAGAATGATTTCATGTCATAAATTATATCGTGGCGAATGATGGTGGAACCATATGGTTAGCTAGTTTTAGAACTTTTAGAATAAACTAAAACATTCTAGAAGGAAAAGACAAGGACGGATATATTTTAGAAAGGTTCGGGAAGGAAGAGACAGAGATAGATAGATGTTAGAAAGGGATAGATGTATAAACGAAATTCCTGAACAGAAGGTTCGGGAAGGAAGAGACAGAGATAGATAGATGGATTCCAGAGAATTCTTCCGGGTACATAATAGTGTAAGGCGCGCCTACCGGGCAGTGTTTAGAGTTGTGTTCAGTTCAAGACAGTGAAGCGACAAGTGCGATACGAAAGAGTTGGAAACAGAGTTTAGTGGTGAATTTAGAGAAAAGTTCAGTGGGCAGTTAGTGAAGGAAGAGTGTAGCGTAGTTAGAGTAACGAACTAGAGGCGAGCTACACGCCGTAATATTGGAGGTGAGCACTGCAGCAGCAGTGGGGGAGGTCTACACAATATCAGCGACGGTATTGTGAGCGAGACACCTTATCGTCGGGACTGTGCATCGTTAGCCGTACGTATAGGGGCAACCCTGCAGAGAGGCATTACGTGCGGCTGTGTAAGACAATGAAAGATTTAAATTAAAACTTGTTGTCTTCCAATCCATAAGAGCATACCCCCGCTCGCACGTAACAATATCTATCGAAAAATAATACGTTAAATTCTAAGCAGTTTGTTATGGATCACAATATTTCGATAGTTTACAATCTCGCTAGATAGATTAGAATCTAACGGTGTGTTTGGCCACAGTAGCTCACTATAATATTATTTCAGTTAACTAAAGATATATTATTAACCCACAAATTTTATAAATGGTCAGATGTTTCAGTCCTCTTGATTTGTTTCTTTTATCTTTGAGTTTTCGATTAAATTAAATACTACCGGCTTTATTCATAAACAGTCAGAGTAATAAAGATAAAGAGGCGTTCAAACTCACTTTAACACTCTATGAATAAGAATATTCTATATAAACGATGGAGAATACGATGCATTTTTAGATTTCTTGTCTGTCAGTCGATTTGTCTGTTTTTTGGGATTTTGTTAAAAACTACTAGGCCGTTTTCAATTCGAATTTCGCTGATAAAGAGAAAATTTTTCGACTTAAATTCTGCGCTACCTTTTATCCCGGAATCCCGTGGGAATTTTTTCGGGAACACTTTGATGAGGACAGAATAAAAAATGCTTTCTTATTTCGATATTTTCCCTAGTGTGATTTAAAGTGGTTAGTATGCAAAAATTATCTGATTTGGATATTACTTATACTAAAACATAGTACTTTGAACCGCATATCTCCTGGGATTTTTCCTGGGAATAGTATAAATTATTTATTTGCATAACAATTAGTTGAATCATATTCAATTGACACTAAAACAATGGTTTACGTTCTTCTTTCCTGAAGTAATTATTTAACATACTTCTGTATGAAAGTTACAAAAAAGAACTTGTTGAAAATAGAGTAAGAAATATATATAAAACAATTTTCAGCTAGACGTGTTGTTTACAGTTTATTGCCGCTTCTTCTCCTTAACATAAATAACAGGTTGCTAAGTGGTGTATTTATTTTTAATAAACTTTTGAATTTGAAATTCCGAACGCTTCGGTACTTTATGTATGAGTGGTTTAAAGTGGTTAGTTAAAATGCATACAAATTGGCTGATTCCAGTAAGATTTCACTAGAACGTTAGCTTAAGCTTTTTTCAATTATTCGGCTATATTATTGTATATCTTAGGCATCACGATTTTTATTACCGAGTATATATCACGAGAATTCATATACGCATTTGACATTGAAACAATATCCACGGAACACTAATTATTTAGTGATAATAAATGAAGTTTTATCTGGAATTTTAAATTTCTTGTGTATTGAAACTCTTTAGTAGATATTTCCCCAAACTCACATATACATAGAAAATATACTCACATATAAATAGTGTATTACGTCAAATGAAATGTTAAAATAAGTTAATATTGTAAAATAGCCTTGTCTGTACATTGAAGCTATTAAAAAAACCAATTGGGATCAAGTTGTTTGTTGATTGATGGAAAATTGAAAAAAAAAAATGTATTTTTCATACATATATGTTAATTTCCTTGAGGTTTTAACTATTATATAGACATTTTTAACTTAAATGCTGAAAAAGCTATTACCATGGAAATTCTAGTGTAGTTTTTTCGGAAAGCGGATCACTGCCGGAAACTTCTAGAATTTTCTAGGGAATTATACGCCTAGAAATATCATGAAACCTGGCCGTGTTACTCTTATTACAGCAGTTTGATACGTTATGACTTTTTTATACATGCTATACTAGGACTCATGAAATTTCCCGGGATTTCCTTTTACTTCCAAACCACTAGATCAACTTTGACGCAATGCTCGTAAATCACAAGATACTGTCTGTATTTACATCCTCAGTGGGGCATCTTTAATTGAATAAGTCTTTAGTAACATTGGTAATGTTGGGGTTTTATGGATATATCCAGGATTCATGTATTGTCATATTATAAATGCATTAAATTTTAAATATTGATAAAATAACTTTAATCTTTGCCATTTAAGTAATGAAAATGAAATCGACGGCAAAGACTAGTTACGTCATAAAAATGAAAAATATTTTTATGACAGTAATAGAACTATTTGAATTTTGATTTAGTATGAATTCATCTCGATCTGACTCTAATCACATTTAGAATAGAGTTCATTTTTCTAGAGTGTATCGATCAATTTGGCGACTTGAATGCTCTAATGTATTTGACGCTGTGCGTGTAACGATGTTTTTGGACAAGAAGACTGATTTGAACAATTAGACCACATTGGTTGTACCGATACTTATGATCACTTTCGATGTTGTTATCTATTTGACCATCTTGGCCGTCCCTTTCTATTTGCTGCTGACTGTACAAACACGACCCGTTTACAGATTTATCATAGGATAGTTTGTTTAAATTTGTTTACAAATTTGATTATGGTAATCAATTACTTTTTTGTTTGTCAATTTACAGATGATATTTTTCATTTTGTAAGTTTTCAATATTTGAAAGCCATAATATATCAACTGATGTCTATGGCCCAATTTATTTATTTATATGTTACATCAATTACTAATATGGTCGATGATATGGTACACTGTTGCTGTGAATAAAGTCATTATGTGGTTGAAAATGTCAATGTGTGCAGCACTCACAAAGTCTGTGGCACAGATGTGTCATTAAACAAGTTCCGTCTTGTCACTCTGTCCCATGAACATTGGTGGATCCCTGTGTCAAATTAAATGCCTTTAATATTTAAAACATTCTGAAACCAATTGCCAATGCGCTTTAGTATGTAATAGTATTAGCGATTAGTCTAATTAGTTGTATTTGGATTTCCGAATGTTGAATATGAAAGGGTCAATTGAGTCAAAACTGGGTCGTCAGAGCAATGTACGCAGACGTTTGATAGGTGGGAATGATGCAAACGAGAAGCCAGAGAACACCACCGGCAACCTGACGGTACTAACCTATGGTTCTGCACAAACCTAAGTGGTACTCGGATATCTTCTGGCCGAGGTCCTCGCGCTGCGGCGCCTCCGCCGGCGCCAGGTAGCGCTCCATGGCCTTCTCGTGCGCGCGCACCAGCGCCTCGTCCTGTGCAACGACATCATCCGTTCAAGTCACAGGTCACAGGTCACACGTCACAAGGGCCGGCGTCGTTCGTGCGAGCGGCAGACAGCGAGTACCTCGTGGAAGTCCTTGGTGTGCCTGGCGAGGTTCTCCTTGAGGTAGGAGTAGAGCTGCTCGGCGGCCACCTGCCGCGCGGCCTTCTTGGTGGCGGCGGTGGCGCGGCGCGAGTGCCGCCCCACGCGCGCCTCCACCGTGAACTGGCGCAGGTGCGGCGGGCCCGTCGTGCTCACCTGCGCGCATTCACCATTGAACACATGCACATATATAACAGGACAACACTTTTCATCAGGTAACACATGTTAACAAATATAAATTAAATTCATCCTTCCTGTTAAAAAAAAACATAAAACAATTTTTGTTGGAACTCAATTGAGAAAATAATGATGCAGAAGACTGGCGAAAAGATTTCTATTTATTATTATTGTTTCAGGCCTCCCTTTTAGCCATCTTATCGGCCCATACATGTCACAGTCAGTTAGTGTCATAAAATTAGTCACAAAAGTATATTAAGCTCACTTTTCAATTCAAATGTGCAAGAAAAAAATGTTTCTTGTTGACTAGTTATTGCTTGCATTACTGTAAACATTATATGCAGAGGTATCCCATGGCAACCATACATTTTTCTGTAATAAAAAGTGATCCATATGTTATTCGAGACTATATCTCTGTGCCAAATATCATCCAGATGCATTCAGTCATTCTGGTTTTTATAACTCAATAAGTATAGAATTTACTTACAACATCATAATCAGAAGCAGGCAGCTTGTACTCCTCACAGAATTCTTTGAGCAGAGCCACATAGCTCCGTATGTCCGGTTTCGGCACCCCAGCCTCAGGCCCATTTAGTATACTCTGGAACAAGGCGCTGAACACTAAACATAACATAATACACATAATAGCTCAAACAGCGGAACTTTGTTTTGAAGGAAACTACACAGGCTAGTCTAAGGCAAGTTGTGCAATTATCCACTCAACTTGAAGGCTTCTTCACATATTTTAATAAACTTTAAAGGAGCATTAAACAGTTATCAATAAATTTAAAATGCTTAATCAATTAATGTTACAATACAATAAATTATTTTAAAAAACTAGTTTAAGTAGAAGTTAATCTAAATAAGATAACTTCTACTAGAGAACATTTTCAAATATTATGCATATAAGTTACACCTTAAATTTACTTCCTATTCTATGTACACCACTTTGCAATGTCTTATTATGCTTATTATACTGTTTAAGCAGAATTCTTTTTTAATAACAACTTGGAAAATTTGTTTTTTAAATTGACTGCCCTGACATTCTCAATCAATTAAAAGTTTAGATAATGTAATAAGTTGCACATGCTGATTTGACCACATTTCATAGTTAGTTGTATGGAGAACAAATGTTTAGTTCAACTGCTGTAAAGTAAAGAAATACAAGTAGGAAAGTGGACCCTTAGCTTAAAATTGGACACATATATACATCATCATACAGTTAGATAAAGTAGAATGGTTGTGAATATTATTGTAATATAACTATGGTATTTTATATTGTATAGGTAAAAATCATAACTACTGAAATTACAGTACTATTTTTATTAGTATGAATGCAAAATCTGCAAGGAACTCACAGGTGTAGTTAGTCAAGTGAGTTATCATTTTGAAAGGAAGCTCATTGTATAGGTGTACCTTGGTTATAGATGTGGTGGGTGCTTCGCCACTGCCATAGGGTGGAGGCACGGAGTAACCTTTCTTGGCTAGTGTCCACAGCATGAGTTTTGCTGCTTCCTGTTTTGCCTCTTTCTTGGAATGTGCTGATGCAATGACAGTTTCACCACACGCTGTACATCGATAGTCAAATGTGGACTGGTGTTGTGGCCCAGACTGAAATTAACATTTCGACAAACACTTATAGTAATCACTAAAGATAGCATTACTTATTTTGAGCATGCTAAAAAATTTAGTCATTTGATTTTTGGGCATGCTACCTGTGAGAGCGGTAGAAGAGGGCATGTTTTGAGTGCTCTGTAGTGAAACAGATTACTTATGAGATTGCTTATCAATTCGAGATATCAATGTATGACAGGCGTGTCTAAAAACCACAAAACATCGCTTTTAGTGACATATAATCAGAGTTACAAATGTCTGTGTAACACAAGGTCACCTCTATATGAAAATAACATAGCACAATAATAATGCTTATGAACCTTTCTAAGCCCTGCCTTTAAACAGCACATGTGCCGAATTGTTTGCTTTGAGCATACTTATTTAGGTGTATGTTAAAAACTAGCATGCTTGTAGCTAGGAAAGGTTTGCTACTGCAAAGTATGGTAGTTTTAAGTATGCTTTATTATGAGCATGTGTCAGTACCTTAATAAATAATAGTGGTGTTTATTCAGTTGGTGTTTCTATTTGATAGTGGGGATCAACATCCAATGTTTTGCACACCTTGGTTTCCAGAATGTTCCTTAGAACTTAAGTGCAAAAATAAGGATAATGATTAGTTAATTAGTATTACCACTTTGTTTATTAATAATGAAAACATAGATTTAAAATACCTGTGCAATGCATTCGTATTCTGGTATTGTTGCCATTTTTACCATCATCTCCTGGAGGACTGTTGCTGCTGTTTTCATTTTGCTGTTATTTCAATAACTTTATTCGTAATGTGAAAGACTGGGATTACTCTCCTGATAACCACGAAATATTATAATTTTTTATACAAATCTACTTCTTTCAAATTCTGTTCGTTTATAGTTTAGGAAAAAAAATAGACATATTTTAATGTTTCTTCTATTTACTGTCAGTTCTGGCATAAACATAAATGCATAATAAAAAATTCTGGCAACAAAGCTTTATGAACCAACTTTTTTATTTATTTATTCATGACCATAGAATCAAAGTCTTTCAGTCTGAAACATGTTAATTAATAGTTTTTCGTATAGAGCGCAGTTGTATTGCAGGCTACAACCGACGCCATTCAATGGAGTTCTTGTGAAAACTCGAAAGATCACATCTGACTATACAGTTCATATTTCTCACAAAAACACATAATTTCTACTCAAAAACGATCAATATCCTGCAACTATTGTTCATTTTAGAGTAGTAATACACATTTTTAGAAAATAAAAATGCACAGCACAAAGTCTCCTTTCAGTTCCCGCCAAAAACTCTCCCAACTTTTTTAAATGACCAGTGCTGCCATGCTGTAATTGCAAAATTACAGAGTCCTAGATGTAAAAATATAGCTTTTGCAAGAAAAATAGAGTAATAACAACATTAGGAAGAAATCAGTAATTTGGTTAGAACTTTGCATCTAACATAACCAACTTATTAAATGTTTAGTTTTTATAATTAATGGTCATTACTTCTAATTCATAATAAATATAGTTGAAGTTACACTTCTTTTGCCACGTTAGGAAAAATGATGCGAGTAAATTTTTACAATGCGTGCCCACACGTCTCCGGTCACGAAAAATCGTCACCCTGAAGTTAGCTATAGTCAACATTTTAGTTTTTCTATTGTTAGTGTCGTTTTTTCTAAAAACGTAGAATAAGGCGAAAGATAACATTTAAAAAAGATTTTTATCTTGTTACGCCAAAGAAGTATAACTTCTAACGCGTGTACATAAGTTCACGTACATTAAAAAAATAATATAATAAGGTGGTTTGGCAAGTATTAGAGAACAGATTAAATAAGACTGACAAATAATATCAATGACAGTTATATGAAAGTGCAAAATTGGTATCGGTATACTTGCTACGACTAAAACATAGATTATTCAACAAGTAAATTAACAAAAATCAAGGTAAACAGACGTACATAAATATGTAAAGATCAGTGCAAGAAGATGAATCGAAGGATGAGCATAACAATCGAAGTGAATAGAGATGTATCATATCTGCTAATCCAGTTAGTCATGGTAGTTTGTAATATGTATGTTCTATTATTTAGTCATGAACAATGTAAGTTTTACATTAATTTTTACCCGTGTAGGAACGGAGAAAAAATACAATTTCCTGCGGCTGGGCGGCCTGTCGTAAAAGGCGACAAAACAACCCACAGCCAGGTGGTGTGTTCCGGCATTAGTGACCAGGTTCCAGTCTCCCTTAAGAGAGCAGCAGCGCATTTGTAGCATCTTTGGTGTTGCAAATGTCCATAGGCGATGGTAATCGCTTTCCATCAAGTGGGCTGTCTGCCTGTATGCTGAACTAGTGCAATAAGAAAATAAAAAAAATAATGATATCATAACTACTTTTATGTGTTTAACTGTACCTTAATTGAGTAATATAATACGGGTGGCGTGACTTGGCGAATGTGAACATAGGCTCTGCGAACTTTAGCCCATGTAAACTCGTGAAGAAAATACAGTGACCAAGTAGTACAAAGCAATGAAAAAATGCAGGGATGAAGGGTGACCAATTGTTTTACTGACGAGTCGTATGCCCACTCATCACACGAGTGTACATGCTTTAAAGTTAGCAGAGCTTATATTCACATTTGCCAAGTTGCACTGGCCGTATTATACTTACTTTATTATACGAGGAATACCCCACCCTATATGCATAGAGTTAATTAATTATTTAAAAATATTATTTCAAAGTAGCATTTTTTAATAATGTACTCAATATTTTTTATAAATATAATGTCTTTAACTTCATCCTTGAAATTACATTTATATTAATAAATTGTGTAGAGATGCCATTAATATACGGTGAATTTAGGTATTCATAGTGTATCTGGCAGGACTGAAAATAATTCTTCGTTTTAAATATGGCTTCGCTCAATTTATGTATCTAGCCAGTAAGAGTTGTAGTCAGTTTTAGAATAAATTGCTTTACCTTAAGCTTATCTTTATTTTACGTTAAATTATAGGTTTTTGACTGTCGCCAAACGAGAGAGTTCTAGAAGCAACTTAAAAAGAACTCAATCTTCATGGTTTTTATTAAATATTGTTTTTTACCATTTGTATATTTATAGTTATATGTGTATTGTATGTAGTTTTAAATAAATAACTTTTCTTTCAAAAAGCACTTTTCACTGAATTTTCGACATAATTCTTGTTTTAAAAAACCACTGTTGATAACCAATACGATCTGCGAACATATTTAAAAAAATTAAATTGATAGTCCTTATAGCAGCGAGAGGTAAAGGTTAAATGACACTTCAGAATTCTCTTGCGCCTTTTCAAGTTCACTTAACGAAATTGGAAAAGGGCTTTCAATTTATGATTGATATAAGTTAAAGTTTAGAAAATATTTTTTACGTAATAAGAGGTTGACTGGAACTTTTAATCGGATTTTCTATACAAACAAACGGGCCATGCTACCTCAGTCGCAACTCGCAAGCGTAGACAGTTCTCTGTCTACGGTCGCAAGAGTGTTACGTGTTTCGTTTTTTTATAACCTGATTTTTCTATGACCTGGACTAGGATGACATTTGTAATCGACCATTTTATGTTGCAAACTTGGTGTAACTCCTCACTGTGAGTTGAATCCTATATAATTTTTACAGAAATTATGTAGGATATATTTAAATCAGAGATTAATTCTTTGATTCACATAGGTATAATGGGTTGATGTTAGTCAGGTTTTGAAAAATCGTATTTATGATCTGTATCGACTCTTTTATTGAATTAAGTCAGGCGTAGAAACTTGTGATCATTATCTTAAACTAATTTAATCGATCAATTTAAGGTTAATCATGTTTCGTGCGATGATTGAGAGTTCCCATGGCTCACTTCCTCCTCCCCTATCCCCCTTTTCCAGTATCATCCTTCCTGTCGCATTCCTCTTGCCTCATCCTTATATCTCATCTCCCTATACCGTCCTCCATTCCTAATCCTAAAGCCCGTTGGGTTTGCCCCTTGTGTTAAATATAGTATACGCGTCTCTTTAGTACCTCACAACGCCCAAAAAATCAACCAATGACATTTGTGTATGACATCAACGCCCCATAATCCGTTCCATTAGAGTTTCTGATTGTATCGTCCGCTAGCAAGTGGAACGGGAAAATCGCGGGCGTGAACGTGGTCGCTGTGAGTCCCTTCTACAAGGTAGCCTTAGATATGTATAGACGATGGGAAGCCTTTTCCATGAGGGCCATCTGCCTGTTTGCTAGAATCGCTATGAAAAAGAAATTAGACGGAAATTTTTTATATGGTTTTGTCGGCTTCACTCCCGCCGGGAGCGAATCACACTCGAAGTATAATGCAATAATAATCTGAAATGAGATAATCAAAGTTTATTACACTAGAATTACTACAATTACAATGTTAAATACAGCACAGTAATACACAGAAATATTAAGACAACTCCAAGAGTCGTCTCTTCGCTTGTCAGGTGTCGAGCATCAATTTGCCCTTAAATAATACTGCCAATATCAAACAATAACTATCGGCCACAATATACTATGGGCCTTTCGTCCAACAGAGCTTCCGTTCTGTTAAACCGATGGACGTAGGATCACGGTTGTAGACTCGTAGACTGTCGGATTAAGACTCTCCCTCTTCTGCCCGAAAACCGCGTATTTAAGGTCCTCGTAGCACGCCGCACTGACAGCATCCGGTACTGCTTTGGCGCCACTTCAATAACACCAACTTCCGCTATCCGTATAACTTCCGACTTCTGGTTACTCTATTTCCGATATTCGTTAGCTTGATAATAAATGTTTCTACGTTGACATCCGGTTACACGACTTCCGATTACCACATTTGAATACTACCGTCATATGGTAACTTTATAATAACAAATACTATTCCGACACGGCCGTCCTGATAATCACACGTCCTCGTGTGTCTGCCAATCTGCGAACAAAAAGCAAAACACAGTACTTGCTCACAAAACCACTCGGCTACTCCTGACAAATAAAGATTATACTTTCCCATCAAAGTAACAAACTTTGAAATTTTTTCAATGATTATTATTTTAAGAATAGTGTAACAATTTCATGATCTCTACGTAACAACTAGAACTATTAACGATTATTATCTCAAGAATAATATAATTTCATGATATCTATGTACAAACTCATTTAAGTACCAAAAACTTGAAAAATAACTAAGAATACTAGAAATTATTATTCAGGGCTACAGAAATTTCAACAATAATTAACCACAGTAAAAAAAATCTAGAGACCAGAATAACGACTATTGTACACCTTTAGCAAACTATCGGACTAAAATCTCACTCGACATGGAGCTCTAAACTTAAAAACTATGCGTTAAAAAGTTACCTACAATTACTAGGCGTAATAATAACTGAACTTGGGCTCATCAAACATAAAAACTGGGTGAAACTAGAGTTATTCTAGAAACCGGGTAAAACTTCGTTATTCTAACTTGAATCAAAAACCAGTTGAAACTCGAGTTAGTCTGACTTGAATCAAAAACCGGGTAACACGTACGTTATTTAACACGTACGTTATTCTTATTTGAATCAAAAACCAGGTGACACTTACGTTATTCTAACTTGAATCAAAAACCAGTTGAAACTTGAGATAGTCTGACTTGAATCAAAAACCGGGTGACACGTACGTTATTTAACACGTACGTTATTCTTACTTGAATCAAAAACCAGGTGACACTTACGTTATTCTAACTTGAATCAAAAACCAGTTGAAACTTGAGATAGTCTGACTTGAATCAAAAACCGGGTGACACGTACGTTATTTAACACGTACGTTATTCTTACTTGAATCAAAAACCAGGTGACACTTACGTTATTCTAACTTGAATCAAAAACCAGTTGAAACTCGAGATAGTCTGACTTGAATCAAAAACCGGGTGACACGTACGTTATTTAACACGTACGTTATTCTTACTTGAATCAAAAACCAGGTGACACTTACGTTATTCTAACTTGAATCAAAAACCAGTTGAAACTTGAGATAGTCTGACTTGAATCAAAAACCGGGTGACACGTACGTTATTTAACACGTACGTTATTCTTACTTGACTCAAAAACCAGGTGACACTTACGTTATTCTAACTTGAATCAAAAACCAGTTGAAACTTGAGATAGTCTGACTTGAATCAAAAACCGGGTGACACGTACGTTATTTAACACGTACGTTATTCTTACTTGAATCAAAAACCAGGTGACACTTACGTTATTCTAACTTGAATCAAAAACCAGTTGAAACTTGAGATAGTCTGACTTGAATCAAAAACCGGGTAACACGTACGTTATTTAACACGTACGTTATTCTTACTTGAATCAGAAACCGGGTGAATGCATTAGTCATAAAACCGAACCAGCTAACGACACTTCTCAATCCGTCAATTGTACCAACACATATGGACGAAACGAGTGTATCCCCCCAACCAACCCGCAACGGGTTTGGCCCGGATGACACATCTGAATCAGACGAGCGAATCCCCTCAACCAACCCCACAGGGTGTGGCCCGGATGACGCTCTCTGAACCGCGGACGAGTGAATCCCCTCAACCAACCCCGCAGGGTGTGGCCCGAATGTCACTGTCACATCTGAACCAGACGAGCGAATCCCCTCAACCAACCCCGCAGGGTGTGGCCCGGATGTCACTGTCCCTATAACCTGGCGGAGTGAAATCTTCAAACTAACCCTGTTAGGTATAGCGTCTTGAATAGCACGGCGCGGTGTATTCTTCAAACTAACCTTGTTAGGTATAGCGTCTTGAATAGCACGGCGGGTGTATTCTTCAAACTAACCTTGTCGGGTGTAGAGTCTTGAATGACACTTGCCTCTCAATGTGGTGGAGTTCATCCTTCAAACTAACCTTGTGGGTGTAGAGTCTTGGATGAAACTCCCCTCAAACGTCTAAACTGGACGAGTACACAGTTTCCTTAACCTGGTGGAGTGCATTCATCATACTATCCGTGCTGGGTATAGCGCCCGAATGCCACTCCCCACAACCATCTGGACCGGACGAGTGTACCCATCATACTAACCCCATTGGGTATAGCGCCCGAATTACACTCTCCGCGACCAGCACATCTCAACCAGACGAGTGTATCCTCTCAACCAACCCCCGCTGGGCGTGGCTCGGATGACACTCAATTCGACCATAACACACAATCAGAGCAACCAAGGTTGTCACTCTACAATGAACAAAGACTCACGAAGTAATTTTCCGATTTACAATACGGACAATAACTAGCGCATTCACCCTAATTTAGGAATTTAAAATAATTGTTACATTCTGTCTTAAATACCTCTGTCTACTCTATAGTAGCTTTCAAATGTCATAGCCATAGCTATCCTTACTGTAAAACCCACAGCTATCCTCACTGTAAAACTATTATCATCCGAATCTAACGAGTCTTTCATATAACGCTCGTAAACTTTCTTTACAAGAAAGATACCAATGGAAAACATCGCATAGGAACAAAGTCTCATAACCAACTTACACTATACATAATGTAAGTAAAATCACTCGAAAGGTAGACTCGATTTTCATGTAAAATCGAATGAAAGAAACTGACTTGTCGTTCACGAGATCTAATCACATCGTCTATACAACATATCTCAAATCAAAATAATTATAGAAAATACTAACTACGCGATCTTTCCTAATTTTCGATGTTCGTAACATACTAGGGAAGATATTAGAGTATTTTCATTCACGTTAGAGTATTTTCATTCGCGAAAAATATTACTTGAATATGAGGGTAGTACAATAACTCTTTACTTTGCATAATCCACACCAAAATAATAAAAAATACCATACCTTCTGTGCTAGGTAGAATAGACACGTAATTGTTACCTTAGCACTCACAGTACCAACGCGAGTACGAACCCGTTCTGGCGCACACACAGTGAGCTTAGGTTCTCAACGATGACCCGACCATGCAGGCAGAAGGCCGCCGCTCCACAGGTACCTTCAAGGCACCACCACTACGCCGCCGCTAGTTCCGCTGATGGCCGCATCCCGTTGACGGTCGCGACATGTCGATAGTCCTGCACTGATATTGCTTCCATTATAGGCACAGGCGGATCCCACTTCTGATGTCGGCTTCACTCCCGCCGGGAGCGAATCACACTCGAAGTATAATGCAATAATAATCTGAAATGAGATAATCAAAGTTTATTACACTAGAATTACTACAATTACAATGTTAAATACAGCACAGTAATACACAGAAATATTAAGACAACTCCAAGAGTCGTCTCTTCGCTTGTCAGGTGTCGAGCATCAATTTGCCCTTAAATAATACTGCCAATATCAAACAATAACTATCGGCCACAATATACTATGGGCCTTTCGTCCAACAGAGCTTCCGTTCTGTTAAACCGATGGACGTAGGATCACGGTTGTAGACTCGTAGACTGTCGGATTAAGACTCTCCCTCTTCTGCCCGAAAACCGCGTATTTAAGGTCCTCGTAGCACGCCGCACTGACAGCATCCGGTACTGCTTTGGCGCCACTTCAATAACACCAACTTCCGCTATCCGTATAACTTCCGACTTCTGGTTACTCTATTTCCGATATTCGTTAGCTTGATAATAAATGTTTCTACGTTGACATCCGGTTACACGACTTCCGATTACCACATTTGAATACTACCGTCATATGGTAACTTTATAATAACAAATACTATTCCGACAGTTTCATAGTTCTAAAAAGTATTCTCCCATTGCATTATTTATAGTAGAATTATTTTCTCTGTGCAGTTTGGGTTATAAATAATCGGAGCGGTGAAGCGAGTTTTTCGCTCTCTCTTCCACTCACGGGCCTTATGGGCAGGCATAGTGATACGCATTATTATTGTCGATAAGCGTTATTGATAGTGTATTTAGTTTTACCATTTTGTGGGTTAGTGATTGATATCATTGAAAGAAAAAAATAGATAAAACAACGTAATTTTTATTAAATAAGAATAATAGATAGATAGATAACACTTTATTGCTCACCAAATATACAATTTCAAAATATACAATAACAATAATGACAAGGCAGAGACAAAAGGCGGCCTTATCGCTGAAAGCAATCTCTTCCAGGCAACCTAAATTAAGGAATAACTTAATCTAATCTGGCGATGTAGGTGGTGCAAATCATTAAATATCATAAATAAACATACTTAAACTACATAACTTATAAATAAAATAAACATACTTAAACTGATAATAATAATGATTTAAAATAAATTTTTGATTAGGTATCTATGTATTATAAAACTATAAGTACAAATGTTTAGAATGTAACAAGTTATATTAAAAATAAACATAAATACTTATATCTAAGTTTAAAATTAACAGCAAAAAAGATAATAATGATTTTTGTAAGAATGATAATCTTTCTTTGATAAAAATGAGTTTTTATCGTTAGTGGCGTTGCGCCCGCGCAACATATTCACCGCCCTAGCCGGGCTGAGGCCGAGTTTGATTTATGACCCAAACTGCACGGAGAAAATAATTCTACTATAGTTGCAATGAATGTCAATATAAGAGTTTCGATGCATAGCAACTTTCCTTCGGTAAAAAGTTCGATCTGGTGGTACATGAATAAGGAATGCTATCAGTAAACATTGAACTTGTGACGAGTTGTTTTCTTTTATTCACTGGCCATTTGGCAATCGGACAGAGGCAATAAAAGTTTTATGCACCTATTCGATGCGTAGTAAATCCGGAGAAGAGGATAATCAAGGGTATTCACTCAGCGCAATAGATATTTAGAACGTTCGGCTGCTACTTAAAGTACTCTGTAATTTACTTATTCAAAACTTTTATGCTACAGTGGATGTGTGAAAGCGTCACGCGGAAAGACCGTGTCAAGAACTGTCACGTCCGTGTCTTCATGTCCATGATATACAAACTGCAAGAAAGTCACGTTATACGGAAACGGACTAGTTGCAGGCAACAAATGTGCTGGCTTGACGGCTGGCATTACGCATATGAATGGTTTCTAAACAAGGGATGCTGATAGTGCGAAGTGGAGAAAATAATTTTCTGGGGGAATTGTATCAATATACAAGTATTTAAGTGACAAAAGAGATGCACAAGGGCTATGAGTGGACTAAAGTAAATTAATAGTTGTAATTTGTAAACCATACTTTATAAATTCGGGCATTCTTACAGTTCCTTCCCTTTATGAAGTAATACAGTTTGTTAAACAAAATCTCAACCTATTGACACATCCTGTAAGCTTCAGACAAAAGAATAGGATATGTTGTTTATACTTATATGTTATTTTAATAAAACTATATTTTGTATGGTATCCAAATTGTACAACCGTCTACTAGATGAGCTTTTGAATATAACAACTGTTAAATAATACAAAATGCATATTATATTATATTATTGCATATTATATATAATGTTATATCTTCCACAGAAATAACTTTTATATAATTAATGACGACTTACGTAATGTAAGTAAGTCGTAATTAATTTGTATTATTTTGAAATTGGTTATATATCATTAAAATATTTATAGCAATGTGACATTATTTGGTGCTTCTGTAATGATATAGTTTGATGTTTGTGTGATTTATTGATCAATTTATGGCCTGGCATCATTACAAATTGCCAGTATAGTACGTCCGAAACGACATACTGTCGACCCTACAAGGAACTCAACTCCTCTGTAATTTCATGTTCGTGACAGTTTATGAAATAAATGTTATTCTATCCCATACTAAAAAGTAAGAGAAGCTGAAATTAAGGCTTCGAAGAGAACACTCCGAACACAACCGGGATTTAACGCTCGAGTGATGATCTTGATGAATCTCCTTACTCACAAAGCACGGGCAATGCATACGCGTCACAAATTCATCTTTCAAAAGGGACGTAGATTCGAATTCTGGCCGGAAAGCATGCACCACTAGGACTTTTTCTGACCTACCGTCCAAATTGTTGCAATTACCACGTGACGGTGGAAGAGAACGTCGTGATGAAATCTGCACACTGAGATGCCTTACACAAGAGTAGCGCGTACCTTCCCTCTTAAAGTCATGCTCATCTGGCTGTGTTTTTTTTCATGAGTTCAGCAGACAGGCAAACTGATCATCTACATCGCCTGTGGACATTTGTAGCACCAAAAGTGATACCGCTTTCTATAAAGCATAAATTCGAGTTTTTATTGTAAGTAATTACCTTCCGAACATATAACATCCCTGGAATACACTTGGGCTTTTCACGAGGTTTCTTATGTCGCAGAGACACGACCCTTTTGTTTAATGGTTTAGTAGGTTATTACCTATATTGGCCGCATAGTGCCATTGATTAATCGCGTGTAATGATCACAGTACACGCGTAACGCAATAATGATAATGGACTTTTGGTTTAACTTTGTAATACATATTAAGTGAGCGCGCGTCGGGCGGGGGTTGAGGGGCGAGGGGCGGGGTGTCGCGCTCCCGCGTGGGCGTTTCGCTTTCCCAACGTTATTAGCTCTTATGAAATTCGGAAGAAGTTTCGCGGGCGTCGGATTTTAGGCGAAGTTATTATTCAGCGTACAAATAAGCTACTTAGCACAATCTTTGATGTGTTGGAAGACTTGTTAAGTACACATGTATTTAACTATTTTCCATAATACCAATAAAATATTAAACTCATTTTTAACCGATTTCAAGGAGGAGATTCTTAATTCATCGTTTGTTTTACAATGCAATACAATACAATTTATTTATTTACTTAAAAACATGGTACGCATTAGATATGTCAGTACAAAAACAATATATGTTTAGCTCATCAAGGTATTATATGATCTAAGGTTTAGCCATATTTTTTTGTTTCTGAGACCCTACTCTAGATCGCCTATTCCTATTCTCGATGAAATTTGACAGAAGAAAGAAATAATAAAAATAAACTACAATAATATATACAAATATAAACATAACATAAAAATAAATGGAACACAATGGAAAATTTACTTAAATATAAAAATAAACACGTAAAAAGGGTTCTAAAACGAAAATGAACAATGGAAGGCGTTTCAGAGTGAGCCTTCAGAACCAATTTTGGCGATATTTTTGCGTTGAATTTACTAAAACTTAAAAATTGCCACATATACATTGTATTGCTATTGGACTTTGGTTTCCGAAGATATATCACTAAAGTCATTAAAATCGGAAAAAATGCACTGTAACTGCAATTTTTTTTCATTTTTTAAGTTACTCTTGAAGTGTTTATTTTTGCTAGAATTTTTCATTAGAACAACACACCACGATAAATATAGGCTTGCCTCAAAGAAAACCTTTAAATTGAAACCATGAGCCGCTTATTTTGCATCACATCTTTATTGAATAAGATATTATGTAACATTAAATTCGATAAAAGCAAATATATTTCTCGATGTAGGGCGTATTTCCGTAAGTCTGTAATCCTTTTTGTTGATGTCTTGTAATGAAGGTGCAGTGGGTCCGATTCCAAAGGCCGATTTGGGCGCTACAAAGGCGTCTCCCCTACAATGCCGGCGCGAGGCCAGAAATCCGAGCACTTGCATTATGCCGTATATTGCCGGTTTATTATGAGCCCAAGCGATCCGTTTCATTTGAGTCATGGAGCAACGCCACTGCTCGAAGGGAGCGGACAAACGCCAGCCACGATAATGTGAATACTGATTTATCTCCGTTCGCATCTACAAGGTGACCGTGTGGTAATTGGAAATTCTAGAACGATTTACAACATACAACAAAACGAACGAACAGAGAAAGAGTACATTCCTGCGGCTGGACGGCCTGTCGTAAGAGGCGACAAAACAACCCACAGGCAGGTGGTAGCGTATTTACCCGTCTCGATGGCTACCTGATGGCCCATGGTCTATAGTATGCCGCCATAACCTTGACTTGTGTTTCGGCATTAGTGGGCAGGTTCCAGTCTCCTTTAAGAGAGCAGCAGCGTATTTGTAGCATTGTGAAACACAAGACAATATGTGAAAGAATAAGACCGTGTTTATGACATATAGTGAGATTTTTTCTCGTGTCGTCAAATGAATACAATTTTCCTTATGAACGAAAAGCGCTTACTTGCTAAATATTATTATGTGCTTATCTATACGCTACATGCAGTTTGACACTCACAATCAGTGTATTATAGTAATAAATTGCATCTTTACTAAAATAGCACAAGTGAACAGTTGGAACTGTAGAACCAAAAAAAGGAGAGTTCAGTAATTAAAACTAGATATCTAGTAGTAGTTTGTGTCAGTAGAGTTACTTTCGAGTTTGAAAGTGCAATAATTAGCATTCCTAAGCTTTGATGTTACGAGGTCGTATCATTCCATGGTCAACACCGAAGCACACAAAATATAAACGCCTTGAGTATTGTTGGCCCACTAAAACAAATATAGATATTGCACTGGCTTAAATATTGAAGTAATGGGTGACCACTCACACACGGCCAATCCGATCCGTGTAGATCAACGCTCTGTGGCGGGTGGGTTGACTTTATTATCCAGTTTACTTTGGGGGTACATTGACTCGGCCCTGTTTGATCAGCTTCTGCAAATCGTATACTTACTAATTTGCAGTATAACGATATATTTAACAATTTGTATTAGATTGCACAATTTCTGGAGTTTGTTACCATTACTTTAGACTTCCAGGAAAAAGGTAACGACACTTGTATAAACTAGGCATCCCAGAAATATGCGTTGTCTGTATCTTTCTCAATTACAAGAGCAACTTGCGTATCTTCTGAATATATAGTGTTTGTCTGCTTATTTCACTAGTACTCCCCACGAGTTAAAAAGTATATTATTCCAGCAAGTCCATACCGTATAGCAAAAGAAACCTCACTGAAAATGGTTCTCTAAAAATGTAGGTCTAGTTCATTTTATCCATGCAGGAACAGAGAAAGAATACAATTTCCTGCGGCCGGGCGGCCTGTCGTAAGAAGCGACGAAACAACCTACAGCCAGGTGGTAGGGTATTTGCCCGTCTGGATGGCTACCACCTCTGGTCTAGAGCGTGCCGCCATAACAACCTTGACTTGTGTTCCGGCTTTAGTGGCCATGTTCCAGTCTCACCTTAGAGAGCAGCATCGCATTTAACAGCACTTTGGTGTTGTAAAAAGTCTATAGGCAATACTAACCGCTTTGGCATGTCAGCTGAACTCGTAGAATAAAAAAAGGGATATTTAAGATTAATATCCTTTATTTTTACTAAAAATTTAACAAAATTGGATAACAAAGACTACTCGCTGCTAATAGTCAAAGTTTTGCATTGTAAAAGTGCTTATTAGCTGATTCTTATCTGTACTGACTGTTATGTTTCTTATTTAATTTTCAAATTTACCTATTGAATAATGTATAACTTAACAAATCATGAGAATAAATTCAGGAGAATTAAAATTTTGAGTGAAAAGTAGTTGTTTGCTGCTGCTTAAAGTAGACTGTTTTTATATTTATTGTGTAATGTTGTACGATCTCTATTAAATAAATAAATAAAGCCGCATACACACAGGTCTAATAAAGGCCAACAATCGTTCGTTGACGTTAGATGCCAATCTCGAAATCAAAAGGATCATAGCATTCGACAAAACAAGGAAGCGCCTAAACAGAAGCAACAAATTTTTTTGGCCTTATCATGGAGAATAATGAATTTAAAATCCTAGTAATAAATATAACTTGTAACACACCATAGCGAGACAGCTGGCACTGCCAATCTGTTTATATTCTTAATTAAAACTTTCAATCGATTTCTATTTATTTAAAACATTTTTTAAACTCAATTGGTGATGATATACAATGCAAAAGTGGATGGATGCAGAAGTCACGGAAGGCCAGGACACACCTTCCATGATCAAATTGATCGTGTATTAGCAGAAGGTGATGTAAGAATAGACGAGCGTGCATGACAAGAGCTATGAATGTCAAAGAAGCAAGTGAGGTGTGTAAGAATAAGCCTGTATGGCACTCTGTTGTTCGTGCCTACCCCGCAAGGGACCTGGCGTGAAGTTATGTATGTATGTATGTATGTAAATTGGTGATAAAATACCTAATTAGCGCCTTTTTAAGTAGATTAAATTAAATGTATTAAACAATAAGATGTTAATTGAAAGATTAACTTAATTCAAAATTTCAATAACAATAAGACTACAACATAAGTGAAAACTTCATCAGAGCTATGATGAAGTTATCACGATCGCCAACCGAGTAGGTATATAGCAGCGATACGTTGACTATATCTCTCTCGCTCCCTTAGTCGACTTTAACATAACTGAGCATGATGCGTGACGGCTCATTCTAACTATACCCACAAATAAATTGCTCAGCGGGCCAAAAGAAGTTTTCACCTCAAAAACGTATTAGTGGCACCAAAAGTGTTTTAGGAATTACGTTTATGACTGGATATTGTTGCCCTTACGTTGAGCCTGTGTGTTCGCGGCCTAAGGTCCAGATCCGCGTCTGAGCCAGGCGCGGGCGTGACTCAGCCCCCGAACAACAACACGTGGCTGCTGTTGTGCGAAGAATTCCAGGGCTATTGTGCTTTTGATATTGATATTAAATTATACATTATTTTGACGGACGAATGGTGAAATGTTGGCGAGATTGGTTCCGCCACGTCTGTCATCGGGCTGCGTTATGGCCTCACGATGAACACGACGCACCTGTTGCAACATATTCTGTTGTAAATTATTTTCTTTATGAAAAATATTGTTTGCTCATTATTTTGGTAGGTAATAGCATTTTAAACCAATAGCCCACCCACTAAGTTTCGTTCCTGTTTTTTGCATTAGTATGAAACTATCAAAATTCTTGAGTTCATTCATGGGTCTAAACACATCTAGGTTACATAAGTTAGACCCCCTACAAAAAATCGAAATGTGTGCTGGGACACAAGGTAGAAGTGAAACTTCAACGGACAAGTGGAAAAACGAATCGCAACAAAATTTTAACGGGCAGGTTTTCAAAATGAACAAATAATAGTAAATTTATGCCACTCCACCAGCGGCCGTAACGCTTTTTCGTGACAGAAAAATCCTAAGACCCCGTCTATATAGAAGTTTCACTTCAAAAATATGAAATACCTATCTGGGTCGCTATTGACCAGTGATTAAACATGCGTTTTAATAGAACAAGAAGAGATAGACCAATACTAAAATTATGTAGATATTAATATAAGAAGGCAAAGAAATGCATCAAACAAACGTATCAGTTTCTGACAGACGGAGATGACTTCATACCCATTTTTTCTAAAATAGATAGGGAAACGTAAATTGTGAGGAAATTAGTTGCTGGTAACACGACCGGTGAATCTGTATCTCACGACATAAATTATGTCTTCGCATTAATCTTTGCTCACCGATAAGGAACAATATTTATTGGATACATTGTTCGTAGTTCTACGACGTACATAATATGTAGTTGGTATGACACATTTATCAATTCATTTATTGCAATACAAAGTCTTGAGTTGCCGTTCAGTAAACATAGTCATCTAATGATGTTGTTTAGTCATTTTTAGTGAGTAGGTATAAATATTATTGCATTTTATTAAATCACTGTTTAGTTAAATTCAGTATACTCCTCTAAGTCTTTTCTGTGATCTCGAGAGAGTACATTAATATAATAGGAGTGAACAGTGAGCGTGCCCAGGCCGCTTAGCCTTGCGTCTCCCATCCCATTTGAGTTTCAAATCACATAATATACATATTGTTACAACTTAAGGCTTAAGGCTTCGAGAAAGACAAATTACACCTATAGATCTGTAAAGCACATTTTATTACCTGTCGGCATTTGAACTAATTGTAACCCTTTTATGGTCTTCTTCTTTATTCCGCTTATTTATTGGCTTACGTTTATATTTATTATGAAGAACAGCCTATTGTCCTGTCGTACTCGTTTACAGCCGCTCGCTCAGGAGCATCATTGGCCATTTGTTGCAGATTAAGTCCAAGCTAATTCTAGGAAATTATGCCGACGTCGCCGGGCGAGCACATTTGCATTTGTGAAGAATAAAACGATGGCCTGATTGAGAGAGGTAGTCAGTTGAGCCACAACTACGACGTGTGTACATTTGGGAATCTAATAGTGATGGACTTTGCGCGTTTTATTGAATCACGACCTTCTGCATTACGTTTGGATTTGTAGCGTTTGATTAGTTAGTTTTAATAAACTCTATAATAATTCTAACGGCATTTTAATTCGATTCCCGCAAATTCATAACAAAATGTAGACGTAGGTCTACACATATATATTGTGGTGCATCTGCACCTCCTTGAAAGTAAACGTGGCGGTGCCACTGTATGAAGATATTAATGAGAGCAGATGAAAAGTAAAAAAAAAAAGTATTTTCATTGTCACCAAAAATATAACAAAATTTGCCTTAAAATTAAGACTAGGTGGATACTAACACCTAGACTAGGCCAAGCCTGTATTCTAGGTGTTAGTTGCTTCCAGTGACGTAAAAACTAAACTTATTCAACAAATTAATTCCATGTTACAAATTACAACAAAAATTGGAGGTAGTCCCAAAATTACCAATGTAGCAATGAGCTTGTTAAACAGGATCGTAGCATGTTGAGATCTGTTTGAGCTATGTGAAGGTACACTGGGAATACCTAGCAGCTTAAGAATACTATATTCAAATACAGCGCAAACTCCATGTAACGCCACTCGATTTAACGACAAACCCCTTTAAGCGTCGAAATCACTTGGGATTGGTTGGTTTAACTTATCTTCCATACAGACCGTCCCACGCATGGAACAGGTTGTGGCCGGGGGACTAGTCACCTGGCATTGGAAGAGGCCTAGTGGGGGAGGCCTACGCCTGTCTGCACCGTAGGCCTGGCATAAGGCGCAGGACGGAACACCCAGGGGTTTTAGTGGGTACCCGTAACTGGGGAGTGGCAATAGCGTGGCACCAGTTTTGACTGGGCACGCTAGTGTCACCTCCGAGCTGGCGAATCGCACATTCATACGGGTCGCGAACATCCCCCCAGGCTTCCTGCCAGGTGCCTGTCGCGGCTTAGTCCTCAAACGGATTTCCCCTGACTAAAAAAAGCTTATCTTTCTTACAATGATACACTCTGTTTATGATTACACCCACTGTCAATAACGACAACAATTAAGTAATAAAAAGTACCATTTAAGTTGCCAAAATTAGTCAAAACTACGCAGCTGTATACGTTCTTTTATCGCCCGAAATAAACTCGACTGTTGGTATCATGCATACCCAAATTTCTAAGTACTTCCTTTATCACCAAGTAGCCTCCATATCGTAAGATATGTATAAGTAAATAAACACAACACAATTACTGGTGCAGCAAAAGGAATCAGACAAAAATAACAGACTTCTCTCCACTTATCGACAACACAGTCCCTTCAGTGTCGTTATATAGAGTTTACACTGTATGTTATTGATTCTACTGTCAGACGTACAAACAGACAGATATTAGCGTTTACACCACTACTAAGGTCATATCTATAATAAAGTATCTTGCCTCTCCTCTGCAGTATATACAATTATAATTTACTCCGACACAAAAAGGTCAGTAGTCTCTGCCTAGCGCAATGGGATACAGGCGTGGTAAAATGTTTTGTAATTTCTCTATTCGCCTAACCATTATGTCTCCATTGAAGCCACTGTTTGTTCAAATCTGCTCATAATATAAATGTTCCATCATTCACTAGATTCATGAATACCTTTGAACAACCGAGTGAACAATAATGAACCCCAGACTCACGCGGTGCTAGTTGAGACATATTGAAAGTTGTGTGCTATAAACGTACATACATTAATATTTATTCGCCGGGCCTTCCATTGTTTTGCAAAAGCGTACAAAAAGGTTGCGGCAAATTCATTCTATAAGGAAGAGTGTATTTTGCGTGTACGGTTTGCTATCCTAGCGCCATAATGCGGTATCAACATTTACCATAGTAATGTATTTTTTTACAGCATCAGAAAGTATAGATTTCAACGAACTAAAAGACCGCCGACTTTTTTTTTAAACACTGATGACCTTGACGCGAGATTTTCGATTGAAAATTAGGGTGGTTTTTCGATATTTGGTCAAAATAAGATGAACAATAAATGTTTTAACTTTTTTTGTTAAACATAAAAATAAAAAACCAACATTTTGGTTATTTGAATTTTTCACTTAAATTTAAGGTTACATGAAAAAAGTGTAAATACAAAAGTTGTAGGTCTTTTTATTACCAATAACTTTGGCATTTGAATTTTCTCCATAGGACTTGTGGTTTTGCCGGAAATCGAGATAAACCATTTTTCCCTATCTCACATCGCCCGTAAATTATTTTTCCTTTCATTTTTGTTATATTCTCTTCCTTTTTCAAAAAGTTTCCTTTTTTTGGTACAAAGAGAGAGAACAAACAAACATACTCGCGACTGGGTCACCGGTCAAATGCATCACAGTCAGCCACGAAGCGGCCCGTATTTCGCTCCAGCCGAATTACTCAACGAGCATTTCGTTTATATCGATTCGGCTGTTTATTATGTTTTATTAGGAATGGCCGGCCCGTTTATTATTAGAAATCGATGTTATTATCCGCGGCGAAAAGGCCGCATTCAACCGCCCAAGTATGCGCTTTACGGCGGCCGACGGATTGCGGAGCGCTCTTCAAATCTTTCTCAACTACCGTATCATTATTGCATTTGCTATTTTTGAATACCTTATGCTAACAGTGTTACAGTTTGCTAGTACCTACATTTTGACATCTTCTATATTATTATTTATTGCAGAAGTTCAACAGACAGACTGACGGCCCCCACTTGATGGAAAGTGGTAACCATCCCCTACGGACATTTGCAATACCAAAGGTGCTACAAATGCGCTGCTGTTCTCTTTAAGGGAGACTGAAACCTGGTCAGTAATGCCGGAACACAACTCAAGGTTGTTATGGCGGCATACTCTAGAATAGAATTGTTAGCCATCCAGTCGGGAAAATTTCTTACCACCCTGGCTGTGGGTTGCATTGTCGCCTCCTACGACAGGCCGCCTGGCCACAGGCCGTGTTCTTTCTCCGTTCCTGCACGGATCACAGATTATATCTCAAAGAACAGGGTAATGTTAGGTATATACATCTTGTTTCATTAATGAATCATTCAGAAAAGGATATTAAATATTCTTTTTTACTTAACGAAACTAAGTTAGGGTTAGACATTTATAAAACTAATACAATAATAGACGACAGCTGTCCGATCATATGGAACAAGCGGTCAGAACCGTTGAATTTATATAAATGATAATCTCCTTACAACTTTTTCGCCATTTTCCCTCATTTTCACTAAAACGAAGCATTCGTTTGTGATTGGATATTACAAATGTCCATAATATGTATTTCGTGTGTCTTTCTTTGCAATAAAAGTTTTGTTTGCGAAAATTTTTTTTTCAATGTTAGTAATGATGGTAATAGACAAAATAATTTAAGCTTAGCATCATTTTGTTTTTCTGGCTCATGAAAATAATAGGCATAAATAAGCAATTAGCCTATTTATCATTTATTATTTACATATAAATCTTTAGGAGTCGAGTTTGTAAAACGATTTCATTAAAGAGAAAAACACCAGTGGGTTTACTTCAAACCGGAAGATTCCAAAAGTGCAAGTTATAGAATTTTGTTGGTTTGAACATTACGAGAAAACTACTGAACGGATTTTGATGAGACTCGACACAGCTTTTATCATGAGACAACACTTGGAATACTTATCATCAGGACAAATGAAGTCGTTTCAATGGGACCGGTGAGTATAGCCAAAAATGTAGCTATGCGGTCCCGTTCTTTTATTGCCGCCGTTGTATTTCACTAACAAACGCCCTCATGGCGACGCGGATAAAGATTCGCCGGCACAACCAATTAAAAATAAATGAAGTCACTGACGGAACTGTCGCCAAGTTTTCCTATACTTAATTCCCTATCGAGACAATATGAAACGGGGGACATATTGATAGAGTTGACGTGGTCCTCGCTTAAAACATCATTTGTATGCATATCGAGTGCATTTGATATTAGCGAAGCGAGTGAAGGGAGTGAAGACGCTCTCCGTATACTTAAAAGCTGTAATTTATTTCGTCGGCGCCCCAGCCACCGATTTCGACGTGATTCATTATCTATTCTCGTACGAAATCTTCGTTTAAACCTTTTCATTATCGCAGCCGATATTGACTTTGTACGCGCCCCCGTATTTCAATTTTCAACTGGTACACGACTCGTTCATCGAGACTCTTAAGGGTTGGCATAACTCTAATTGGTATTCCTTAAAATAATCTGTGCCATCCTTGACATTACACAATTACTTACAGCGCGTATCATTAGTAGGTAACGACGCCCAAAACGCTCCGTTAGCTGTTGCACAAGGCGACTGCGTTCGTTATGGTCGTGGCGAAAATGTCAATAATAACGTCATCATTTTCGATGACACAACACTCATAACGACCCTTGTCAAGAGGTGGTGGGTCGAATAACCGTTCCGTTCCACTTGGGTTACGATTGTACCGCCGGCAAGGAAGTGGAACGGGAATAAACGCGGTCGTGAACGTGGTCGTTGTGAGTCTCTAATGGAACTAGCATAATTAATTTATTTCTTAAAGTGAACTCGAAAGAAAGCTCATTTATAAAACAAACAAAAATGTTAATTAGTAGAGGGTCCGAGCGTGATCTGAACATAAAAAAGAGAGTCCAATTGTTAATATAACGATTTAATGACCTACAAAGAACCCGATTACAACGTCTTTTGCCGGATCTAAAAGTGAATTTAAATCATCCATCTACTGAATGAAATACACATATACAAAGGACTGAAATAGCGAATGGTTGGCATCTGAAAGACAAAAGAAACAAAATATTTATTTCCAATGGCGACTCACGAAATACGAAGACAAACTGATAAGAAATTATACATACCAAAGAATGAAAACCGTAATTTAAGAAATGAGGTTGGCACTCAGCCTTTTATTCCGACACAGCACTGGTTTTCAGTACCCATCTGCAAAATTCCAACCCCAAGTATGTGGGTAACCTTAAACTATTATATTAATGATAGTAACAAAACAACGGACCTCTTAATAGTTTGTGTTCTGCCACGCACTTGACCATACCGTAAGAGCGTGAGGTTTTTATTTATTTATACCGAACTAAATTGTTATCTAGTGCATCTTCTTCTATATATATTAATACGGGAAGCAAAAAATGTGTACCCCTTTTTACGAAAATTGCACTGACGGAGGAGTATGAAAATTCACATACTTACATTCTAGTTTATATAGAGAAGAAACGAAGAATGCTATTTTCTTCTTATTCTTAATCATGCATAAAAATACATGAAATCAATAAAAAAAACATTACACACACTATCATGTTTTTGACACACACACGCATATAATTATATTCTTTTGTTTATTGTCAAAGTCAATTTAACAGTGTAGCCTTGACAAAATCTGTGATTATACAAATAGTCTTTGACATTAATTATTATGGTCGAATTTCGACCACGGGTGAATACTAGTATGAGTAAAAGCCCATAGAAAAGCATCTTCAGTTTGTTCGAATTTTCCCACTTTTACGACAACTTTTCCAATTTATTTTATACCTCAAAATCTATCCGAGATTGCTACAAACAGTATATAATAGTAAATGAGTCCCGCTGTTTTCACGAGTTCCGCGTGCCAACGTATTTTGCTTGCTTTTTATTTATATGGAATTCAAATCAGTGGCCCCATTCTTATGCTCTATAAGTGACTCATGAATAAAAAGGATGTATAGAATAATACTAAAGGCTTCATGGAAAGCGTTACATTTTTATTCCATCGTTCATAAAGTAGAAATGTTGCGGGAATGGCGAAGAGGAGGCGTTATTATTGTTTTATGATGTCGAAGCAACAATAGCCACCCCCTCGCCTGTTGAGTAAAGATGCTATCGCACGGGGCGATTGTTGTTCTTGCCGCACCACAATTAGGGGCCCTTTACACGGTGAGAGTTTCCTGCCTCCGGGTAAATCTTCAAAAGTGCCTAAATTACGAGTTCCATTGAATAAAAAATTCAAATTTAAGTTTAGACCGAATTTAATTTATATATATCATATATATCCAATTAATTTAACTAGAGTATTATTCACTTGTTTTTTTTTTTAATGGAAAAGATTTTTTTTTAAATATATATACCACCAAATCTCATTACAGGCACCGGTTCCACTACTAGGATATCAAGTATTTAGTCGTTTTATAGCAAAACTAGCGCAAAGAACGTAAATTTGGCAATTGTGTCGAATCATTCATTAATCGTTTAGTACTTCATAATAATCTAAAAAGCAGTTTAGGAAGTAAATTTTCAATAACTCTGTTTCAAAGTTTTGTTACGGTAAAAAATTCATCACCAGAACCATTAGGGGAATTCGATTTTATACGACCAAAACCTTTGATTCCACCGCCACGTAGGGTACTATCGCCTCCCCGCTCCTCAGTCGACCGGCAAACGTAACAACGAGAGGATGTGCGGAAGATTTCAGGCTAAAAATAACGGTAAGTTGTGTGTTTATCGTGTTTTGTCCAGTTTGTATTTCATTACAAGTCCGCTTGTATCTTGATACGTATTTTAATTATGAACTTGATGATAGAACCATTGATTAAGTTTGTTGCTAGCTCATTTTCTAAATAAGTGGATAGCATATACTACCTACACAAAAAAGTATATTAACCTTGAAGTACTTATTTGTCATAACCGTGCCCTTCATTACCGTCGTTTACCGTAACCTTTTTAGGGTTACGGTAATGCATGACAAATCGCGGTAATGACTTATTAAAATATTTTTAAGATAAATATATCTTTGGTGATTAAGAAATTACTAATCCTATCATTATAATATATTGAATGTTTCAGACAAAAATGTTGGCACCCTTTAAGAAAACAAAAGAAGAAATATTAGCTCGAAGAAGAATAGCTAAGCGTAAACGGTATGCTGCCTTAAAAGAAAATGAAGAATTATATAATATAGAAAAAGAAAAGGAAAGGGAAAGATATTTGAAAAGAAAAGCTGAAAAGAAAATTGTTGGCATTAAAGACTTAACACCACGTGCCCAAAGAGATAGACGCAGAAAGTGGAGAGCTAATAGTAATAAATATTTACATAAAAAAAGAATAGAGAAAGAAATTGAAAATGTGTTTCTGGATATCCAACAATCTCAAGACGAGTCTAGCAAACATGATGGCCATGATCCACCTCAATCTACAAAGGAAACTATCAATTCTATAAAAGAAACCAAAACAAACAAAGACGATAATCAGACCGATAACATTTTCAAACTAAGGGCAAAAATAAGACATTTACGTTATCAAAGAGACAAGGACTTAAAAAGACTAAAAAATGAGCTATGCGATGTAAAAAAGGAATGCAAGAAATTGAAGAGAATTTTAAATAAATATAAGAAGGAGGATAAAGATCCTAAATTACTTACTGAGACTATTGATAAACTACAGATAAGGAAAATGGGCAATAAAAGGGTCCAGAAACATTTTTACAATATAAAAGAAAAAGATGTTTTTAAAAAAATAGATCATTTCTTTAATGAAGATGAAAATACAAGAGTGGTTCCTAGTATAAAGGAGTACATAACAAGAAAGAAGAACAGAAAACAGAAACGGTATTTAAATGATACTCTTACAAATTTATATAAGAAATTCTGCATTGAAAACCAAACAATTTCTGTATCGTATTCATTTTTCTGTAAATTGAGACCATTTTGGGTCTTATTTCCTAAGGCAAATAGAAACACCTGTGAATGCGTCTATCACTGCAATTCAGAACTCCTAGTTAAGGCTCTTAATAAAGCTGAAATAATAAATGTAAAAACAAACCATCACCTTCTACAGACACTTTGTTGTGAAAAATATAATGAGACATGTTTAGATCGCAAATGTTCCAAATGTGAACACAAGGTAATTGAATACTTAGGATTCAGCAATGATATACAAATTAAATATTATGAATGGCGTAAGATTGCAAATACTTACGAGAAAGACGGAAAAGTGAAACGTAACATTCTTTGGACTAAAACTGAAAATTATGCACCACCTTTAGATGTTATACATAAATTAGAGAAAGTTATTACGAACTTTTTGCCACACTGTGCCACAGTTGTTGTCCAAAATAAAGAACTAAAACATAATATTCAAATAAACGAAGCTGTGGTGCATCTAGATTTTAGTGAGAACTTTGGCCTTAAACATCATACGGAGATTCAGTCTTTTCATTTCGGTGGCAGCAGAAAAGAAGTATCTATTCACACTGTAGTAATATATATGAAAGACATTGAAACACTTGAATTAAACACTCACTCAGTTTGTACTCTATCTGAAAATTTAAAGCACACAGCTGTTGCCATTTGGGCACACTTGGAACCGATTATGCTTCATATTTCAGACTTATCGCCATTTATTGATACACTGCACTTCTACAGCGATTCCCCCAGCAGCCAGTACAGAAATCGAAATATGTTTTATATTCTTACTCAATTAGAAAAGCAATTTGTAGCACTTCGCAAGTTAACCTGGAATTACATGGAAGTAGGTCATGGGAAAGGCGCCCCAGATGGCCTAGGAGCAATAGTCAAAAGGACCGCCAACAGAATTGTCAATTCGGGAACAGACGTCGGGACATTTACCAAATTTGTTAAAGTTATAAGAGCTAACGTATCAAATATCAAAATTGTTGAGATTACAAGTGCTAACATAGACAAGAGAGAACGCATGATGCCCAATTTTGTTCCATCTTTCAAAGGCACTATGGCCGTCCATCAAGTCATTTGGAAATGTGGCTCTGAAAACAGTCGGTTAGAGATGCGAAGCCGAAGCTGTTTCAGATGTCAAGAGAACATTTGTCGACATTACTATCTAGGTATACACAACCTCGAAAAAGTTATGATTTCCCAAGTTCCTGCAGATTCAACACTTGAAGATGCTATATCACCTGTGCCAGTTTCTTTACTTGATACATCACAACCCTCAACCAGCTATATTCCAAAATTGTTACAAACTGAATGTCTAAGTAAAAGGCGTATGGAACGTTCAAACAAACCTATAAAACAAGAAGGGCAAGCTAGAGACATAATAATATTTCCTCCTGATTGTAGAAAAGTTTCAACTTTAGTAAAATTCCAATCATCAGAGAAGGTTCACGCTTTATCTGCTATTGCAAAACTGGGCGATTGGCAGAACTCAACCTTTATTGGTTCAGAAAGCAAGTCATATTGTGAAAATTTTGAAAAATTTATATTTGAATTAAATAAATCTGAAGACTACCGAGACTCTGATGTAGAAAAGAGAGAAAATAAAGAAAATATTGCCGAGAATGAATATCAAGAGAAGGATAAACAGTGGAAACATAAAAGAAAAGGAGTAGGAAAAAAGAGTGGAAATGATACTGGAGCTGAAATAAAATAATTATTAATTGTAAATTTAATATTTCATTTAAGAATCTCTAAAACAAAGGCTGATTTGTTACCAAAATATTGCAATTATGGAAGAATTATTCGTTATTAAGATTCATTTAGTTGATTGTTTTTTAGTTTATTGTATTTCGAATATCAGAGATTTAACAAGCTGAGGTTGAAGATTGATTATTGCCAAACCTGTTATAATTATTATTATTATGAAAGAAGTTTTTTGTTATTTTGATTATAAAATTTAACAATAAAGGGCAATTTACAACATAATTATGTATATTTGATTTATTAAAATTATTTTATATCCTTATCTGGTGGCTGTATTTCATTACCGTACACTAAAAACATCATTACCGAGCACATGGGTCATTACCGTAACTTGTCATAAATTTTAAGTACCCATAACTCGTTCAATATTTGAAATACATACGTGCCTTTCATATATCTATTAGACGAAATGACGCTTAATAGCGTGTTATAATCAAATTCTAAATTACATTAAATTTTGCTCTTTGTGAAAAAAACGCGCAAATATTGTCTAAACTGAAGAAACACCCCTCCAAGGTACGATTGTCCAAAGAAAGAAAAAAGATTTATAAAGTAAACTAAACATACGATATCGTACGTGGAATGGTGACAATCGTCTGGTCATTGTGTAAATAAAATACAAAATACTACGCTCATCACCGAGCTTGAAAGAAGAGTCTCGCATTCAAATCGGCACGAACAGTGCTTCTCCCTAATCTCACACCCCTACAACTACACGCCTGTTGCGCTCCAATCCAATAAAATTAAGCAAATATAAACATCAATCTAAAGCAGCAGGACTCTCCAACAAAACCAAAAGCCCCTAGCCAAACCAAACTGATTTGTACGATACTCGCATGAACATGAAAAAAATGTCATACGAGTTCTAGTTTAAACAAGTCGAGAAATCGTAGTACAAGTATCTCAATGCATTTTGTGTTGTAGTGCGAACAAAATTCTTGGTGATAATTGCCTTACGATTATCGTATGACATACTCGTAGGCGAGTTTTGTTAATAATATACGATTTTCGCCCCAAAACATGCGATAAACTTTCTCCATGTAAATGGCTCTTTATATGCGATGACAATCTCACCTATTATATATAGCCATAATGGTGGAAACAGAAAGGAAACGAACTTAAGCTATAATCAGGTCGTCTTCAACTTATAGTACCTTTACAACATTATTATCATCGTAAAAGATATTTTATGACTCTCGGCAGATTTTGTCAAAATTCCTTACCTTAAAATTTACGCAATTTAGCGTATTTCCTTCGAAGGATTCACGTGGCCGAAATATTCAGCGATCTTGATAATCCTTCAATTAGGACGGCTACACTTGGCTGCGTGAAGGGTTCGGGTTGGGGTTTGACGGACGACGCCGACGCCGCTTCGAGTTGCCCTGATTGGGGCCGCACTCGGCCAAAACAATAGGATAGCGCGAGTCAAAAATTGTCTCCGTATACAATTTTTATATTTGATAAAACTACGTCTTAACTGTTTTCGGCGCGGTGATTTATTTGATGTTTATTATTCCGACGTTTCGACTACTTCTCAGTAATCCTGATCACGGCAAACAAGTGGAAAAACGAATGGCCACTTATTCGTTTCCATTCGTCTTTCCACTTGTCCGTGGAAGTTTCACTTCTACTATGTGTCCATGGTTTCTAAGGTCGCAGCAGACATTTCGATTTGTCGCAGATCTCCTGCAAATTAATAATGTAATATGAATAATGAAAATCAAATAAAATTATCGCGCTTAAAACCGTTTAAGGGTATTTTTATTACGTATACTAGTCGTGAAAATGTAAGAAATACTATTTGGATAAAGCAGAAAGGCTGACGTCGCCTATGGACATGGGGTCCAAAGCGGCTGCTTTTGGATAATCGTTTAATGAATGACACATGTTTAGATACACTCGTAAGTGCAAGATATAGTATAAAAGTTTGACACTAGACTTGTTAAAAGTGGTAACTTTAACCTTCCAGCGGCGCCGTCAATGTGCCAGCGTCGAAGGGACTGGAAACCGACCGCTGACGCCGGAAATCAACTTAAGGTTGTGACCAGGGATAATAGCCATCCATAGGGGCATTAGCCCTGCCACCTGGCTGTGAGTTGTTTTGGCGGCTCTTACCATAGGTAGCTTCACCGCTTGATTTGGTAGAAATTATTTCTCCGTTTCTGCACGGATACAAATTGTAAGTTATACGTGGAGGAACCGAGAAATAATACAATTTCCTGCGGCCGAGACAACAAACAAACAACAAAACAACCCACAGCTCGCTGGTGCTATTTGCTCGTCTGGATGGCTACCACCCCTGGTCTAGAGTATGACGCTATAGCAACCTTGTGTTGTGTTCCGGCAGGTATTCTTGGTAACATCTTTGACGTTATAAATGTCCATAGGCGACGGTAACCGCTTTCCATTAGGGTCGTTTGCCTGTCTGCTGAACTCATGCAACAAATAAGAGTTTTCTATAGATAATGAGGTTTAGATAGATACCTATTCAAATCGTACTCTGTAGTTGTTTGTTCGATTGGCTTTGGTTCGTGGCGGCCGCGTGCCGCGTGCCGCGTGCCGCGTGCCGTGAGCCAGCGGCCGAGGAGGAAGAGCCGGCGCAATAAATCATGTTCGTTATTACCAATTTGGCATTGTTTATAATTATGAGGCAACTGTTTACGCTGGCGAGGCACGCAACGCACCGCTCCCGCTCCGCTCCACTCGCGCAACTGTTTTATTACGCATCGTCCATCTTCAGCGGAATTTTTCATTTCAGAAACGGCACGCCGGCAAATGTACAGCCATAAGCGGGGACGCCGCCACCACCTCAACGAAATGTAAATATTTGGCGCGGGCACACAGTTTTTTTGCCGTTTTTGTGTCTCCATTTCGCTGGTGGAACGACGTTGTTATCGCAGCGTGACGCCGTTACTCCGATTATAGATGAGCGGCAATTTCGCAAGGAGATATGAGACACGAATGTCGCTTCGCTTTCTGTTGCCATGCTGCCACGCTCGGATCATTAGGGCCCACTCTGTCGGTGTGATACGACGCTCTTTATCGGCGTGAAGCCTTGTGCTAATCGTGTTTCGTCCAATGAACTCCTATAGGTGAAAAGGGCAATCGCGTAGTCGCCCTATCCCATCCCCCAATTTCAATCTCATATCTTAACCCTTCTATCCCATTCTTCTTGTTGATTTTGATCTTAGTTGACAATGTAATTATAGTCAAGATGGCAAAGTCCATCAGTGGGGGAACTTCATACTCGTACACCTCTCGTTATTTCAATGTTTGAAAAGAAACGACTCCAACAAATCGCTCAGAAAAGTTAAGTTTAAATTGTAGTTGACATTAAATTACATTAAAACAGGTAAATAACAAGAGGTATACGAACTTACCCCACTAACGACAGGACTTCACCACCTTGGCTATAAGTAGTATATTATTGTGGTTTTTATAATGTTACTACTTATTTAATGCATCATGTATTTGGAACACCATAACTATATGGTAGAATATCCCGTACTTTTACATTTGAATAACATATGTATAGAACTGCATTCTGGCAAATAAAGTTTTTGAAATGGATTGAATTCCTCTATCCCATGCTCTTTATTCTATCCTGAACGCTGACAGTGGCTTCGGAGGTTCAACCTCGGCGTCGCGAACGCGACCATAACTTCACTTCAACATCAAATGTCAACGTAAAACGTCAATGTGGCATGTGACAAGAAAGAACGTTATGTCACTTTTGAATTAGAATTTGAATACCAACTTCAACCGACTAATTGCTTTGTTATCTACAACTTATTTAAAGTTATTCTGTATTGAATTAGCGTCTATAATTTCTACTGCGAAATCTGGAAGCTCAAACACTTGGTGTTACAAAGGACGTTATCCGCTTTCCATGGGCTGGGCGGTGTGGCCTGTTTGCCAGTGTGGCAATAAAAAAGAGCGGGTAACGAGCTACTTAGTGAACGGATGCGGCTGCGGCTCGCGGCGGTGGCCAGGAAGGTGGCACCGGCGCCCGCGGCCGGCGGGTCGTCGACCGGCACACGCGAGCTTTTTCACGTGATGCGATTAGCGTCGCCGAACTGGGTCAGCGGGGCACTGCACCGCCCCTCGCGCCCCCACCTTAACCCACCAGCCCCGCTGAACGCTGCCTCGGTTGCACCACACAACCATAACTAGGCCCTTAGACAAGTGGCATTAGCGCTAAACGAACAGAAAATGTATGGGAATGGCAAGGGGTGCGAGGCACCCGGACATAAGACCTAGGGGAAGCAAGACGATGGACTTGAAGATTCGTTATTCGAGATTTGACTAACGATACACCAGACACCAAAGACTACATCATTTAGATTTTTTTATGCATATAAATTCATTCTCAGAGAATGTTGTATATAAATATAATATTTATTTTTCGCTATTTAATTAAAGTCGGTTTTGTTCTCATTAAAAACAGTTTATTTTCTACTTTATAGTTGCTTGAGTACCTTTAAAATAATATATTAAGCGCTGCAGAAATTATACTACCGGCACTCGTGTGCAAGTTTGCCTTTTGAAGAGTGGAGGCGCTCGGTGAAAGTGACAGTCACAATGGGACCTCAGGAGTGTGCTCGTTTGAATACATTTTTAACCAGACCTCAACTGCTCCAATCTTGGAATGATATGTGGCAACGCTCTCGCCAAACTGTAGGAAGATACTATGGCTCCCTACAATCGACTATCCTAAGTCTTGGTTTTTTTTACCACCGCATATTGCCCAAAAAGGCCATCTCAGATTTAATACGCCTGCGTCTTGACCACTGCTCTTCACCGGTTTTACTAGCTAAGAAAAGAATACTAAGCAAATTTCTCCTAAATAAGTATATCCATACTTCTTTACTTACCTGTCATTTCTAACCTAACTGCGATATTGGCAAAATCAATGCCCAATTCGTTGAAGCCATAAAGCTTAAAAAAAGTACATTTTATTAATCGGTCAGACAAACGCACAAAAAATTACAATCGAATTGTGAACCTTCCCTTTTTTTAAGTCGGTTAAAATGAAATAAATTTAAATGCTTTTTTTACTGCTGGCAGCGGCGTGGCGCAAGCTGACTTTGCACCCCATTGTTTGATATGCTTCACGGCCTTCGTTACGCTCGTATGTCATTCCCATACATTTACATTTGTTCGTGTAGCTCTTATGCTACTTGTCTATATGTAGACATCTTAGATCATATAAACTTCTATAACTCAATGGTATACATATAAAACACCTTCATGTCTCTACGAAAAGCTTTCGTGGGTGTCAGCAAGAAGGTCACTCGGTTGTAGGGAAGGCTCGGGCAGCACTGTTCGGCTGCCCTCAGACAGAGTTTTCTTTACGCTGCATCGAAGAGCTGGAATTACAAACCGCCACCAATAAGCAACCTGCAGCCTGTTTTTGGGTTCCAACTTAAAAAATCTTTTTTTACCACCAAATTTAAAAATAAAATTTAAACGGCACAAGTATTTTATAGTATTATAATATGATGTGTATGTATGACGAAACGCTCTGCGTCTACTATCATAATACGCACCGCTGAAGAGTGAACCTCTTTATCGTCGTCTGTAGGTGTCTTCAAGTGTCGCTTGAACAAGTATCTCCTAGGTAAGCGTGCTCCACCTTAGACTGCATTTCCGCCTGACATCAGGCGCAATGTCAGTCGAACGCGAACTTATTCATATTGAAAAAAATACAGAATAGTACGCTATAACAAACCATCACGAATTTCTTATTTCTGTCTTGTTCGTCACTTCTATCCGTTGCTTTTTTGTTCATTTTATAAAAATTTTTAATTATAACAATGTTCATATACGCTACTAATTTAATAAATTTAAACTATTGTTAATTGTTTTTAATTTGCTTTTTGGAGCTAAGCCATCACTTAAAGGTACTTGTGGAAGTTCAACGCTGGTTGTGAAACTAGCATTATGCTGAGCAAGAGCCATTTAGGACACCACAATTAATGGTTAGATATGTTATTATCATGTATCATGTTTGTATTGTGTCCTAAATAAATATTTTTTCTTTCTATAGGGCCAGTACAGGACCGAAATATACCAGGGGTACGATTCCTAATGGGGCGTGTTTGTCTGGTTGTGGCGCTGAAGACGGGTGGTGGTGGGTCCCGTGGCGCACGCCTCCCGCCCCCGGGCCTCGACGCTGGCGTGGCATCGGCCCGATTAACTGGGAAAACTATTGATTTTTCCCTTGGAGCCGATGGAATTTGCCGTAGACGAGTGTTCCACGTACGCGCATTACACGAACGGTGTCTGTTTGTAATAAAAATTGTATTTATATCTCGTAACAGGGGAGTGATCTCGGCTGATCTTTCCAGCAGTCCACCTGCCGTACTATCATCATACTGCTGTGATTTTGTTTAGGTACACTTTGATATTACTTTATATTAACCGTATACAACGAAGATTATGAACATTTAAATGATAAGTTAATTAGGATACTCAAGTAACTGCTTAGATTTCAATTATCAAAACGTAAAAGTTTTATTTCTAAAATATCTTAAGATAAAATAATATGTTTAGGATAATATTACATTGCCTATGTATTACAATAAGAATCGGCAGACAAACACACACACACTGTATCCAAGATAAGCAAGTTGCGCTTGTATTATGGATAATATACAACGGACCATTATGGGGTCGATCCCAGATACCTAGACCCATAGTAAATAACGGAAAGTTCGTTTTTAAAAATTAGCATACCAGAAATGGAACCCGGAGCCTCTGCATTGTAGTGAGGTCGTCCGGCTATTGCAAATTGTTAGTATAACTCTCTTGTCTCACGAATTACCTACTTATGACTTTCGCTATTGAAACCTTTAAGACACTAATTAAACAATCACTTACAGCACGTGTCATGAATGTATAAAGCTAGTAGGGACATTTTCCCAAATCAGCAATTTAGGTGAATATGCACGACGGTTGCCTTGACTTAGTACGAACGACGCTTGTCAAGGCATCTCCAACCATATGCAGTGTGAATCAAGGACCCTACATGTCATGACAAGCTATATTTAATAGAAAAAAGGATACAATGTGGCAATGCAATAATATGCTATAAAAATGGTACTTTGTGTACTTTAAATTACTTTACGAATATTAGAATATTCGCGAGCGAGAGATGATCGCATTATAGCTCGTAATATACAATATAAATGGGTGTTTCGCACTTGACTGCGCCTACGAGTGACTTGCCAAGGGCCAGAGGTTTATGAGAAGGTATTGAAAGGGCTCACGGGCTTATCGGCTTCATGCGCACCCGTTCAGAATGTAGACAAGTGTTCTAACATTGATGTCCACGAGAAATGTAAACGATTTAATCGCATACTGCTTGAGGATTGTACATAAAGTTGTACAAATAAACAAAACTGATAAATAGCTATACATTATTATTACTAATATTTAAGAATGTATAGAATAAATATATACCAATAGAACATAGATAGAAACTGATAAATAGACAATAAATAAATAGTAATATATAACACATCACAGTTACAAATAAGACTTTAGGACAATGTAGAACCAAATACTTAGCATAATACATGTAACAGTAGAAGCAAATTAGTAAACATTTGTAACGAAAAGCTAAATGTAAGAAAAATACAAAAATAAAAACATTTTTAAAACAGCAAATAGGTTTAAGAAAACATGTAACCCATAAAATAAACACAATTGTATATCTAGCTCCGAAGAATGTTTTAGAATGTAAGGACTCTATACTTTTAAATCAAAAAAAAGAAAAAAGAATAAAAAGGAAAAAAAATATATAAAACACAAAAACATATACAAGCAATAAGCCCGGACAATCCATTTCTTTACCAAACGAAATATTGAAAATAATCGTCAACAAACAAGTACTGTAATTTTAATTTGCGAAATTGGCAAACAGGCAGATAGCCCAGCTCATGGAAAGTGGTAACCATCGCCTAGAGACGTCTCTAACAACTGACGCGAACCCAAGATTTTGATTGCCTCTAGAATAGGGTAGGGGGATGAGATGCCTGCCAGATCCCGCGGAGGGCCAGGCCACGTAACTGTGGCCCCAGCATAAGGGCGGACGAAGGAGGGGTTTTAGGGGGTATTCCTGACTGCGGTGTGGCAATAATATTTTTTTGTTAACTCAGGATGTCTTTTCTTGTGACACTCCCCAACAAGTCTACCGGTCCTAACTTTGCTTGGAGTAACCTACGCAGTGTCCTCCACGAGTGTTTAAAACGCAAGTGAAACGCCTGACGTGCTAGTGCAACCCTGACTTGGCGACCGCCACATACCAGCGGTGACTTTCCCCTCGCGTGGTTAATGACCCCAAACGAATTTCATCTCGTTAAAAAAATAGAGGGATCAGACAGAAGGATTGGGATAGACGGTATGGGATATGGGATTGCAATAGTGGGTAGTCGGCCATAGGAACTCTCATACATCACAAGAAACACGAATAGGCCAAGGCTAACCGTTTCACTCCGATACGCTGTGAAAGGGGGTGTCATACCTAAATGCTGTAACCAAAATACCAGCATATGGTTCTACCACATCAAAATCAATGTATATCTCCAAGCAAGCAAATTGCGCTTATGTTGTTAGTAATATACAACGGACTACAATGAGGCCTACACCCAGACCAAAGTAAACAACGGAAAGTTCATTCATGAAATTTACCAAGCTAGGTACCAAAGCTGGAACGTTTCAATGAGCTCGGTCGGTAAACGTTCAATTTTGTCAATCGCTGAGGCCGTCAAAGGTAATGAACAGATAGATTTTACGAGCCCTAGTCAGGGTTGCCACTTGTTTTGAGCGCTACATGACCTGAAAAAAGCGCAACATTTCCTTATTCGATCAAAATTTAAAATAAAACGAATAAATGATTGCTGCCTCTGCCTTTTACACAGCCTCCGTGGTTGACTAGGCTACTAAGCCTTTGCCGACTTTTGGGTACTTTCAAACCATCAGGCCTCACCCACAAGCTGTTCGATCACTCGATGGCTGCTCGGAATGATTCACATATAGACCCAGTACTAATCGCTGACAGCTAACTAGTCGGTACCGCTAGAGCTAGCGTCGAAAGCCCTAAGGTGGCAGCCCTGGCACTAGTTGACGCGTGACGGGAAGTGTTCCCCACAACAAACAAGTTCGTTTACTCAGGACTCATTACGGTCGAGTTGAATTTGTGTTTACTGCGATTCTCTGTGTTTGCTTAATAAATCCCTGTCTCTTGAGCCCATACGCGATTGACGAATAAAGCTTATGTTGGACCTAATAACGGATCAGAATCAAACCTAAATACACACAACTTTGCTGTGAATTCAGGACCATCTCTGAATCTGCATTTCATGAATAAAAATATAAGTAGCTACCTATTTATTTTCGTCTATTTTTTCTAACATACTGTTACGACCTAGACGCCGAAAAAACCAAATTCACATCTGCATACCTGTAAAAACACATTGTTAGGGACTGTATGAATTTAGTAAGGATATTGAGAAATGATACGCTGGTCAACGATGGTGAAAAATACATATAGATACGAAAGAGTTCGTAACACACATTTTATTACCTTTCTGCATTTGGACTTCTTTTGTTTACTTTGTGTTTAAATTTGTGATTAGAAAACAACCCATTGTTGTATTGCAATCATTTATGGCAGTCATTACCCAAGTGTTACGGATTTAAAGTACAAACTGATTCTAGGAAATTCAGTCCACGCGGCCGGACGGACATATTGCATCTGTGCAGTATAAAGCAATGGCCCGATGGAGAGACGAGGCACTCGAGTGATAACCACGAGCGAAGCAAGACGTTTGTACTACATTCGGGAATCTTTTAGTAACGAATTTGCGCGTTTTATGGAATTACGACCTTTTGTATTACGTTTAGACTTTTTGCGTTGGGTTATATTTGTACCTGTGTTATACGTGTTTATAGCTCTAACAAAGTCTATAGAAATTCTAACGGCATTTTAATTTGAGTCCGGCAACTCGTAACTATACTAACAAAAATTAAAATAGGAAGCTGGTAGGCAACGACTAGCTAGTCGGTGACAACACTCAAAGTCTCGGACATTGACGCAGGGCTGCCAGCCTTATCACTTTTCTATCGGATACACATTGAAGAGAGCCCCGATTTTGAATTTGTCGAGGGGGTGGGGGGGTGCAAGAACTGGAAAATGCCGTCTCCGCTTGCTTATATTTTTAGCGCACAATTATCATTATCATTTCAGCCAGCAAACGCCGACTGATGGACGCGTGCGTTTGTGCTTTTTAACCTTACTTACGCATCCACAAAAAGTAATTTATGTGCTTTAAGAACTGGACGTATCAGCGCTCAAAGTTACGCTATTGATGGCTTGGCTGCTCTGGCTTGCTTCACCCTAACTCTGGTCCACTTCCACTGTACGTGACACACGCTACTTCAGTCCGTACGTGAGCAAGAATGAATGTCCACCTGCGGTTTTCCCGGAACGCTACAATATGCGTCTTTTCAAAATGGGCGTAATCAGGTGTAATGTTTAACGTTTCAGGGTGGTTGACAACGCATCGACACCCTTGGTGTTGCAGATGGGAGACGGTAACCTCTTGTTATTAATTAGACCCGTCGGTCAGTTTAATAACTGATTCAATATAAGCATAATAATACTCATTGACGCTCGCAATGCTGAGACGTTAAAACTGGCAACACCTAGGTGAAATTCTGATAATATTGTCTATAGGGATTAGGCCTTTGTGCCTTCCCCTTCATTAGCCCTTTGTGGCCCTCGATAAATGCCTAGATCCATCAATGGCCGCTACCTGATGCCTATAATAAAGCAAGTATGAAAGAGTATATACAGGCGGATCTGAGAAAACTTTCTTTGAGTTTTACCTCAGACAAAGGAATCAATTTAACTTATACATATATCGTACTTAGTACTTTCTATGTCAGCAGCGTTTATAGAGTCTAGATCCTAATCATGAATATGGGTAACAAGGTAGAGAACAACATAAACGCAGGCTTTTAAATTACAATTTTTTGTCTGCTTATGTCCCAAGGGGGCCAAGGGGGTAATTTTTCAACCTATAAAGGGGTCGCATATTCATAAAGATTGAAAAGGCATAATAGATGACACAAAAAAACATTAGAAGAGATTTTAAACTGTGAAATATTTAATTAATTATACCTCGAGTCTCCTTTGTGATCCAACAATTTGAAACCACCTGTATATTGTAACTGACGAAGAAAGTCAAATATTTGAACGACTCTGAATTGTAGATTTTTAGCGTCAGCTTTTTGGAATTGAAATTAGGTAAATATAATTTAAAGATTGCGGCAAAACAATAAGGGCTATTGAGAAAATTTACTTATACCTCTCATTTATAATGTTTATAAGAGGTTTTTAGGCTCGTTTAAAAAAGTTATATTCATAACTGCATTCAGAATACGACTATAAAATAGTTCTTAACGAGTCTATTAATCTCGTATGAGAATAATTATAAATAAAGGTGTAAAAGTATGACTGATAAAATTACTATATAGGTGAGCGAAGCCATGGGCAATAGCTTATATAGTATGCAATAAGAAATTTATTTTTGTGGTGGGACTTCATCTGCGATAATGTTATACATTTAATGCGTTATTCGAGATGCGACATTGTCGATGACGTTAAAAATTGGCAAATAACCTTTGTATCTTATACTAATATACAAAGCTGAAAAGTTTGTTTGTTTTCTTGAACGCGCTAATCTCAGGAACTACTTACTGGTCTCGCTCATTTATCGAGGAAGGCTATATATTATCAGGCTAAGACCATTAGGAGCGGAGCACCAATGAAGAATGTTTCAAATCGGAGTTTTTTTATTTACTTTTTTTAACTATTCCACGCGTACGAAGTAGCGGGCAGAAGCTTGTATTGTATATACCTAATTACAGTAATGTGGCTTTTTGTGACCGGCGTTATTTTTTAACGCTTTAAATAAGACGCATTCCAGTCTTGAAGGCTTCTTTAAGAATCATAAAGAAGCGTTCAAACTACTCGTAACTCAAAACGAATAAGACCGTAAATCGTATTACGCTTGGCAGATGCGGCCGCATCATTAATGATAGAAGAAAAATTCGAAACAAGAACAAGGGATCCTCATAGCACAGAGCGGTTGCGGCGAGTCTCGAAATGTATAAATTGCGTTGAGAGAACGCGGGTAGCTGTAGCCAAAGTCCAAATGAAATACGCTTCACTGTTATTGCCTGAAATGATTTAACGTATTCATAAATCTCCTCTCTCAGAGTTGGCCCACAGCCGCGCCGCCCTTCGCCTCGCCCGATACTTCCTCTGTTTAGTTGCTTATATGTTCAAGAGTGAAATTGAATCGGACTGCGAAAGTGGCCCCATATGGAATAGTATCATTCATCTTTGTTTATATTATAAGCCACATATTAACTCACGACTAAATCGAAAGTAAGGGGGCCTAAAGCCGTCACTTTCATAGATTCGTATGACGAATGTGACAAGTATCAAAAGTAAATTGAAGGTTATGCTACATCTTACATTTACCAGTATATCTAGACATGCATCAATGTCACTAAGCGATATTGTACAAGCAGCCGTTTTAGGCCCGGAGCTTTAATGTACAGCGGTCGCTGTAACCGAAATCGATTTAGTACTCATCTCTATTATGACATTGCATTATTAGGAACTGAGTTTATTTTGAAAAAGGAAAGAGGATAAAAGAAAGATAAAAAGCTATAAAAATTGTTTCTCTTTCTTCTCACTATATTTTGTACAAGTACCTTATATCAAATTGAATGTATATTTTGAAAAGTTGGCTTCGAAAGCCCCTAGTAATGTTATTAAAGATAGTTCTGTAAACTGAATGTCTAAAATACGTCAAGATCAGCCGGTTCGGCGGCGGAAACAGTTGAATCACTAAAGCGGCGTAGATATGCAATCTCGACGAGCTCAATATTCTACTTAAAGTCTTAAGGGAAGATAGAACACAATATACATTTCCTTCTCTGTAGTTCATAGGTATAATTAGAGAGAGGAAAGATTTGTATTTCTGCATGTTTGTAATAGATAAACTCAAAAACTACTGAACCGATTTCAAAAATTCTTTCACCATTATAATGTTACATTGTCCCAAATTAATATAGGCTATATGTATTACTAGAAAAAAAATAGGAATCCCTTCTAAAACTTCATTAATGTAGTGAATGAATGAATGAAGTGTAAAAAAAATAGTGTTTCAGTGCGTCCAGAGATGGTTTTGATTCACGATTAGACCCGGTAGGTAAATTTTTGTTTTTCAGGGCAGGACAACGTCTGCAGAGACGGCTAAGCCGCGCTAGTTTCCCGATGACTTACTGCATTAATTACTTACTATTATTGTAGATACTTATGTGAAGTATATAATAAATTTATTGCTCCGTGCAGGAACGGAGAAAGAATACAATTTCCTGCGGCCGGGCGGCCTGTCGTAAGAGGCGACAAAACAACCCACAGCCAGGTGGTAGGGCATTTGCCCGACTGGATGGCTACCACCCCTGGTCTAAAGTATGTCGCCATAACAACCTTGAGCTGTGTTCCGGCATTAGTGGACCAGGTTCCAGTCTCCTTTAAGAGGGCAGCAGCGCATTTGTAGCATCTTTGGTGTTGCAAATGTCCATAGGCGATGGTAACCGCTCTTCATCAAGTGGGCCGTCTGCCTGTCTGCTGACCTCCTGCAATAAAAAAAAAAAAAAAAAATTGCAACAACTGTTTATGTAATCTTTTTTGTCAACCCTACTGACCATCAACGCGTGCCATCATAAGGCTGCGGGCTACAGTAATAAATAAGATTTTCACAAAGGTGGTTTTGTACTGAGTTAAACAAGTTTTTATGTTTGTGAATTGACAATAATAACCAATTAAATTCTATAGAAATAGATTTTCTCTGTTGTTGTATTTTGACTTTCGCCTGTGAGCACAACGCATCCGGTAGGTAAGAGAACAGTCGCATCCGCCCTCCGAGTTTAAGCTATGATTTCCGGTCTCGGGGGTAAACTGCTCGAGTGTACAGAAGGAACTTCCGGAACGTATCTTCATTTCGAGGACAAATACGTTTTTTACTTGTACACTTTGTCAAAGCAAAGATGATATAAATATATTGTGTGAGAGTAAATCTCTTGAGAATTTTCATTTTTTCCGGGATTAAAAGAACCTTATGTTTATCTACCAAATACCAAATAATAGATGGAGGCGTTGAAATCAATTAGAAAAGAGCCAGGAAGTGGTCGGCAATGATCGTCTTTTTTATGTTCGACTTCAGAGTCTAGAGCATAGACGCAAGGTCGCGGGGCTAACTGTCTTCTGTCGGATATATTTCGGGGAGTGTTCCTTAGAATTGCACGAGCTGATTCCTCCAACCCCATTTTACCATCGGAGAACCAGATGCACCGGTTTGCGCTACCGTTACATGGCATGGCAATACCACCAGTCAGAACAAATACATTCCTGAAGTCTTTAAGTCTTGAGTGAATAGGTATCTTCTAGGTAAGCGTGCTCCATCCTAGACTGCGTCATCACTCAACATCAGGTGAGACAGTAGTCAAACGCAAACATATACTTCCATGAAAATAAATCCAGGATCTTAAAGCATATATGTGAAACCCGACCTGCGGGACATTTGAAAGATTTAGATGTAAAATGATTAAATCTATCCTTTTATAATAAAAAATAACGAGTTTTAGCCTGTAGCTTCGCGTTGACGTGGTCCGTAAAGAGATATATTGCTTCGTAATTATAAATATCCTGGTTTATGTGTTATTCAATTGTTAAAAGAAAAATGCACCATACCTACATTACAAGGACAGAGCCGCGTGACTGAACCATCTCTAGCTATTGGCAATAAAATTGAAAAAGCTTCATAATTGTTTAGACTAATTTGAACTGTTGTAAAGTGGAGCTGTCTTTGATGATATTTTCGGATAATCATCGAAGTAATATTTTGAAAATCCAATCATAAACAACTTGTATGAATCAGTCAAATGACGGTTTATTCGATTCTTCCGACAGGAGACATAACAGACCTGGTGATTTGTGTTCTTGTTGTTTTATGTACAGATGGTTCTGTTGTAATACTTAATTAATTATTTGATAATACGCCGTTTGATTGCATTACTTTCAACCCTATGCTCGTGATGATAAGTTCGATTTTCAGGGATAATGGTGTTTAATGTTATGAATGCGATATCAAGTTCTGGCTTTTCTAAAGCATAAAGCGCGCGTTCGTCTAGTAGCTCACAATGCTCAAAATGCTCCGTCAGCCGTTCCACATGGCGACCACAATCGTTATGGTCGTAGCGAAAATTTTATTAATGACGTCATTATTTTCGATCCCACTGCGCTCACTTCGACCCACGTCAAGAGGTGGGTCGAAGTGGGCGTTGATCACAGAGCATTAATTCTCTCTATCGATTGACATTGAATAAAGCGTGATTTTCAAATCAAACAATGACATTTGTGTATTTGATGTTTATTTATGTCTTATGCTATATAAATCCCCCACTGTCCGTAATTCGTAAGGATTATCAGTTTCTACAAAGCAATGTTAAACGAGAGACTAAGGAAAAGCGTTCGAGTTTTAATAAAATGTCGACACTGTTATGTTATACATCCATTTATACGGTATAGCAAAAAGGTATCCGCAAAAATTCATAGACGATAAATCCAACTCAACCCTGCTGTCGATATTACCTTCCGAAATGAACAAGACAACTTTTTGTTTGAATAAAATATTGCCATCTGTAATCGTTCCTCCGCTCATATTTTTCATATAACATGTGCCGAAGGGACTCAGAAAACTTCTTAGTAGAACTTCCTCTCAGAAGCCCGGTAACTTGTTCTCCAACTTGTCCCATATAAGTAAATGTCTTTAATTTGGAAAGTTTGCAAGATTTCCTCAGTTTTTTATTTATCAGTTCAAATATCTCAAATAAAAAGAAAACAAAACTATACTGTAATGTTGCCAATCTTCTGAGTGAGAGAGTGGCTAATAGTAAAATAATGTTCGTCCCAATTTTGGACTCGCTTGTCGTAATTACCTGACACTGTTTGCAAGATTAGTGAAGTATTACCTACTATTAACTGAAGTCTTTTGCTGAACCGCTGCACAAAAGTGTCCTGAACAGACCGTAGTTTGGTAATTGTAGAGTAAGTCCTCCGATGTAGTAAACTTGTGATCTGTGCAATTTAGCCGGTGGGGTGAATGAGGAAATGTAAGGACCGGGATATTTGCAACAAGATTGGGAAAGCCCCTGACGACCTCTGTGGTTGGCACGGTATTGGTCTTTTTTTTCTTACCCATGCCCACCAATTTTGCTTGCTTGCTAGGTTTAACAGCATCATTTTTACAGAAATTTCTTTAACATCCCAAATTAAGGCTAGCGTTAATTTTAAGAAAGTACAAAATCTTAAAATGTCTCATCAGTTTATTAGACAGTCCTCTTATGGTAGGTGAAAAATCGTACTGCCAGCACGCGGAGTCAGCGATGACTATTTTCTGCAGCTCTGGCTATAAGCGAATGGAAGGAATACAGGGAGTTTTAGCAAGTATTCTGGATAATAGTCACCAACTTCCACTAGGGCTAGGACGAGGCTGGCGAGTCCCGCACGCCCTCACCGTGATCCCCCCGTAGTGACAGGACCATAACCAGATTTCTCCTCGATTAAAAAAAAGTGAAAACACGTGTATACTATAATATACCCGGCTAGAGCCCGCGGCGCCGCAATCATCTGCCCGTTATACCAACAAATTAGCCTATTTACATCTTTATACAGATCGAATGAGAAATTTGATGTTTTGCCTTCTTAAGATAAACAATTTGGGAGAAACCCACAAAGCCTTACGGGCTTATAACACTGATAAGGCTTTAGGATGGTATGGTATGGTTATTTTATTGAAAAGTACATTTCACCTAGTGAATGATAAATGGCTTTTTCATGTTGCACACACTTTACCAACGTATCAGGATCTTGGAGGAGTTGCATATAGTATTTTTTGTTTCGGATAGAAGACGAATGTAAATGGTCAATGTAAGATGGATGAGTATTAATTTATCTATGTTAAAGTGATAACTTCTTATGGGAGGGTAAACCGCGTCGTTACCTAACGAGCTTATAATATATAATAAAGAACGAGATATTCTCATTCGTATTTATAGACATAATCATTTTTATAATGTTAAGTTTTTGATGTTAGTATTTAAGTTACACTTGACTTAAATTCACTTCACGAATGTCAATAAGAACTTACGTGTTTGGGTCACTTATAACTTAGTGGAAGCTGCGACTGAAAATCAGCGCTGTGTCAGGTCTTCTTGGTACAGCGTAATCCTGAGTTGTCGGCCTCATTGCCACGAATCTTATGTAGATTATTTTTTTCCAAAAATATTTTGTGTTTTATAAAGAAATTATGTCTTTATGTTTTAAGTGTAAATCCTACTAATTTTACAAGTGTTTTTAGTTTGATGTGCATTCATTCCCGCCAATAATATTGCTTTCTTTCTTCTTTCTATTAACTCATACCTCAACCATACTTACAATATTATAAATGTGAAAGTTACCTACTGTCCGTCTGTTACGCATTCACTGAAAAACTACGGAATCGTTTTTGTTAATACTTGTTATATATGTAGTATCCGTACCGAGAATGTACTTAGGATACTTTTTGTCCCGAAAAATGGGTTAGTTTAATTATTGGGATAGTCAGAATTTTGTGCGAATTCAGCGTATTTTTATTGCATGAGTATAGCGGACAGGCAGACGGCCCACGTGACGGAAAGTGGCCACCATCGCCAAAGGGCTGTAACACCAAAGGTGCTGCCGCTCTCTAAAGAGAGATTGAAACCTGGCCAATAATGCGCGGACCATAACTCAAGGATATTATGGCGGCAAATACCAGACCAGGGGTGGTAGACATCCAGGCGGGCTTAGCTCTACCACCTGACTGTGGCTTGTTTTCTCGCCTCTTACAACTGGCTGGCCGGCCGCAGGAAGTTGTGTTTTTTCTCGCTGTTGTTGTTTAAATTGGTAGCGATTTTTGCTGTAGAAGCTTTCGAAATCTTTTCCTGAAACATATTTGTAATCTCCTTTTGTACTGTGTCCTCGTAGAGTATAAAGTGCAAATGTACCGGGAGACCGGCCATAAATCAGGCGAGCTCGCTGGCGGCGGGGGCCGGAAGGGGCACCGCCTCCGACCCACGACAAACAGAAATTAGTTGAATTTGCATTTTTGGCGCTGATCAAAGGAACCTGCTTGACGTTTATTTTAATAGTAACATATGCTTTTGTAACGGAATTGAGGTTACTGATCCGAAAGCAACACTGTGTTTATCCGTGCAGCAACGGAAAAATAAACAACAAGTTATGGTACATAGTACTTGGGGCGCAATCACTTAACCATAACTATAATATATTAAGTCCCTGTCTATGTGCACCCGTTATGTCTATTTTACAAAACTTGGCATCATCCGACCATCAACAGTTGTGTAATTAATTCATCCACCACCTAACTACCCAACATAGATGAGCTATATGTGTAGGTATATCTGTTGACAACTTTTCCATTTTCTTTTTATAGAAAGAAGGAGTTAATAAAACATACGTCTGCACCAGCGTTTTTTTTATTGCAGGAGTTCAGCAGATAGGCAGACAGCCCACTTGATGGAAAGCGGTTACCATCGCCTATGGACATTTGCAACACCAAAGGTGCTACAAATGCGCTGCTGCTCACTTAAGGGAGACTGGAACCTGGTCACTAATGCCGGAACACAAATCAAGGTTGTTATGGTGGCATACTCTCAGACGGGAAAATGCACCACACCATAAATGTACGACCTGGCTGTGGGTTGTTTTGTCGCCTCTTACGACAGGCCGCCCCAACGCAGGAAATTGTATTCATTCTCCGTTCCTGCATGGAGATCTTGTAGAAAGGAGTCGGTTAAATATTGTTACGAGCCACGAAACTCGGATTAAAATGCCATTAGAATTACTGTAGAGTTTATTAGAACTATACAAACATGTATAACACAGGTAAAAATATAACCGTACACAACAAGTCCAAACGTAATAAACGTAAACGCAGAAGGTCAAAATTTAATAACACGCGCAAAATCCGTCACTTATTAGATTCCCGATTGTAGTACACACGTCTCGCTTCGCTCGTGGATATCGCTCGATAGCCACCCCCCTCCATCAGGTCATTGTTTTATACTGCGCAACTGCAATGTTCCCGTATCTAAGTCGACTAAATTCGACACACCTGGCTAATGACTGCCATAAAAGACTACAATACAACCATAGGCCGTATGCCAATAAGTAAATAAAAGAAGACAACCATGAAATAATTTCAATGTTATTAGTTCAAATGTCGAGTTTTTAATATTAAATTTGCCATCTGTTTCCTTTTTAACAATTAAAAAATCACTCGCGACTTCAGTCGTGTAATTTTGTTCAGATCCTTGTTCTATACAAACTCCAATTTTCCATGTAAAAAGCATTATTACTCCGGATAATATAGTTTGAGATTCATTATTTTTAAAACGATTTCAAAATGGTAGCAAACAAAATCTGTGATGAAAGCTCATTGGGAACATTCTCGAATTCACTCGCTTTGTTGGAGTTAGTAAAAATATTCAATACTTCCGGAAATGTACTCAATAAAAAGTTTCACCTGAGCCGTTCCCATATTTGTTGAACCTTGGTATTTATTTACCTCTCAGAATCGGATGACGGCCGTTTATTGTTCAAGTACACAATATGGCAAACAGTGATTCAGCACTGAGCGTGACTTTTGCACAGGCCTTTATGGAGCTATGGAAACTATGAGTTTTTCAGTTCAATGATATAGTTAAGATAGTTATAACATTTTATAAGCGTAACGAAAACAGGTGGCGCTGAGGCCATTTTTAGTGCCGCCGTTGCAATTCACAAAAAAGTACGCTACCATTATGGTAACGCGAACGAAGTTTCGCTGATACATGCCAGTGATAAAAAATACATACACAGACACAAACACACACACATATATATAAAACAATACCTATACAAATCCCTTGCCTTTGTATAATTGAAGTAATACCGTTTGTCATAGAAAATCTCATTCAACCTGTCATATATACACAGAATATATATACATAACAAAACAGCTTATTTGAGTAAAAGTATATTTTCTAGGGCATCAAAATTGTACAACCGTCTACCAGATCAGCTTTTGAATATATTAACTGTTGATATACTTAAACGTAAGGTCATGACATTTTTAATACAAAAAGCATATTATACAGTAATGAATATTTTCCACAGATTTATAGTAATATGTGACATTGTTTTGTGCTTTTGTAATTATATCGTTTTATATTAATTTAATTGGTAATTTATTGATTATTTATTATAGAATAATTAATTAATGTTATAATGGCTAGGCACCGTTACAAATTGTCGGTATTACGTCCGAAAGGACAAACTGTCATTCCAACAAAACACTCAACACCTCTGTAATTTTATGTTTGTGACAGTTTTATAGTATAAATGCTTTTTTATTCTACATTTCAAATAGATAGATTGCCACTTGAATACAAAATCGCTTTTTCTTCAATATTTTGATATAATTTTGCTACAAAGGGAACGATGTTATTACATTCGTAACAACCTTTTGTAAATGCTTTCATTTGAACAGCGTTCGCGTCACGTGTGCCGGTGGACGATCAAACAAAAATGGCGGTGGCAGGGTAGGTCACGTAATCCCAGATTTATGTCACGCTCTTTGCCGCTTTGCGAACACTGTGCCAGTATGACAAAATTATGCGAATCACGTTGGATAAAAGTTAACGAGCGATTTATTGTCTAACAAAATGGCCGTCCGTCACAATTGAGTTTATTCACATACCTGTGCTTATCGATGTCGGACTTCATAAAAGAAGAAGGTTTTTATGTATGTTTAGCTATAAGTATTTTGATTTTGAATTGATTTTGATCATACAGTACAGCTTCTAGATAGTTTCATAAAAATTTCAGTGTTATTGGATACTATATAGGGACCATTAATACATTGCGTCACACGTTAAGGATACACGTTAAGTGAATCAACCAAGTGTGACATTGTGTGACAAGGGCTGGGAGTTTCAAATTGTAATATATTTAAGCTTTAAAACACGTGAACTATTAACGAAAAGCTTCAAAATATTTCCAACTTTATCTCTCTAACTTTGTGTGACGTAATTAGTGGATGGCCTCATACTTAAGTCAATTGTGAATATAAAAAAATCTAGCAAAAAAGAAGCTGACTTTAAAAGTAAATAAAAACCAAAAATAGCAAAATACAGTAATTTTTCCGCTTTCCGTAAATTTGTGGATTATAAATCTGTAATAATCAGGTGTGTAGCGACACCTCGGACCCGACTCCGAGGGCCAAGGCAAGGCTCCCGCCTTCAGGCTTGCCTTACCCAGCCAGCATGGAGTAGAGATCTCTCGCTAGAGCCAAGGCTCAAGCTCCAAAAGTGGATACAGACATTTCGTACATGACTTTTTTCACATCGATCCCAAACAAGAGTGTCAATTTTCTATATATTAGTTGCCTTTTTTTACTTCGCCGTTGATGGATGTTGTACAGGTATGTGGTTAACACTGTTAAAAATAAAATAAATGATTAGTAAGAGTATAAAGTTTTCATTTCTAATGTTCTGAAAGTACGCCCGATCACAGGGATAAAAACAGTACTTTTCATCCCTGGGAAATGATTTTCCCTGATGTCAAAAAAATTTAAAACTATGCGAACCAAAGATAATAGATGCGACTATTTTACAGCCAGTGTTAAATCTCGTCATAAATTGTAATAAAAAATATCAACAATTTTGTAACATCATTTTATACTTATAAATTATTTTTCGCTAAATTTTGATTAAATTTACGTATATTTGAGCCAAATAGTCCATGTCAGTGAATATATACAGGCTGATAGAATGCCACAGAATAGGAAATTTACTTGATGTTTCATATGTGACGTATTAAATGAGTTCATGAGATTTACATAATTGGAAATGTCTGATTTCATTAGAGTAGTCATAGATAACACTATGAAGTAGTTGTTTGTTTAATTAATCAGTGTTCATTTACTTTCCTAATACTCGAAATGAAAAACATAAACAGTCTGCCTGCTAACCTCGGGTGAAAGGCCTGTTTAGGCACTCGAATTATTAGCGCTCTCGCTTTTTAGGGGGTTTGTATATTTATATGATTTATCTTCTTTCATCTTTTTTCTTTTCTTATATTTTATTTCCCTTTTTTTATACTTTAATTTTTTCAAAGAATATTTTTACAATGTTTCTTAACGCTATTACTAATTTATTTTTGCTTGTAATTAATATAGTTCTTTCCAAATTCTTAATATTATTTCATTTTTTTATTCTTATGATTTATATATTTAATTATTTAAACATTACTATATACGTTAGGCATAGTCTATCTAATGTAACAATTTTTCTATTACTATTGCAAGCTTCTTATATTACTAGCCTGGCTGGCTATGCTCGTGCGCCAAACCATCTATCTCATGCCTAAATATGTCACTTCCACCTCTTGTGAAACAATCTACTATTGCAAGTTTCCCATTCCCCTAGTTGCAAGTTGTGTTTAGAACGTACTTAGTATCCTAAGACATAGCGCGTCGATCGTCTCAGTAGGGGGCGGTGTTGTGATCGATTGCACACAGGCGCGGCTGCAGCACAACTTAGTTGTTAATAATGCCGGACAAACGACCGCCGCGGGTGGCCGGTGGCCTTAATAGCGCAACACTCGAACCGACGCTAACGGTGAGGCCTCACCACAACTTGTCAATCTGCTTATTGTATATAGTAGTATTGTGTAGTTGGGTCCGTGTATACATATATTTCATATCAGCTGTGCCACTAAAACTTCGCGCTCATTGCCATGACGACGTGTTTTTTGGTGAATTGTAACGCCGGCAGCAAAAAAGCATGGGTTCATTGAAATATTTTCGTCTATATTTGTGTATCTCACAAGTCTTAAAAAGTATTGTGAGTGTACACGAGATATACACTGGCTTTGTGTCGAGTTTCATTTAAATCCGTTCAGTAGTTATCACGTGTTGCTCCGATAAACAGACAAGCAAAAAAAGATTCTTGGAATCTGGTCCGAATTAGATGCCCTGATTGTTATCTCATTTTTAGAATTATCGTATAAACTCGATCCTACATAAATTTGTTATATTATTTTGCTTTTAATTTTATTCAGGCGCTTTTAATTTTATTTACCTAATTATAATCAATATAATAACAATATAAACTAAGTTATAACTAATATAAATGTATGTAACAAATCGCTGAAACAGGAGAGCGTGCTTAGATTTTTTATAATCGGCAGACAATCGCACACAATGTATATTCCCAACATGACAAAATCCTCTCCATACATATCCTCTCCATACATATCTATAAAATTATAAAATTCTAAATATATGTGTTTGTTCATTTTGTTCGGGATTCACGTAAAAACTACTGGGCCCATTTCGATGCGGTTGTCGCTGATCGACAGTTAGTTCTTAGTCTTAAACTGCATTACTTTTTATTCCCGATATTCCGCGTGAATATTTCCGGGAGCGGTTGGAAGTTGATCGGGTGGGTTAAACTAGCTGATTCCGGCACAGTTTTCACTAAAACGAAACTTACATTCTTTTTTAAATACGTCCCGAGAATACCGCGGAAATTCAATCGTGGACGAAGTCGAATATCCTAGTTTTATCATTTATCTAAAATTCGCTACGTCGCTATATCTGCGACCTCGCCCCAATAATATGGAATCGTCGCGTCAGGTTTCGCCCCGCGCTTATCATCGATCAACGTGATCTAAATATATTCTCCAAAAGCACTTAAATCGAATACAATCGATATTTCAACAGTTTTTTTGGCCACAAAAAACTGTAGTACTATAGTCGAGCTAAGTGTAGTAGTGCTTAGGAAAAGTCCTCGTACAATGAAGGGTTTCGGAGAGGTGATGCATGAACGCCACCTGACTGGTAAGAGGTGATGCTTGAAACGATACCTGACTGGTAAGATCATATTGTCTTTAGCAGAATATATTTATAAAACTCTGTGTAAATTATCCATCTGGTATTTTTACAATTTTGCTTGTATATAGTGTAGAGAAAAATATAATTTTTAAAAACGATGATTTTAACTTATCTACTTAAATAGAACATACGTGGCCGGTACCAACCATTCTAGAACGTTAGACTACCGATTACCGATTACCATTTTCGAACCGCCTGGGTTGGCGTGCGACGACGGCAAGAGACTTGGGCTCCAAGTCTGCTAGGCACCATAAATATTTTTTTTTCTCTTGATTTGGCTAAACACGGTTTGTGCATTCAGCCAGAGTCACGTGGTAAATGTTTATTTGACTGCCATAAAACGAGGGAAATAAATCACAAAATAAAAAATTATATCGAAAATTTTGAATACTTTTATCAGAATAATTAGTAAATATATACAGACAACTAAAATTAAAGCTTTATTTGGTTATTTACAATAAATGAATTAAATACACATTATATACATCAAATTTACAATCCATAAGTAATAAAGAAATACAAGTTAGAAGAGGAACGGAAAGGGAAATTAAAGAGTCGTAAAGAGAAAAACGTATAAAGGACAAGAAAGGAAAACATGTTTCATATCACAGTAACTCTCACCGCATTCACAGGCAGGACTCGAGACAATTCCAAGCCTATGCAAATGAATTGGAACACCATGATGACCAAGGCGCATGGGAATCAAAATGGAAGTAGCAGTTTTACCAAACGAGAGCTTGGCAAACCAGGGCTTCTTGGGAACGGCAGATTGCAAACCATACAGGAAGCGACCCTTGTTCCGACCACTGTCACTCCAGCACATGTTCCATGAATCATCATAAACGTTGTTTTAAACCAAACAGTTGTGGTCGGTAATTTTGCTGGTACTGTGATAACAGATGTCACTCATCTCTTGGAAGATTGAGGGGCCGCTAGTACACGATGTGGTTCGTCGCAAACGCTGGCCCGACACATCTTCCAGCGACCGGGTCAGGGTCTGACAATATCGACCATTAGGAAGAAGTTACATATTTTGCAAAACATTGGATCTGGGGTCCTGCATCCGCAAAGCGTCTCTCTTAAGACATTCGCAAGAAACCCATGATCTGAAGGCTGCTTAAGTTTCCCCAGCAAATTAGCATCGCCATACAGCCGTGGTAATGCTGCCACTTTCTGAGTACACTTTTCGCTGGCAGTAATCTGCTACGTAATCTATAATAACCTTAGATTTATTTATTTAAGATATATTTTATACGTTCTTTCATGTTAACTTTTACTACCAGTATTTTAAATTTTATTAACAATTTCGGTATACGACGTATATCTACCTATTATTTCAACGCCTGAAATTATTCGTTATCGGTAATAAAATTGAGTGAAGCCTGCTATCTTGTAGCGCATTAAATTAGCTGTAACTTACATAATAAATAGCACGTTGCGGGATGCCTGCACGCTGGAGACAATTTCATGACCTCCTGTTATAAAAGTAATGACGCATTAAATTGAAATAAGTCAATAACAGTAATGGAGGTAAATCACCAATCTGGTGAAGAGCATCAATTAAACTTTAAAGTCAAATAATTTTTTACTTAACCATAAACTTGGGTACGTCAAAAGAATTTGCCAAATGCCATCTGCCATTGGCAATTAATGAGTGGAGGGTTCTGGGGGGTATAGTAACACCATAGTATAAAGAAACATACAGTATAATTCTTTTGTTATCGATAAAAAGCTTAAAGCATCCAATATTATTTTGTGTCTATTGAAATATAGCGAACAGCTTAGATCAGACTTAATTACAAAAATCTTCATAATTATTAATCGTTAACTAGAATACAAATTCGAGTTGTAGGTCTGCAAGGGATTACAAAATATTAATAATATATATTAATCATGTTATAAAATTCTAAACAAGTCATGTCTGTACAAGAGCTATTGAGAAAAAACAAAATAGAAATATATATTAACAATAATAAAATAGATGTATAAGCTAATACGATTAAACAATACCTAATATCCCAAAAGACTATCGGACAAAGTAAAACATTAGAATCATCGTGTGATAACTTGCGTGAGAGAAAGAAAGCCAGAGAGACTGATGCCGTAACGCGTTACGTAATAAAGCGGTTTACCCATAAGAAGCTATCACTTCAAAAATAATTGCGGAATTGAAGCAATAATAGCTCTTCAGAGTGCACCTGAATAAAAATCACTGATCACTGAATCACTTCCCTGTCTAGACGACGCGAAGCACCTACTGTTTAATATAGTACTGTGGTATATATAATAGGTCGAATGTGAACATCGTCGGGCGCACCCTGCCGCCGCTGCCATTCAGCGGCCGGTCTCCGATCGGGGGCTCCTCCGTCGCATTGTTATTACCACCGACACTTAAGCCTCTTCATTATCAGAGGCGGGGCACGTCCTAACACCAATTCCCTTCGATCTTTTACGATCTTTCTTTCATTTTCAGTCCAAGTTCTCTGACAATGTCGACTAGCTTCGTTACATTTTTCCAATTCAAAAATAAATAATAAATTGTCTTTATTCGTTTTCTTATTAGCAGTCTTTTAGAGTTTCACAAAGATTCCTCAAGCACAGCAGATAGGCTGACGGCCCAACCGTGATGGAAAGTGGTTACCGTCGCCTATAACATTAGCAAACCAAAGGTAGTTATGGGCTGCCGGCCTTAAAAGAGAAACTGGAACCTGGCCACTTTTGCTGGAACACAACTCAAAGTTGTTATGGCGACATTCTCTAGATCAGGAGTTGTAGCCATCCCGTCAGGCAGATGAAATAATATAATAGAAGAAAGAACCAAAACAAATAACTTCAACGGACATTTTCCGAATGGCAAGTTGGCAACGGACAAGTGGCAACATTAACAATCTGCCCGTAAAACATTAAGTTAAAATTTTGTTGCGATTCGTTTTCCCACTTGTCCGTTGAAGTTTCACTTTTACTATGTGTCCCAGCACACATTTCGATTTTTCGCAGGCTTCCTCCAAATTATGATTTGATTAGTTTATATTACATTTTAAAGACATTATTAATTTAAAATATAAATTAGGTAAATTTGTGAAACTCAAACTACGAGAAAGCTTGTGTGTGGATCTTATAAATAATCTAGATGTGATAGATAACAAATCGAATGTTCTTAAATAACATAAATTTTAATTAAGATTATTTGAATTTGAATTTATTGTTTATGCGGTGCCGGTATACTTTGTACTGCTCTGAAACTTTAAAAATCTAGATCCCCATTCCAGAGCCACCTACCAGGTCTAATGGTGAATTTAAACCATCCACGGACCCACTCAAACACTAAATTTTACACCTTGGCTTACATTATTGAAGTTTTAGTAGGGTCCCTATTTTTTCTAGTAATAAATATAGCCTATATTATCTGGTATAATGTAGCAGTCTAATGGTGAAAGAATTTTTAATATCGGTCTAGTAGTTTTTTAGCTTTCGAGTTTTTTCGTTAGAAATATTATATCTTCCCTATTTATATACGAATATCTAACTTTTAATCAAATTACCTGCACTAATATTATAAACCTATAAATGTTAACAATAAACTATAAACGAGAGACAAATATTTTCTCGCTTATTCGCAATTTACCACAGAAAATAATAGAAAAATCATATTTTCTAAAGTGTAGGTGAATAGTAAATCTACTTGCACTTTTTCTAATAGCGGTGTCTGTACATACACATGTCGTGGGACAATGAATTTTGTTTTATTTGACGTTTGAGCAAAACCCCAACGGATTCACAATTAAATAATCCCCCAGCAATTCCACTTGCCAGGGGATCATTTACTTAACTCCGATTGACGAATGAGTCTGGTGGAGGGACTCAGTGCTTTCAGCCAATTATTATTCTGTGATACGGTACTGTAACACCGCGACGAAGGAATTCTTTGCTTATAAAACTTTAACACCGTTATTCATAAACGTTGATTAATTTTTAAGTAATACCTTAAACAGTTATCAAAAGAAAAAATTATTCATAAACACTATTTAGACTTTATAACCTGTTTAAACTAGCTGTCACATTAATAACCTCACCGTACGTTTAACTCTCTTAGGCCCACTTGTACGCATAGTCAGATTATAAAAATAAATATAGTTTGTAAACTCGGGGTTAGTTAATTAGAAAATTAACTCTCATTGTCTTTTGCGCCCCTAAAAAATATCACCGGCTTAACTAACCTGAAATTTATTTTGTTTAGTTGGTAACATTGAAAGATCTATACTTTTTTGCTGTAACCCAGCCAAAGATTTAAAATGAAACTTATATCTCTATCTTTTTTACACTACACAGTGTGTATAGGCTTCCTAGATATCTTGCATTGTATCACAGTTGAATATTTTTATTTTAACCGTATTGTCTCATTTATTTACTTATATAGATTTCGTAACCTTTAGTGCGGCCCGCACTCACACACGAGGGGACGACTACGCACTGACAGTTTTTTAATAAATTAAAAAAATTCAAATGCAATTTATTTCAACGAAAATGGGTAAACATTTATAAAGATTTCACGATTTTAAATATTTCTGTTCACCATAATCAGCCTGTCGGCATGCATAGATAGACTTTCATTGTGAAAGTACACAGGGCCGGATTTACCTTAAGTGCCGCCCTGGCACCTATTACTATGCACCGTAACTAGACCTCAAAACGTAAATATTCAATGAGAACTCGATTCTTAAGGTTGGGCATGAACCTTGAAATGAATTGGTTTGGAATTAGTTATTATCATTGATTTTTATAACAGAAATTTGGAAATTGTTTCGCTGACACTCCAAATTTTGCCACCCTCGAAAATTTCACCTCCCGGGCACTAGCCGCTACTGCCCCTAGTGTAAATCCATCATTGATCATAGAAGTGTAAACATAGACGAATATTCTTTAAATTTAATTTAAATAACGACCACAAAGGTTTGTTGCTACAGTGAATCTAATGGATTTTTTATAAATATTATTAATTATTTGCTTGGGATTTTTCTAAAGATGGGGCTTCCTCTACGTTAATATTAATACGACAATGAGCTTTATGCATTATATAAGATGCAACATTGTTCATGACGTTAAATATTGACAGATAACAAATTTAAAGCTTATCAATGAAAATGGCAATCAAGACTAAAATTTGTTTTTAGTAGATATGTACGAAAATACATAACAATCATAGCATATAGTATAGTATAGATGTTTATTTAATTTTAATATACAACTTAAATAATTCTAAAGTGGCAAAAGATAACGGTATTGAACGTTGCGAAATTTGTTTATTTTCACCATATTCGTATTGTACTAATTTTTTTAGTCTAATTGTGATAAATTTTTTTCGTATTATGTAACGATTCTGAGGAAAATAATAATGAACCCAAAAAATGTATTCACTGACGTCGAAGATAACCCGTTGACGTATGAAATGCGTTTGAATCTGACTTTCGCGAACAGCGTATACGCCTAACCGCCTTATTAGCCAAGTTTTCATGGTGCTGTTGAACTTTTCGGGGTGGCGTAGCGATTGACGGCGTCGGCGATGGCGCGGCGTTGCACTGCGTGGCGGGCGGCGGGCGGCGGGCGTTGATAGGGCGGGCGGCGGGCGGACGGCAGTGCGCGGCGCGCGCGGGTGCCGATCAGCCGCCCGCATGCACCGCGCCGTACGCCGGCGGCCACGTGGCGACACCTCCCCCTCCCCCGCCGCGATTCGCCGCCAGCGCGACGGCCCGCGTCCGCGTTCGCACCTGAAAACAGGCGACCGCGCCGCGGCCACCTCGTCCGGCGGTCATAGTGTGTTTACGGTGATACTCACAGGTGATTTAACACGTCAATCAGTGCTTAAGATGTTTGTTTATTCCGAAATTGATAAGCAGACGGGCAAATGTGCAAGCACCAGTCTGCCGCCGGCGCCGTCACAGCAGCGGAAGCGATGAGTATCCCTGAGCAAATAACCCGCTGTATCCCAACACAAACCACTATTCAAAGGCCAGAGTACACGATATTACAGCCTTACTAATATTATTATAACGATTTGAAGCTGTGGTAAATTAAATGATATCCATAATCAAAAATAAAAAAAATAAGGTTTTGGCGGTAGGTAAATAATAAATTTATTATTACTTACTCATTGACACTTAGAACTTTATTTTTCTTGTTCACGGCTACTAAAAAAAGTGACCGAAATGTCTGAATACAAATTAAAAACCGCACGGAGTTTATAGTCGCGAATTCTTACTAATATTTTCCTCAATTAAATCTTTATTGTGACACTACCAACCTTGTGTAATCGTACTGCAAAGCATAAAACAGTTTTAAAGTTCAGGAGAAACTTTTCACATAATTAACAAATTTTCGTATCGTAAAATCTACGTTGACTTTCATTATGAACGTAATTCGTTTAACTTCGTACATTGCGCAAACTCTGAAGCAACTTTTTAACTCATTTTACTTTCGTTTGTGCTTAAAAAGAGCAAGATGCCTTTACAAAATAAAACAATTTAAGAATGAGCTTTATCTCTTTTGTTTTAATGTCGCTATTTGTATACAAGTTTAATTAAAATGTAATTGTTGTCTTATAATCGTTACTTAGTTATCTGATATTTTAATTTAGACTAGTGCTCGCCCGTGGTCGATATTCGACCATAATAATTAATTTAAATTATAAGTTTAACCATAAGGTTCTGTTGTCAAAGACTATACTTCTATAATCCCAGATTTCGCCAAGGATACACTGTTCATTGGACTTTCACAATAAACAGAAGAGTACATATGCTTATGTGTGTCAAATACATGGTAGTAATGTAGTATGGTGTGTAATGTTTTTTATTGAGTTAAAAAAAGTATTAGCATTCTGCACTCCTTTTCTATATAAACTATAAATGTGCGAAATTTCATACTCCTCCGTCTGCGCAATGTTCGTAAAAAGGGGTACAAAGTTTTTGCTTCACGTGTTAATATAATGATAATGCCCCGACTTTTAGTTTTACAATTATGATTGTTTAAAGCTACAACGATCGATTAGTTTAAACATTATTCATCTAAGACTATTAATTCTCAAACCTTGGAACTCTGTTACGAAAGTGGTTTGAGAAATGTACACCAGCTTGATACAGTACATCTTGACTGATGACTCCCATTTATAAGAAGCCTAACACCGCCTTTGGATGCTTACGTATTCTGTCTCAAGATCTGTATGGTATTCCATTAGAAAAGACTTTTGGTCATAAACCAACAGAACCCTTGCGAAAATATTAAAAAGTCAATCTGAGTAACTGTGATATTAAGGTAACTTTGGCAACTTTGGTTTTTCTTAGTTTTTTTTGGTGTTACAAGAATGGATAAAGTGAGACATGTGTAAAGGAGATTTTTGAAAGTTGCACCCGTGACTGATAAATTCAGAGCAAGAAGACTGAGGTGAGGCAGGAGTTAAAGGGCCTCACCAAAAAGATTGTTAAACAGGAAGATTGACGAGTACAATATCTATACAAATAATACGTGAAACAGAAACTTTATGCCCCTTTTTACAACATTGCGCGGACGGAGGAGTATGAAATTTCGCACACTTATAGTTTATATGGAGAAGAAGCGATGAATGGTAATATTTTCTAAATTGTGCATATAAATACATGAAATCAATAAAAAAACATTACATTCACTACCATGTACTTGGCACACGCACGCATATATTATACTCTTCTGTTTATTGTTTAAAGTTAAATGAGCAGGGCGAAATCTGTGATTATAGAAGTTTAGTCTTTGACATTAATTATTATGGTTGAATTTCGAGCATGGTGACCACTAGTCTATACAAATAAATAACATTGTAATGTCAAAATGACAGCTTTTTATATAGAGTCAATTGTTAAAATTTCTGTCTTTTTGTTTATTTGGACTAGACTGATTTTAACGGGACTTTCTCTGGCGGACAGCTGATGTTATAAGAGTAACTTACGTTACTTATATTTTAGAAAAAAAATTGAAAGGTGTACGCACACGCCGCCGCCGTCGCCTCACCGGAAGCCAAATACAATTAAACTCCGCGCGGACGAAGTTGCGTGTAACAGCTAGTTCAAGTAATATGTATATTAAAGTAACCAAAAAAGATTATGTAAAGGATGACGAGATAGGATGATTTGATGTGTGACAGAGGACGTGTACCAGAATAGGGAAATATGGAAGGAAAAGACAAAGTGCCTACTCTAAATGATTGGGAGAAAGTAAAAGGCCGAAAGAAAGAGTTTTTTACGATGGACTTTATCAAGTATCCAGAAAGATGCTTGTCCAAGGATGAATATCCTTAATAGTCTCGTACTCTTATACTATTCGTTAATCGTGAACGTTCGCTGTTGCAACACCAATCAATTGAAATCTAATGAAGACAATAAACAAGAGACACGTAAGAAAATTGCCAGCAAAAATATTACCTGAATACATTGTTTAAAAAAATAATATAATAAAATGTATATTCATCATTTATACTTTTATAAGAATATACAATAATAATAATAATAAGTTATTATCACGCCTTTTTCTCATGGGGGTAGGCAGAGACTATAGATCTCCACTTGCGACGATTCTGACAAACAACTTTCACTTCATCTACTTTCATTAACCTCTTCATACATACATACATGTTATAAGAATATTAAAGTAGAAAATGTTTTAAATAAAGCATCTAAACACAAAATGTAACTAAAATTTATTCCAACCAATCAATCAATATATTTATTTGCAAGAATATAGTTTATACAGATGTTATACAATTGTAGATACACAGTACATACTACAAAATGAATTAAATAAATAAAATTAAAGTTACATAAATATCTAACACAGAAACGTCAAACAAGCTTTGGTAATAAATAAACAAAATATGTCAAAAGATAAAATATATCTCATAAGATTATCTAGAATCTAGATCACAAGATGATCTAGGCTCAGTATACTACTATCTTAACCTTAATCTTATTATCTTACTTACTATCTTAACTAAGTATATATCTTGAGGGACCCTGGGTCGAATATAATATAACATGAAAAAAAAAAAAAAAAAAAAAATAAATATAATATACATGAAGTTTTCTTTTATTGTATTAGTTTATAAAGTCAGCTCATAAAAATATATGTATTTGTAGATATATTTTTATGAGCTAAATTAAAATATTAATAACACTGGACTGAATGAATGTATATACGAAATGTATAATTCCAAATCTTTCAAAGTGTGTAATAACTACTGAACAATAAATGGAAAATTTTGAAAAAGATATGATAAAGTTTAATACGCATGCTCTTTCATGTCGTATGTGTGCAAGTTCTGGGAAGGACCCCCTCCCCGGTTTTTTCAGTGTGCTACAATATGTGATGTGCAGAAAAGGGCGTGAAAACATACTTAAATTTTAACGTGGTAGGCGGTAAGGGTTACGGTAATCGGTAACGGTAGCCAACTACCACTAAGTGATCCGTTTGGCAGTTTGCTTATAAGCACACATAAAAAATAATATGTAATAATCGGCCTCTATGGTAAAGCGGACTGTCGAACTCGCTGGAACGCCCTCTGCGTTTCGGGTTCGATTCTTGGCATAGTAAATTTCGGAATATTTCGTATATTCAGCTATTTACTATGTATGGTCTGGGTGTTTGGGATCAGCTCCAAAGTGGTCCATAACACAACCGTAACTTGCTTAGCTTGGATTTATACAATATGTGTGTATGTTTGCCGATTTATTATTTAACTATGTAAAGTAAAAGCTAGAATAAACTAAGTTATAAAATACAAGCGATTATAGACTGTGTAAGAAATCGCTGCCAGATGGGAGCGTGCCCAGAAGGCTGGCTGCATTGCCGCGCTGTATGGCGATGCTTATTTGTTGGGCGAAATATGAGCCAGCCTTCTGATCACGGGTGGCATCAAAGAGTTTCTTACAGATCTCTTTGAAGAAACTCTTTGCCGATGGACCCCACGGACCTAATGTTTCAACTCCAAACGGCACAAATATGTAACCCCTTCCTAAGGTTTCATATTTGCGCCGTTTGAGCCCTTCAGCTTTTAAAGCAGCATTGCCAGCCTCTAACTCAGTCATTGGAAGATGTGAGGGCGCTAGAGTGTCTACACATGTCGCATCCCAAACAAGCGGCCGACCCATCTTCCAAGGAATCAGTGACATACCATCCGGCCTCTTGCCATCGTCGCGTACCAAGCCATCCGGTTCTAATACGGCCGGTACGCCGACGCTGACAAGAGCCCGGCGGATGATGTCATTGAGGCTGGCATGGCGAGATCTTCGGCCAACACTATGTAAACATGCTAATCCGTGGTGTCCAAGCGGGTCCACCACACTCCCACACTGGCAACGATGTGGTACACAACATGGGGCCCCCAAGCGAAGGCTCGCAGCTAAACGAAAAGTACCATGTGGCGCACCCAGGGCTCGAGCTCGGTACGGATCTTCAAATGATAGACTGGTTCATGGAATATTTTCTTTATATTTTCAATCAGGAAACTATAACATCTGTTCAGTGCGCGGCCCGATACAATTTATTATTATTATTAAAACTAGCTATACCCGGTAGACGTTGTTTTACCCTTAAAAAATCAATATAGAAACCGATTGCAGCGCCATCAACCGGGACCAATTGTTAATATAAACTAGATATGTACTTACAATAATGGAGCCATCGAATCGATGAATGTAGCTAATCTATAACGGCATTATTTTTAATGCTATAAACAAGAAACATTGGGCCACAGTCTCTAACTAAACATTATCCCAGATAATTATTGCAACTTTTTCTTCGAGTTCGGGAGGTTTTCGACTTAACGAGGTTCTACTGTATCACCTCAACGAAACTCTTCACTAATCGTGAATTTCCGCGCATTTGTTTGATTCATTGATAGCTAATGGTCGACTCGATTTAGTCGATTTAGAAAATCAACAATGTTGACCTAAAAACTCTCTTTGAGTAGGAACAATTTGAAATTGTCTAAGTTAGTATTTCAACAATACTCTCGAGACTTATGGACTTTGCCAATATTCACAAAGTTTTAACTGTTTCATGAAAGGTTCTGAAACACATTGATTAAGTTAGACTCATCATCATCATCGTCAGCCGTTCGCAGCCCAATGCTGGACGTAGGCCTCCTCAGGACAACGCCACTCATACCTGTCCTCTAGTTTCCTCATCCAGCGCCTACCGGTGACCTTGCACAGGTCGTGGGTCCATCGAGCTGGAGGGTGTCCGACACTATGTTTACCGAGACGCGGTCTCCACTCCAGGACTCGTCTGCTCCATCGGCCATTGGTCCTGCGACGAACGGGACCGGTCCACTGCCACTTCAACTTACTAAGTTTGTGAGCTATGTCGGTTAACTTGGTTCTCGGATATCTTGACTTACGGGGCCGAGACATGGACACCGGCGGCAGGATTGGTCCACAAGTTCCAAGTCGTTCAACGGGCTATGAAGCGAGCTAAGTTGCGTGTTTCTCTTATGGATAAAATTAGAAGTTAGACTAGCTTTCAATTAAATTGTACCAATTTAATACTTGGAAACGCCGTAATTAATTAGAAACGTATACTGTTATTATAAGTTTATTGCACAACTCGACTCCGTTGGAAATATCTACGTAAGTGAACAGATGGCGTACTGTGATAAATACAACGGTTAATGATGAATTAACAATATGAGCTTTCCAGTATTATACCAGGAGAAACTGAGAGTTTAGTGTCTGACGTTAAGACGCTATAACCCTGAGATTATGAGCCTTTACAAAGAGATATCAAAACGCCTAATTCGTTCTGCAGGAGATCCGAATGCTGGTGGCTACCTTGGGCGGTTTTTTGGTCAGCTGTACGTACAGGAAAGTAGAAAAAGCACTAAGAGATGACAAAACAACCCAGAGTCATGTTGTTGGGTATTTATCCGTGTGGGTAGTCACTTTTCCTGATCTAGAGCATGCTGCCATAACAACATTGGGCTATGCCCCAGCAGTAGTAGACAGGTTCGAGTCTCCCTTTCGAGTTAAGTAGTACATTTCGCATATGCAACATAAATACACATTACGCGTTAATGCGCAAATATGATCACATTCCTGAATTTCGTAGCAAGCTCGAAAGGCTTCCTATCCGCCTTCGAATGCTCATTTCTTATTCCTTTTGTATAAGGTACTACTTAGCCCAAAAATGCCCTCCTATTTGAAGGAACGCTTTGAGTTCTTTCAAGAGAGTAGTACAAGGCTCTTAAGATCGCCAGCAAATCTGCGACTAATGACGCCAATACATTTTACGCCATTTTATCAGAAATCTTTTACTGTGCAGGCTGTAAGGTTGTGGAATGCATTACCAATCAGCAACAGAAATGCAAAGTCACTTACATCTTTTAATAAGCTCCTCAAAGATTTCTATTAATTTGTAAACAGTAATTTATGTATGTGTTTATCTTTTGACATTTCATTTATTTTGTTTTCTTGACATTGTTTTATTTCTGGTTTTTAATATAACGAATCAATTAATTTTATAATATTAGAATTGTTGAGATTTTTTGTTCTTAGATTGACGTGCACTTAAATATTTGTATGACCATGTGTATGTCAAATACAGTGAGAACATTTGACTTTGTTAACATCCTATTTATAACTATTACCTGTATTTTTACAAATAAATATACATTCATTCATATTAATATGTATGTTTATTTTTATTTACTATTAATATAAGTATATATGATTGTATATATTTTAAACTATGCGCACTGAATACCTAACCACTATTAGAAATGTGAAATTGTCTCCAGAAGGTTGTCTGGAAGAAATCATTGTTAGCTATATAAAGACCACCGATTGTACTAGTTATATGATTCTTAAGTCATGGGTATTATATTCTAGTGTGCAATAAGGAATATTCTATTCTATTCTACATTGGCAACATTGGTGTTGCAAATGCGATGCTAACCACTTTCCATCTTATAAACCGTCAACATGTCTGATGTTCTCAAACAAGACTCAGGCTCAAGATTCTTAGAGATTATACATTAAATAGAATGTAATAAATTTAAATTAATTAAACTTGGCCAATCAATATAGATGTGTTCTCCATGATATACCCGAGGAAATGTCTCTCCAGTACTTAATCTTGCAACTCATCCCTTAAGGGCTATGAGGCCGTATCAAGGCAGTTACTTCAGCCATTTTGGCAAACATCAAATAACAGAACCGACCCTCAGGGTAGGCGTACGGGTTAAAATGCCATTATCTACAACGATTTACTTTTCATTAAAATGGCTGCTGGTATTATGTAGAACAATTAAAGTGCTGCAAAATTAAAATCTACGCATAATGTAAATCCATTATATTAAAACATTCTAAACTTGTCGTGTCTGGACATTGAAGCTGTTTAAGGAAAACAACTGGAATAGATGGAAAGCACGATACAATTTTTTTTGGCAAGCGCCACCTACCGGGTGCAATTGTGAATATAAACATTCTCGAATCCACTGGAACACACACAAAAAGGTCATCAAAATCGGTCGAATAGTTTAAGAATTCAATGCCGTACATATGAACAGAAGATTTTTTTATAATAGGTACTATACATGTGATGAATTTCGTCTCTTTGGTTTTTGACATTACGCACATAATCGGTATTTTATTGCTTGAGTTCAGCAGAGAGGCAGACGGCCCACATGATGGAAAGCAGTTACCATCGCCTATGGACATTTTTGACACTACAGGTGCTACAAATGCGCTGCTGCCCTCTTAAGGGAGACCGGAATTTAGCCACTAATGCCACTAAACAACTCAAGATTGTTATGACTGCATACTCATGTCGACATAATACGGGTCATGTGCCAAACAAACTTATGTAAAGTAAGAAAGAAAGGCACTGGTCTGTTACAAACGCAATATGCTGCATTTGGCGTAACGCTGAACATCGTATCCCGCGTCCGCTGTCGTGCTTTTTTATTCTTGAAGCACCGTAGAGAGGCTGACAGCCAAACTATGATGGAAAGAGCTTACCGTCGCCTATGGATATTAGCAATACCAGAGGCGCTACCAATGTGCTGCTGACCTTGAAGGAGAAACTGGAACCTAGCCACTGGTGCCGGAACACAACCCAAAGTTGTTATGGCGACGTACTCTAGACTAGGGGTGGTAGCCATCTAGACGGACAGATGCCCTACCACCTGGCTGGGTTGTTTTGTCGCCTCTTACGACAGGCCGCAGGCCGCAATAATTATTCTTTTCCGATCCTGCACGAGGGAGGAGGACCCTTAAAGATTTCAGCGTAAAGATGTCGCATTTTTATGTCAATTAAGCTCATAGGGGTCCACGGGAAAAATTGACGCGCCTTCAACGTATTCAGAGTGACCGTTGGTATAATGTCGATTGAGGAAATACGCCAGTTTCAGCATCTATAACCAAGAGTTGGTTAGATTAGCTAAAAGTTTCCTTTAGGTTGCCTGGAAGAGATTGCTTTAAGTGATAAAGCTATCTTTTGTTTCGCCTCGTTGGGGTGGCAGTAGCATCCCCGCAGGAATGCTCTCCACGCCAAGGTTGGGTATACCCACTAAACCCCTGGCCGATTCTCGATGCGTCCCATGTCCGCCCTGTGGGCTTGCTTGCACATTCACCTGCAGCCCGGACAGAAAAGCGACAAATCCACCTACTCTTGCCTAAAAAATAATTGTAACCATGATAGTGGTACATTACGTTATCCTGGCGCCCTCAAATAGACGCGCGGTCAGAATGGAATAATTACAGTTATATTTCACCGGTGAACAGAAATTCGGGTACTTTAAATTATATTGGGAAGTAATAGGTGCGGTACACATTCAGAACAAGAACAGAACTCTCATATATAGCCTTCTCGGGTTCCATGGTACCTACACGGATAACACAATAAGTTGTATTTGAATTTGGTGCCTAATTTAAGTTGCACATAGGTGACGTTCCGGACAAATTCCACTGACAAAGTTTGGGTTGTTAATGAAAAAGTCTGATTCCGATAATTGTTTAACTTGCAATATGGTCGAAGATGTAAGCCACCTTCTCATGGAATGTGTTCGGAACGAAGAGCCTGAGTTAAGTTATACGCGGAGTTGTGTGGAGAGATTGGACTTGTGTACAATATTTTCATTTTGGCGTCTCCTACTTCTCAAGAAACTAGAACAATATATAAGTTTGTGATAAGCTCCTTGTCTGCGGAGAACTGGTCACAAACATTGTCACATATACATACAATTTTATATTAATTATATGTTAGTTTCATGAAGTTATAATAAATTAATAAAAGGTTCCATTGGTTTGACGTAACCAAAAAGGTTCAAAGCTCCTTTAAAATAAATAAAAAAACACTCATGTAAACCGTGCTAAGATAACAATTGCATAGACACTTGGTTCATTTTCTCATATGACACATTTTGCTACGTAGAATAAAGAGGGACATAGCGGCTGCTCGTATATATAATAGGAATATAATAACAATAGGATGTTTTTCTTAATCGCAAATGTTAAACACGAAGTAAAGAAAAGAACTCCGAATGCAGAAAAGGTAATAAACTGCGTTTTACGATAGGCAGGTGTGCGCATTTCTTTGACGGCATGTAACAATACTATAGGTGCTTTACCTATAGGTAAAGCCGGCATTGGTGTTATCAATATATATATTTAGTCTAAATGACTATGGAACCGTCAGAAGGTAAATTCAGTTCATTTCGTTCAGATGTCTTTTATATATACGTCTAACTTTTATATATTTTATGGGAACAATAAAGCAATTTCGCCAAAGTCAAAGTAGAAAAAGAAAGTCAATTTTGAGAAGCAAGATAAGTGCAGCTATTATATTTGAGTAAACGGGCGACCGATCACAAAGTATCGTCGTCGCCCACAGAAGGAACTTCAAAACGAAGCAATCAACGTAGGATCGTGAATAATGGCGACCGAGAGAGCGTTTCATAAACATTACATTAATTTTAGAAACACCTAATTAATATAATGAAAGCTGTTTACATGATGAAGCTTAAAATTGTATCATTTATTAAATTCTGGAAGCCAATGGTGGGATGTTTATTTGTTGTGTTAATTCAGTACATTCGGCTATTCCTTCACGGGTTTTCGAACTTTTATACGCAAGAGAGCACTTGAGATCTCAATATAAATTGCGAAATGTGACAAGTATATTCCGAATCTTTTGTTGAAATGAAACAAGACATTGCGTACAAACCATTGCGTGCGACCAAAGAGGAACATGCTTTGTGACAAACCTATCTAGTGATAAGTTGATGGACATATTATATCATCTAATCACTAAATACTGTAGATAGAAGAAATTTTTGATGCTAATACGGTATTTGTTTAGGTTTTTCAAAACCATTTATATACAAAAACAATATTTTTTTTTTTTTTTTTTTTTTTTTTTTTTTTTTTTATATAAAAACAATATTCTTTGAATTAGTTAATTTAATCATTACTTTGTATTACAATCATTTCGTTCCGTGGAATGGTTATTCCACCCACCTATTGACAGGGGTCGTTGTGTGATCGGAAATGATGACGTCATTAGTGACGTTTTCGCCACAACCACAACGACCGCGGTCGCTTTGTGGAACGGCTAACGGCGCATTTTAGCCGATGTAAGCTACTAATGGAACGTGCTGTAAATGAAACCGATTCGGTTGAAAGAGTCATAACTCAAAGAACACGATTTTATTCAATGACATTTAATGATTCAACTTTAGGGTCACTTGGATTGGTTCATCTAAATTGAAAGACAGAATTGAACCCCCTAATATCGTCTTAATTCTCTAGCACTCTTTAGTTTTGCTTACTTTTTATCACGCAAAGGGTAGGTTTAGTTTATTTGTTGTTTACATCGAAATTGAAATTTCTAATAAATAGTTCATGTTATTTTTCTTTAATATATACAATACGCAGAAAATGTTACATATTAATGTATTATTTGTGGGTAGTTATGATTACTGTTTGGCTCGTATTCACATCGCTCGGCTAAAAACCACGAATGATCATTCTTATTTCGGTTTTGTTCCGATGCACATGTCTAAGTAGCACTCTAGGTTAGCTTACTATTGTGCGAATATCTAACTACAATTAATTATACTTTGACTAGGCATATTTTACACGGAAATCGTATAAAACATATCTCCAAGATTTGTGTGTTTTGTTGTCTAAATGCCTCACTAACAGTCCAAAAACAATTAAATAACATAATATGACATAATTATGAAGTAGATAGTAACAAAACTTTTAATATTAATTTTCATCAATGTAAACGACTAGTTCATTAATAAAAGCACATAATTTTTTCAGTGTTATTTAAGTACAAAGTATACTACAACTTAAGCGGGAGCAATTTCGAAAGTTCGCGCGGGTTATTTGAAAAGTTACTTTAGGAATTCAGTTGTTTTTAATTAAGCCGTCCAAAGACGAGAGTGTTGGGAGTTGGCCCGCATAATTCAGCCCACGAAGTTGACTTTCGTCCTCCGTAAAACTGTAAACTAGCAAACTAATTAAAGGCGAGCCCCTACTTGATATGCGTCACGTAGGGCTTCACTTGCAAAACTGCTAAACGCGAAACGATTACTCGGGACCTTTTTTTAAGTAGAACGCTTGCGTACAAAGTTGTTATTGGAATTTTGTTCTCTGATTTCTTTTATGTACATCACGGGCACGAAACTGAATTTCTGGTCTCAGTTTTATAATGTAAAAATAATACTAAGTTACACACACAATGAAAGTTGGCGTCCGTTTTTGTCTTTATAGAAAAACACAATTAATAGATACAAACAAGGTATTATTATGTATAATACATTTTATGCTATTTTCAAGTTATGTTTTACTTCATGAATTAATGAAAAATCAGTGAACTTTCTTTAACACCATAGAACCTTTGTGAACGGTCTGACGCGCACTGAATTCATAGAGGAAGAGTGAGAAAGAATGTTTGGGTATTCACTACATTTGGCCATTTACTGTAAAGGGCTGGGCATCGTCCCTCCGGGCTGGAGGTGAATGGACAACGGGCGTTCAAGGATCAGACATAGGTTTTAGTGGGTATCCCTAATTGCGGCGTGGCAATGGCAGTTCATAAGTGAGGTGGTAGCACCAACTCGACCTGGTGTATCGTGGGATTCGCCAGATCGACCTGTTACCTCTCGCGGCCTATGGTGCTTAATCGAATTTATCCTATATAAAAAGGGCTTATCGAACAAGTATAGGAAAGGTTGGGTGTCATGTGGTATAAAGTAATACAAAACTGCTGGCTGAGAGTAGAGAGGATTGGAGAAGACTCTACCGACAACAGCTAATTTATTAAATACTGTGATGATGACGATGATATGATATATGATATTCTTTTTGTACTTATATGTATGGTGTATACTTATCATTTATCATTATTTATAGACTGCTCCACCGTCAGTATTAAAAGTCCATTAATCCTTGCCAAGGGTTGCCTGGAAGAGATCGCTTTCTAATTTATACATAAGGCGGCTCTTGTATTTTTCTATTTATCTATGTTTTGGTGTATAATAAAGTGTTGTCTGTCTATCTATGATACAATTGGGTAGGTGACACATTATACTGCTCAAACAATAGTTAATGCGGTATTTAACTCGTCAAAGAAATTACGTCATAGCTTACTATGGTTTTACACAATCTAGAAAGAAGGCTTCGAAGTTTTGAAAGATGAAAAAATGCCTCAGTGTTTGCATGAAAGATGAACTTTTTCACATAAAGAACTTACGTTAACTGGATGTTTGTTTATTGCCTATTATTAGATATTCAGTGGGTGAATTCCTTTACGAAAGTGCGGTGAAAGCGGAAAATGTAATAAATGGTTTTTTTAATTAAAAACGGTTTTCAACTTCAATGAACGAAAGGGATTTTTCCAAGGACTTAATAAAGACAAAAGGTCGATCACTTTTCTCATGAACCGGCAAATTGATTTTATTGACTTGCACATTTTTATGAAAGCTTTTATCGACGCCCAAAAGGTTTGAACGGATTAGCGCTTCTTCAAGTGGGATATTGAAAACCGCTCTCATAATATTTCGTAAATAAGTAATGCTCGCTTGTTATTGGGTTGGTATCACGTCGTTTGTGACGTCATGAATTGGTGAGGTGAAGGCAATGGCAGGATATAACTGTCATACAGAACTTTTGTAAATATTGGGATCGCTTTGAAACAAAATGTTTGTAGTTTATACAAAACCGCCGCGGCGTCCATTAGTTTGTACACGTGTGCCCAATAAGTTTTACATAGATGATTGTTTCTCAAATTTTTTGCCCATGATTTGTAAATTATTTTTTTATTACTTACCTTTCCGATTATAGGATACTCCGCCATAGCTATATGACCAGATAAAGTTAAATTATTCCTAAGTTAGGTTGCCTGGAAGAGATTATGTACATAGACTAGGAAGAAAATTAAATTTTAACTTATATTCAAAAAGTGCTCTAAATTGAAAGTTATTTTGAATAATTTTTTTGAATTTAATTGCTTTAAATACGGCCTGCTGTTGTTTTTACCATGACAATATTGTAATCGTGCATTTTTATAATTGTGTAGCATTAAAGTGTTATTTATTTTATTGTATAACACACTAAATACTTTCAAAAGAGCCTGAGATAGACAAATACAGAAAAAAAGGTTTAGCTTGACGTGTTGTTGGGGAGCTTCTTGCCGTTCCTTCCACGATGCGCAGAGGTATAAGAACACAGAATAGGAAGTAGATTCAATTAACTCACCTATGTCTACCTTCAAAAAGTGTTCTCCAGTAAAAATTAGTTTGAATTTTAATTTATTCTACGAACTGTACCTAATGTTATGACAACCACGGGCTGAAATGAATGATAAAAAATTACAACTATGTTATTGATGTGTAAAAATTCAGTAATCCGCCTTCGACGAATGAGTATGTTTGTTCCACTGTGGGTGGAAACCATCTGTGGGATGTTTATGGACTGACATTATCTTTAAATAAATACTGTACATTCCCGGGCAAGGTCTAATCTAGAGACTAAATTGCGTTTAGACCTAAAGTATGAGCAGCGTCGACGAGTTGATGAATACAAAGAATGTTCAAGACTTTGTGAACTATTGTTTGGAGGCAATTAAACTATTAATAAATAGAAATATAACAAACTAGGATAGGCAAATATATACATTAGGGTGGTCGTTAAAAATTAAATTTCTTGCGACGCCCCCTAAAAAGCTTCCTTTTAATGAAAAAACACTGGGATTTTTTTATAATTTTTTCAAGTCAAGACAACACGTGCCTCAAGACGATTCAAGTTAATTTTTGGGTAATATCATGTTTTTTCAGGAAACTTCTTCATACTTACAAGTAATAATTATTTTAAGATTGTAAAAGTTTTAACAATGAAATACCTTCCGTATTATCATTCTCAGTGATGAATTTCAAATTATAGTTTCAGAAAAAGTTTAAAATTCTTCGTGATTCAAGCTTATCTTTCAATTTTTCTTATATTTTTAGTTTTAACTTGAATCGTGTTGAGGCACGTGATGTCTTGACTTGAAAAAATTATTAAAAAAATCCCAGTGTTTTTTCATTAAAAGGAAGCTTTTTAGGGGGCGGCGCAAGAGATTTAATTTTTAACGACCACCCTAATATATATGTATATATATATATTATTATATATAAGAATAGCTTCTGCCCGCGAATTCGTCGGCGTGGAATAGTAAAAAAAGTCTGGTTTTAGCATGATGATAATCGCCTATAGACCTTCGCCTTCTTCGTTAAATGGGCTATCAAACACTGGAAGCATTTTCAAATCAGACTGGTTGATGCTAAGATTGACGCGTTCAAGCCAACAAACAAACTCTTCAGCTTTATATATTAGTATTAGATAATGTATAAATAATATAGAATGTAAAACAGTAGTTAAGTTAACATTCAGGATGCTGCCTGCATTCGCCTGGGGCAGACATCGTGTCCACATCGTGTCGGTGTGGAGATAAGGTGATAGACTGGGTCACCATGGCTTATCTTGTTTGAGGAGTGCTGGTAGAACTTCACGACATGCGGCTATCAACGACATCATCCGCCGGTCTCTTGTCAGCGTTGGGGTTCCAGCTGTTCTTGAACCGAACGGACTGTGCCGCGACGATGGCAAGCGACCGGATGGAATGTCGTTGGTACCTTGGAAGATGGGACGCCCCTTAGTATGGGACGCAACGTGTGTCGATACGTTGGCGGCTTCCCATCTTCCAAATACAGCCGTCACTGCCGGGGGAGCTGCCGCACTTCAAGAGACCCTGAAACGCCGCAAATATGCATCCATCGGTGACGGATACATATTTGTAGCTTTCGGGGTTGAGACTTTGGGGCCATGGGGACGTGAGGCTTATCAACTTTATCGAGACCTTTCAAGACGATTGAAAGAAGTCTCGCGTGACCAAAGGGCTGGCCTATATTTAGGGCAACGAATAAGCGTTGCCATACAACGAGGGAATGCGGCCAGCATTTTGGGAACGATCCCCACCGACAGCGATTTGGACTACATTTTTTACTTGTAAATATGTTTATAGTAGTATCAATTGTATAGTTTAGTTTTTTTATTTTTATTTAAAATTATTTTTGTATTTATTTTTTCCAAGAATCGGATTATTTACGACATATGCATGTCTAACTGATAAAGTAGTTAAGTAACATAAATAGCAAATATATAAATGTAATAAATATAGTAAAATAGTACTTAAGCCAAAAGTGGTTAAACAAAATATATTTAATAGATTTAAGCAAAAATAGCAATAGTCAACAATAGAAATGTAAAATTCTAGTAGACAAAGTAGTTTGTATTAGTATACAAAGGACTCGATATATAAAATATTCAAAGAGAACAAAAAAGATAAAACCCCTGAAAAGATACACAAGAGCGGATAAGCCTGTACGTCCGGTGTTGGGGTTTAAAAAAATACTGTTAAGTGAATGTTATTAAGTTGCTTTTTAAGTTTTCTATATTAAATTTATAAAAGACTTCAGGAATTATTCACGTGTGAATAGGTTTTAAATATTTGCAATACTTAATTGGGTTCCGTCCACAGGTGCCTTGTCGTAAAATAGCAAAATCTTAGTTATATTGAAATTATCAGCTGAGAAGAGAAATTGTTTTTTATTATTAAATCATGTTTAAATGAAATTGAGTATCGTTGGCACGGTGGCTTAAAGGGATGTCACACATAATGCTGCCAATCAGGTCGATTAGCAGTGCTTTTAAATCAGTACCAAATATTAATCTCTATAAACATTATAAACGCAAAAGTTTGTAAGGATGTATTGTTACAACTTAGCCCCCGACAAAGACAAATTCCACGAAGCACATTTTATTACCTGTCGTCATTTGAAGTAATTGTAATTCTTTTATGATGTCTTCTTTTGTTTACTTATTTATTGGCATACGTTTCTAGAGAACAGCCCATTGTTTTATTGTATTCGTTTATGGCCGCTAGCGCCCGAATCGTTAGCCAGGTCTTGCGGATTACGTAGACTACGATACGTGCACATTGTATTTGTGCCTGATTGAGGGAGGGGGCAATCGATTGAGAACCACGATCTAGGCGAGACGTATGTAATGTACATTCGCGAATCTATTAGGGACGGAGTTTGCGCGTTTTATTGAATTAAGACCTTCTGCATTACGTTTGGACTTATTGTGTTCGGTTATATTTGTACCTGTGTTAAACTTGTTTGTATAGTTCTAATAAACTCTACAATAATTCCAACGGCATAATAATTCGAGTCCCGCTAAACTCCTAACAGTGTTTGTTACTCTTTCACGCAAAAACGACTGTCCGGATTTTGATGAAACTTTACAATAATGTAATGTAGCTTACAAATCAGAATAACAAATAGGCTAATTTATAAAAAGATAATGTGAATTATCCAAAACATGACAATTTTCCGGACCGCCGCCTCTAGTAAATTGCACACGAGTCGCTCTTCCTCAAGAAGGCGGCGCAGGATGCGCATGCCCACCAGACTCAACTTGATCGTTGGACTTTTTAAAAAACATAAATAGTTTTATGTCTTATTTAAAAGAAAACATAAATTCTTGTGCGTGGCTTTGATGTTTTAATGCTTGTTTATTGAGTGCAATTTTATGTTAGCATTATTTGAATTCCCGTGACCGTAAATAATGAAGGATATACAAAAGCCGGTGTTAATGGCTCGCAACTGAACATTTTTTATTTGACACGCCGAGATTCTTGCCAAATCAATGCCTACTTCTTCAATATCTTATTACTCCGAATTTCACTAGTTCGCTCTTAGCAATGTTTATTAATCCATCCATCCATCTCTGATGTAGGAAGCTCTTAAGTTCCTGTGTTTATCTTCTTTCAGTTGAATTGGTGTTTGCTTATATCCAAAAGGCGTACAGATAAGTTAAATTTGATTGGTAAACAACCAACCATAATAATCGACTAACGACTAAACGACTTAGTCATAACTACAAATTTTTGAATCTCTATTTCGTGATTTTGACAAATGACGTTATTTTTTTAATGTATTGGTTTTACTTTTAATTTTTGTCAAACTAACGGCGACAATCATCTGTTTTAAGTAAAAGTCGCCATCTTCCCTCTTAGCTTCTTTTTTAAACTAGGTGTCGCCGCACAATTTGCTAGGGGGTACACACAGGTCCAGCCGGGCATGAAACAGTACACTCGCACCGGTGTGTACGCGCATTATCATTTAATTTACTATGGCAAACACTCTTTGTCTACAGCCAACCGCCTAGTTTTAAAAATCACCTGTGAAACGAAAAACAAATTATTGTACGCAACTAAAAAATAAATAGTAAATTTGCAAAAAAATTAAATCAAGCTTATTCAAATAAAAGGTGCTTCATTGAAGACTTCCTACGCCTCATTAGGTTTATCTCTTCCTTGTTTAATTTGACAGGTAGCTATTAAAGATTAGCCACCTTATTACTAAAATCATTAATTGTGTTGTTTGCTTGCATTCGAGCCACATAGCCACTCAAGCCAAGCCACATTGACTAAGCGAATATGAGTGCTTTTTCGGGTCTGATATTGTAATATCACATAAGTTAATTTCAAGTCACGTTTTGATACGCTATCTTCCGGAGATGGCAGTGGCGTATTATTGTATTCCCAAATGGGTCTGGATCCTTTTTTATATAAGTATCTTAGTAAAAAAGTGACGTATTAACAACCCACCTTTCAACTTCTCTTTTGACTGCTTTAGTTTTACAAATATTGTCCACTAGCTGCGCCCCGCGGTTTCACCCGCATGGTGATGGAAAATTGTAATATTTTGGATAATTCACACTATATCTTTATAAATTATAGCCATGTGTTATTCTGATGCTATATTATTGTAAAGTTTCATCAAAATCCATTCAGTAGTTTTTGCGTGAAAAAGTTACAATATATTATTATCAGTTTTATTTCGGTCCAAATTGAACAAATATTTTTAATTCATCGGTCTTATTGACTCTCTAATCTGTGCGACACATCTAAAACTCGTATCTCATTCTCTCGCAGGCATAATCGTATAGATTTATTTATATGTTTATCTCTTTTTAGTGTCGCTTTTTCGTTTTATCGAGTTTCAAATCATAATGATTTTAAAGAGGTTTACTTCGAAAATACATATGACTTAATTGTAGCGCCATCGGATCCAGTAGCCATGAGGTGGAGCAGTGATGACCAGTCATAGATTTTTGTATAAATCTTCTTCAGGCGATTTCATACATCAGGTTCCATTGTGAATTTATTGTGATGAGAAAATAATTAAAGTTTGACATTTTATTATATTACTAGTGGTCCTCAATTAAAGTCAATTATCGAAATTTCATACTCCTCCGACCGCGCAAATTTTGTAAAAAGGGGTACAAAGCTTTTGTTTCACGTTTTAATATATAAACATTTTATAATTCAAAACACGGAAACATGAAGTCTACTTACTTAAAAATACAATAAAAATTAAAATAAATTGTTATAAATAGTACAAGCGATTATAATCGCTTGTACTATTTATAACAATTTATTTTAAATTTATTTTTGCGATTTGTTACACAGTCTATAGACTGTGTAACAAATCGCTGCCAGATGGGAGCGTGCCCAGAAGGCTGGCTGCATTACCGCGCTGTATAGCAATGCTTATTTGTTGCGCGAAATATGAGCCAGCCTTCTTATCACGGGTCGAAGAGTTTTGGACCCCACGGACCTAAAGTTTCAACTCCACACGCACAAATATGTAAACCCTTCCTAATTTCCATATTTGCGCCGTTTGAGAGCTTCAGCCTCTGAAGCAGCGTTGCCAGCCTCTAACTTAGTCATTGGAAGATGTGACGGCGCTAGAGTATGTACACATGTCGCGTCCCAAACAAGCGTCTGTCCCATCTTCCAAGGAATAAGTAAAGTTAGCTAGTCCGTCCCCTTATTGCACTTGGAAACTCAGTGAGATAACTGGACTTAGTGCTCAACTCTGTTATCGTATAAGTCGTCTGTTGTTACAGTTGTTAGATTTAAGACAATTGCGTCTGACATGAATGCTCTTTTCTTTATTTTTGTCTGTGTTTATTCAGACAATTCAGCGACATCTTACATCTGTCATCTTAATTTAATTTTTAACGTAAATTGGGCTCATAATTAGAAAAAAGAAAAACGTAAGCTTACTCCGTAGCGTGTTTATGTATTTCCTTAACAGAAAACGCTTCGGGGAAATCTGTTTGGAAATGTCGTGATTGTGCTCATCCTTAATATATAATGTGATATGTGATAATGAGTTGGCGTGTTTCTCGTTTCTCGTAATTTAATTGTATAATATAATATAAACTAATACATAGAGAACTAGGATATACCGCGACTTCGTCCACTCTTGACTTACAATTCGTAACCTATCATTTTAGAGGACACTGTGTCGGAATAAGCAAATTTTGATGCAACTGAACAACTTCAAACCGCTCCCAAGAAAATTCCCAGGGGATTCCCGGGTTAAAAAATATAACACATTTTATTACAATAAATGTGCTGTCGATCTGAAAATATGGCCATTTTAAATAATTCCCACAAAAATTCCTGCAGAATTCCCCGGATAAAAAGCAGATTTTCATTCTCAGGATTTGCTGTCGATCAGCGAAAACAGCATCGCAATCGGTCCAGTAGTTTTTACGAGAATCCCGAATAAACAGGCTAGAAATCTAAACAAAATTACATCCTATTTTCCATCGTGTATATAGTCAGTCTATTCTTTTTATATAGCTTCATTGTATAGACACGGCATGTTTACAATTTTATAACATTATAGATTTTTTTGCTTTTTTATTGCTGGAGTACAGTAGACAGGCTGACGACTCAACTGTGATGGAAAGTGGTTACCATCGCATATGAACATTTGCAACACTAAAGGTGCTACCAATATGAATGTATTAATAGACTAAAGATAGATGAAAGAGAAAATGTAAGATGGTTAGCGCGCGCGTCCCTCAACTCAAAGGGTGCGGGTTCGAATCCTATCCGGAAAGCATGCACCACTTTGTCAGTTTTCGTCACATCGAAATAACCGAGGTACCAAAGTGGGGCTGGACGGAATTTAATATAAGTTTTTTTTTTTTTTTACTATTGTATATATTATATATTTTTAAGTTAGGTTTATTTATAAGATATATTAGTTTTTATTAATAGTTGTTATAATTAAAATACTAAATTTTATTTATTCTAGAGATATCTAAATAAAATACATTGGTAAATACATGTAAATTAAACATAATATACAATAACAGCCTTCTATTAAACTTAAATCTTCCAACTCTTTCGTATCGCACTTGTCGCTTAGCTGTCTTGAACTGACCTGAAGTTGCCCGGCAGGCGTGCCTTACGCTGCTTATATGTACCTACGTATATCGGCGTAATGTCTACAGTGACGATACCTTTATAGGTGCTTCAGCGGAAGAACAACGCTGGTCGACAGACTATCATTTGCTGCAACTCATGCCCCTTTTGCCCCTTTGTCAACGTCCCTAAATAAAATTACTATTTTTCTTTATTTTCGTGAATATTGTATTAACAAAATAAAATAGTGGGAGTAGTAAATAATCAGCTAAAAGCGCGAATTGCGAAAAAACTACACATCAATTGCGTGAAAACGCTTAGCGAAAGTAGAATTCATCGTCCGTGTAAAGCGCTCTACTGGAAGTTCTATTTTTACTTGTAAACAAAACAATTTTTAGCGTCTCTCTTGGAGAGACGTCTGTCGATACGATATAAACAATGAACGCTTTAGCTTTTCAACAAGGGTATATTATATCTATCATTCTGGACGTAATAGAGCTGGGCTGGAGTCATCTACATTGCAGCTGTAAGGGCCGGCTTGATCCGTGTGGTACCACTGTTGCGTTTGATATGACTTTTTTTATAGTAGAGGAGACGCTGAAGATCGGTCTTCACCCATCTAATTACCAGATGAGACATATTGATTTATAAACATGCCTATAATAGCTTGTCAATGGAAGTGTTCATGGCTATTCTTAATAAAAAAAAACCTTCAAAGTGAGCAATGCTCTATTCAATGATGTCGATCCTTTTATACCACTAGGGTCAACCTGGAGTGCGTGCCACTTATTTAAAGGTGTTACAATACAGGTTACATTGAATAAAAAAATATGTTTCTGCTATTTACCCCGGAAGATTCATTTAATTTTATATCGTAAACTATCTCATCTCCCGGATGAAAAGTATCTATACTAATTTTCGGTATTTAAACTACATGTGTACACCAAAATGACCAAATCGACCACATCGACCACACTGACCACATCGACTACAGCGACACCAAAATGACCGAATTAACCAAAATGACGAAAATGCCAAATCACAAAATAAAAACCTATCCTACTTTCTGGGATAATCTTTACATAAATCTATCCCCAAACTTATTCCATTAGTCGGGAGGAAAAGTATCCCTTGTCCACCCTTGGTATTGAAATTACATACATTATACCGAATTTCAGCCAAATCGGTCCAGTAGTCTTTCCGTGAAAACAGAACAGACAGACGGACAGACAGACAGGCAGAGTTACTCTAGTCAATTTCAATATTATATTAATAAAATAAATAAAATAATAGGGATTATAAATACTTTTCCGGTAATTAATTATTTAGTCTCTGAGTGAGTTAGGCAATTGCTTGGCACTCGCTTGCCTACAGACCGGCTGACCACGCAACGCCCAGTCATCACTTTATAATAATAAGTGCTAATTAAGTTTTAGATTTAATATAATGTAATTGTAATTTCTTTTAGTCTTGTAAGAACTCTCGTTGAATAAACTTGTCTTGGAAAATTGTTTTTTTTTAAGACTTCGTCGCGCCACCCTACTTATTTAGTGTGGGAATCCTTTTCTTTAAAGGTAATCGTCGTTGGTAATTCATCTCAACAGAGTACTGAGAACAAAACAAAACTGTTTCTAGTGAAACGCAACACACGGAAGCGGAATAAGCCATAACGCCTTCAATACGGTTATTACATTTGAGGGATCCGTGGAAAGTTGTGAAGCTGCGTTCCAATAGCGCTAATGTTAATGTCAATCTGCACCAAATCCCGGGAGCACTTTACGGGATTGAATAAAATACATAATTTATGGCGTTTATACGATTCGCGCCGTTCCACGTGGCTATACATTTTTAGCTAGATTTGGGGGAACACTATACAATGTTTGATGGCCTCTGTGTTGAGCTGGCTAGCGGGCAGAGCTCGCTTGAACGCAGAGGCTCCGGGTTCGATTCCTGGCATATCCTTGCAGGAACGGAGAAAGAATACAGTTGCTGCGGCTGGGCAGTCTGTCATAATAGGTGACCAAACAACCCACAGCCAGGTGATATGGCATTTGCCCGACTGGATGGCTACCACCCCTGGTATGTCACCATAACAACCTTGAATTGCGTTCCGGCATTAGTGGCCAGGTTCCAGTAGCAGCAGCGCATTTGTAGCACCTGGTGTTGCAAATGTCCATAGGCGATGGTAATCGCTTACCATCAAGTGGGCCGTCTGCCTGTCTGCTGAACAATTACAATAAAAAATAATGGTAAATTTCGGGAATGAACTTTCTCTTATTTTATTTTATTTGAGGGTCATCAGCTATAATAATAATAATTAGCTCAGTGTTTTTCAATCTGTGGGTCTTGTGACCCCTAGAGGGAGGGGGGGGACAGACCCTCGCTCGGAAGTCGCCGGTAAAATGAAAAGGGCAATTTAAATTTCTATCTCGCACTTAAGTACTTTTTAGGCTCAACAGCTTTTTGCAGAGTATAAGGCCCTAATTATGAATCATCATCATCATCCAAACGTTAAATCTCGGTTGAATTCGGAGCGTTCACTCCGGCACCCAGAGTCCGCTTTCCTACGTTGTTTACGGTCTTCAACATCCCCATTTTGAGACCATCAAACACGCATGTCATCCTTCGCAACGTCAAGACAACATTTCTTGGGCCTTCTCCTGCAACTGGGACTTGGCGGAGGCGGCATGGCTAACACTAATGTTATAAAATATTTTGTGAACCATCAAAATATATATGATCTAAAGTTTATTTTAAATTACGCATTATAAGTTTATTATAAATAATAAAAATTGACAAGTGACAAAATGAATCGCAACAAAATTTTAACTTGAAGTTTTACGGGCTGTTTTCAAATTGGACAAGTATATTAACAATCTGCCCGGAAACCTTTAAGTTGAAATTTTGTTGCGATTCATTTTGTCACTTGTCAGTTGAAGTTTTTCCAGTTATCCGTTGAAGTTTCACTTCTAATATGTGTCGCAGCAGACATTTCGATTTTGGCAGGTTTACTGCAAATTATGATTTGGTTAGGTTAGGTACATTTTAATTCATGCATTTTTTATGTAAACATCTTTTATTTTATCAAACAAAAAACTGAATTCGATCCGGAACCAAAAAAACATCCATAGTCTATTCTAAAATTATACACATACAACGGAACATTAACAAATGCGCATCTTTTGCCATCAATCTTCATTCGAACCTCAAATTATGTTAACAGAAAAATATTTCCAAAAAAATAATTCAAAAATATTTTGTTGGCTCAGTTTTGATCAAGAGGGTCCGAAACTACTGAACCGATTTGAAAAATTCTTTCGCTGTTGGCAAGCTACGCTATTCCCGGGTGGCATAGGTATATTATATTTACAAAACAAACTACAAAATTAGGGATACTTTCTAAAACTACAATAATCATACCTAAGGTGATTTTTTTACTTAAATCGCTTGCGCTGCGAAAACTATTGATGATAGAATAAAATAATGTACTACGACTTTGTAGGACACATCATTATTTACAAAAAGTGTCGCTACAGCATATGTCTAATATTATAGTTATGCCACAATAAGTGTTCTTTTATTAAAAAAAATAAATTAAAATGCCGCCGCTAGAAAAGGCTCTTTATTTGTATCTTCGTATTAATCCTTATCAAAATAAATTACTTCATATTCAAGACTGCTTCAATACCTTTATATAACTTTTTAAATTATTCAATTCGGACATTCGAAAGATATCACGAGTTTAAAAATGTAAGCTTGAGACCACGTGACTGTGACACTTTTTTGTGAGCGAAAAATCGTAAGACCCCCTCTATATAGAAGTGTCACTTCAAAAAAATCATTTTTATAATTTCAATCTTTAAGATAATAATACATTATTAAAGCAATGCGATATGTATAGCTAAGAATTTACACAACTTTAGTATAGCGTCTATTCAAAAACACGATGCGAACAAAACATTTTTATCTGACTAAAGGAGTGGTACCTTACAAGAGATCATCCCCCCAGGTTAAACATCCGAGGCTTGTGGCAAAACAAGCAAACGCTCGATCGCGAGCCATCCGCCTTCCCGCCGCCCGAAGGCCGCTTGGGCTTGTGTCTATTTGATCGAGTCTTCCCTTTAGGTACTATTTGCTCTTCTCTTTGCTTACACATTAACAAAGGCTGATTCCATCCAATAATATTTTTGATAGCCGTGACTAAAGATTTATTTACATTCAGTTCAGATCCAGTTATAATAAATAGGTAAATAGCCCATAAATATCCCACTGTGGGGCTTAGGCCTGCTGCATGAACGGACGATGTACCCGCTAGTCCCGCCACGATTGTCGAAGGCGATTTGGCAGGTTTGACACATCGGCAATCTCGATGTGCAGCTTTCAAGGTTTCATCGCGATGTTTTCCATCATCGTTGTTAGCACATCAGGAGGGCTGGATTGCGCCATTTGAAAAAGAACTTTTAAAACTAAATTTGGTTTCGCTAGCCACTTGCAGTCGTCGCAGACTTGACAAGGTTCGCCGTTGACGGGTTTGTCAAGGAGCTATATATATAATAAATATATATATATATATATATATATAATATATATATATATATATATATATATATATATTCATATATATAGCACATGGTAATTGTAATATTAAATCAGAAAACTTCGTAAGTGGTGTGTTCCGGTCAAGATTCAAATTCGCGTCCTTTGATTTTGGGATGTATGCCCTATCCATTTCGTTACTACGACTTATTGATTGACACACAAGTGGGTTCAACTCTTGGTCAAGAACACAAGAACAACTACATAGGCAGTATTTCTGTATAACAAATAATGTAGGAAAACATGTTGTGGAAACCTGGATATCGAGGTTACCGATGTATGAAATCTCCAAATCGCCATGGATAAACGTTGAGGATTCATTGGATTATAATGGCTAGGCTCTATCCCAGCAGTGGGGAGGTTTATTGAAAAAGTTTTCTTCATAATCGCTTTCTGTATCAATAACAGTTTTTTAACGAGTCCATAAACTTCGTATATCCCTTTTAATATTACAAATGCGAAAGTAACCCTGTCTGTCTGTCTATCTGTTCCGTTTTCACGCAAAAACTGCTTGACCGATTTGGCTGAAATTCGGTACGTATGGAATTTTAATATCGAGGATGGACAAGAGATACTGAATATATTATCCCGGATAATGGGATATATTTTGGGTTAGATTTATGTAAAGGTTATCTCAAAGTAGAATAGAATTTTTATTTTGTGATTTGTCATTTTGGTGGATTTGGTCGAAGTGGGAGATGTGGTCGGTGTGGTCGAAGAGAACGTTGGGGCTGGTGTGGTCGATATGGTCATTTTGACGTACATATATAGTTTTAATACCGAAAATAGTCGTAGGCACTTTTCGTCTGGGAGATGGTATAGTTTGGGATATAAAATTGACTGAATCTTCCGGGGCAAAGAGCAGTAACATAAAATGTAATACAATGTAACCTGCGTAGTAACCTCTTTGAACAAGATGCACGGACTAGAGGTTAACCGGCGGCGCAGCCGCGGGGTAAACTCTCGTCTATTATATTAAGAAGATATGTTGCTGAGGGTTGTTACCTTGATGTCAGCGAATAGCTCTCATACATAGAGAAATTTTAAAGTCTCTCTTTACATGTACCTACATTATGTATCACCATTTTAACGTAATCCCCACCGAATTTACTAGATTTGTGGGCAAACGATGTCATTAGCTTTGCAGCTAGTCGAGGGCCTAATGAGGGGCCTCTGCTAACAAACTTAATCCTCTTTGTCTTCACAAAGAGGGAACCAAATCCCATTGCGCCGAGGAAACATTCACATTATTCGTATAGACTCAGAGTTTTGTCATTATATTATGCATCATTTTCTATTTAAGTGCTATCTGGTACTCCGTCTTATTGCGGCTCTGTATTTTTGAGGCAACATACAAAATTAACAAAAATTAAGAAAGTAAAAATAATTTATTAAAGCACAGATTAAAGAGATACAATTAATGTTTACTTTTACGAGATAGCAAACATAAATTATAGAGCAATATAAAAATACTTTTACGATGTAATAATAATAAATACGGCGCTTAGAAACGTGGCACACGGTTGCAGGGGCGGATAGCGGCAGAGGCAGCCCCACGTGGAGAGGCGATGAGCGCGGCGTGAGAGGCCCCCGCGCCCAGAGGCCACTGCCGCGCCGAGGGCGCCCCCCGGCGGCACCCTGGAGGCGTTGCGTCGCCACTCGCGGCAGATCGCCGCGCGCCGCGTCCGCCGCGTCCAGGTGAGCCCCGCGCGGAGCGCGAGCGCCCTCCGGCGGCCATGCATGACACCGAGCGCGTGGCGAGCCACAGACTGACCCGTTCGTGTGTTGCAGTTCACAGAGCGGACGCGGGATGGCGCGCGTGGCGACGGCGCCGGTGAGTGTTCCCGTCGCACGGGCTGCGGCGTCGCATTGGCGATGTCGGTGAGGTTGCGCCCGCCGCTCGCCGCTCGCGCCCGCCCGCCCTCGCTAAATATATCCGGGTCGCATTGTGAGGTAGTGAGTCGGCGCGGGCGCCGGCGGCGAGCGGGTCCGCGCGGCTGCGCTCGGCGTGGGCGCGGCCGCCGGTGACCGCTCTCTTGTGCGCAGAGAGCGGCGGCTCCGAGATGTCCGGTGGCAGCGGCGGCGGTAGCGGGAGCTCCGCGCGGCGCCCCTCCACCTGCCGCGTCGAGCTCGGCGCGCTGCTGGCGCCCGAGCCGCGCCCGCTCGACAACAAGGTCAAGGTAAGCAGGCGCCTCCTATCTCTTGCACATCTTCATTACCCCAGCAATGCAAATGTTGTAATTAATCTCTTTCACAAATTCCAAGGTCTCTGACTCAGGGCGCGTAATTCACTTCAGAGGGTCCCTCGGCGTTCTCGAAGGGAACTAATTAAAATTCCGCCCGTATGTCAGGCCCACGTATAACAAGTTTTCGGATTAGCGTCGTTTACACGATGGTTCCTCTTACAGCGAACCCATTAGCGGCGTACGCGGTCCACGCGATTGGCATTTCGTATGTTTTGATATGATTTATAAATATCCCATCGCAGGTGAAGATAGCACTGCGTATAACTTGAGTTTCGACGTATGCGATTTGCCATTGGCCACTGCAACATGGCCCGCTCAGTATGCGGCGCGGGCTCGACTCCTGCCACCAGGGGTCGTTTCTGTATTGATAGATTTATATCTGTTTGTATAAAGGATAGCTTTTTCATTTCAAACTTGAGAATCGTTTTGTTTGTAACTTTAGGGTAAGGTACGTGATGTCGTTATGAACCCGTGCACGACGCGGGTCTGGCATACGTGCGCCTACTTATTTATCTAAATAGCGTATTGATTTCTTATTGTCTGCGAGGCACTCCCAGGGGCATACACCCGCTCCCGATTGCCGATTGACACTCGCAACTGTTCATACCTACATCTCTGAGTGATCGGCCTCGCCGAATTAGATCTCAGTGTAAATATTTATTTACACTGAGGAACTATTCGCCGGTTGGACAAGTCTGCACACTACGTCGCTGTAATAAAGTAATAATTTTTGGATACAAATTAAAGCTGCATTCAAAGTCCTGGTGGTCTTCTAATACCAACAGATACAATATGCCTGAGTAAATCTATAATTATCTAAAAACGTTTTCAATGCAGTTTTCGTTGATTGACAGCAATTTTTTATATTTAAAATCTACACTACGACCTATAGCAAAATTTATATAACAAAATGTGTGATATTTTATATCCCGAGAACCTCGCGGGAATTTTTCCGGGTCTGGTTTGTAGTTGTTCGGGTTCATAAAAATTAGCTTATTCCGACACAGTTTTCAGTATCTTTCTTTTTTAAATATTGCGGTACTTTGTGCTCCGGAAATCAATCGCGGGCATATCCTAGTCATTAACAAAATCCAAAACTAGTAACCTTTCAAAAAATCAAGACATATGTATTACGAGGATACGCCTAAGAAAGAAGAAATAGGATTGATTTGAAGGCCTACACTTAATCTGAAACCTACAGGGGGGTAATATAGGTCTAAGTATTTACTTTTTTCCGTGTTTTCACAGAAAAAATACTAAATACATGGTATGCCATAAAATTGTACAAAGTTCAGCTCTATGGTAATGTTGGACCGCATGTGCAGGTATAAGTTACGTAGGTAGAGCATCTGTAGTAAGAACTTTATACACATGCATCTTGAGTCTGTTTATCAGCTTGCGGACAATAATGGGACAGGTTTAAACGGGGCGTGGGTGGGACAGTGCGGCGGACAGCCGTCGGCCGTCGCGGGCGGATAGGCGGACAGTGCACAAACAATAGGCGATGAAGTCGCACGGAGACGATAGTGCACAGAGGTTGCGCGGAGGGCGGCGGCCCCGCGACCTCCGCGACCCATTTGCATAATGAGCGGGTGAGAGGCCGGGGTGCCGCTCGCCGGCTCAAAAACCTATAACGTCGAATATGTCAAATGCATACAAATTTAATACTTGACATTGAGAAAATCGAAATTGGAGCAATCCTTTTTATGTGCGCTTATTCAAATTGTTGGCCTTTGAAATGAAAAAGTTTTAAAGTGCAAAAGATATTTTAATTTGGGCGTAGTATCACCTCCGTCGGATTGTGCATGACTAATGTGAGATGCTCACAAACCCTTGTTTTCAAAATCAAGTACATTTATGAATGTAACGTGAAGACACAATACAAGGTAAGGGTGATATAGTTTCGGACGAGTCCGTCGCACGTCTCGAAACATATTGTTTGTAGTAGGTAAATGGTGTTTTCACACTTACTACCAGTGTCCTTCATTATCCTAAGAAATATAAAGAAAAACAATTTTTAGCACGTCTAGTGTTGCTGGGGAGTTTCTTGCCGCTTCTTCTTATCAGCAATGACACGTTGCGAAGCGGTGTACATAGTATAGGAAGCAAAATTTAAATTTTAACTTATATGTATGACCTTCAAAAGCATTCTCCAGTGAAACATATCTATACACATAATAAAACTGTAGAGATCGAATTTTTGTACAATGAAAAAAATGCTAAAAATCGAGCCAGGGGGATGTAAGAAGTGAAATAGATCTAATTTAGATATTTTTCAAATTTTTTGTTTCTCTGTTTGTTTGGCTAATCTCCGAAACGACTGGACCGATTGAAATGAAATTTTGTATGATGGTAGGTTATATCCCTGGTCAACATATACTATTGATACAACAGATACTTTTGATCCCGAAAAATTAGAGTTCCCGTGGGATAGTTTACTTAAATAACTTAACGTAACTTTCCACGCGGACGAAGTGGCGGGTAGCAGCTAGTTTTGAATAAAAACTTGCGAAAAAAATTAAGTCCACATTATCATATATTTTGGTAGGCAGCGCTGTCCATCATGGCCGTGGGACGCTACTCGGCACCCTGTCTGCCACAATGGCTATACCGTCGTGTGACCTAGATCACTCTTTATCGTTCTATCACATGGCACCTTCCTTCTTACGTGTTGTTTCCGCAAACAAAACTCCTTAATAGAAACTTTTATTGTCTGTGCGTAAATATTTAAATGAGAATGTCGTCATAAAACCTCCCTTCTTCATGTCACGTGCCGTGACCCGTGCAATACTGACTGCGATTATTTGAAAATGTGAAAACGACGTTTTTCCGGACTTTGATCACGTGCAAAGTTTTGATTACCACGTGCTAAAAACGGTGAAGGAAAACATCGTGATGCAACCTGCACATCGAGATAACCTATGTGTCAAACCTGCCAAGCCGCCTTGGACAAGCGTGGCGGGTATACTGTCCGTTGCCCTATAATGGGAGGCCCGAGCCCAGCAGTGGGACATTTATGGGCTGACATTATATAATATAATGTTTATATAGCCTATTTCAATGGATTTTTTTATAGCTTCAATGTACGAACTTGGCATGTTTAGAATTTTATAATATTTTAGAAAATAGAACCTACTTCAATGACCCTTGGCAAAAACCACAAATAAATTGTTTAAGGTCCTGTGTCCAACATTCGAGGTGTAAAAGGCCTATGCAACCTTTATCTCGCTACCTGTTGATGAGACAAAAAAATATTTAAAAAAATATTTGATTTTGACATTAGTCATTAATGTACGGAACTATATGTACGAAGTGCTCCCTGTCAACCTGCATAAAATTACCTCAAAATACGGTTAAACTATTGAAATCCAGAGTTTCTTTTACTAAACATGTGAATCTAAGTATTCCAATGTCACCTCAAATTTATGTACCATGTTTTAAGCAAATAAATGAATTTGAATTTTGAGTTAATGTTAAACACTTTTTTAAATATTGATTTATTGTGGACTGTATTAATTTTAATTATAAATGAAAACTACACGTGCGTAACGTAATGACGATTTTAATAGGGGGAAAAAATACACAGATAAAAAACAAAACATCTATGTTCTAAATACAAAAGTTTAGTATATTTGGTGGCCAGTATGGTCGCACCAAATGACTATAAACTATTTATTGGAGATTTCCACAACTTAAATACCATAACACCCGGTAGGTATACCCAGTTCACGAGATACGTCTTTTTTTTCAAAAGTGTCGACAAACTTGTGTTAAAATGAAATTCAAAATAGAGTAAGCCTCCGCGGGCGACATCGAGTCGCCCCTTAAGTATATATTAATTATCCCTAATATAATTTTCCCGTAAAGGCGACGTTTGGGGGATTTATCGATTTTATTTGATCGTGGCCGCCGGCAACAGCCGTTTACGAGCCATGCCGTCCATTTCATTACCGGCGTCCACCATGGCATCCCCTAGGGGAGATCAATGAAACAATTTATTCCATTTTTCTGCCGCGCGGATGTGTCTAGCGAATAATTCCAGTCGTCGTTCCCGGCCGCAGATTACGACACTCGCCTATTATCGTTCATAAAACATAGTGTTGTGTAATTCATGAACGATGTGGTATTAGGAACCGGTTCCCTATACTGTACTTGTGGCCGGTAACTATATCTTACTTACTATTCAATCTCACCATCTGTAGGGATCCCGCTCTGCTGCTGTAGTTTGGTTGCTTCAAGGTACACACGCAAGGCTAATAAATATATAGTTTTAGAAGTTCAGACATTTTAGCGCACGATAACGAAGTGCGTTTGCGAACTGATATAATACAATATGAAATAATATATTAATGGTGAAAGTGTTGACAGGCGGGATTTGAGCGGTTGACCGTACACCATCGATAGAAATTTGACATTAGATGTCCATACATCTAATAAGTTCCATAGCATATGTCAAATTTTAATCGAAAGTATAGCAAATGAACACTCGGTAAGCTATAGGAACCGGCCATATAAGAAACGTTTCATATTACCAAACGTTAACTGGTATTAGTTCACTCGTGGCTGGTTCCTGTCTTACTATTCATTCATTTGCCGTACCATCGGTTGAACTTTACAATACCTGTATGGAGCTTATGTCAAATTTTAACCGATAGTTAAGGTAAATTACCGGTGGTAAGATATAGATACCGGCCATCGATCAACGCTGACCGCGCCAGTCAACGTTATATATTTCATGAACTATTAGGACAAGTAACTCCACTGCTAACAAAGCGCATTGAAAAGTTCTGCTAACCGAATAGCACAATTAAGGTGAACTAGTTCAGTGAGTGACTTATACTAGAAAGGAGCGTTCACTTAGCCGAGGATGGCCGATAAAGCACAAGCCTATAAAACTGTTGAAGGGATAAGAGTCCATTTGGCGTAAACGCAGTGCGAGCCGGCGACGCCGCTCCTATCGTACGGCGTGCGTGCCACGACACCTCGTAAATCGTTTTGTGTACATAGTACATACGGCGCATACTACTATACCCGCGCGTGGACTACTACTTTTCAGTGAACCGTTTCGGGATGACGTCACGAAACATTCATCAATGTTTCTGTGAATAGGGGATATTCTTGATACGACGAAAGATTAATTGTTTTTATTTAATTATTTACTGTGTGACCGTTATCATTTAAATAATTAACTTTCACGTTCCAATGTCATTATATGTACATACATACATACATACATAACTTCACGCCAGGTCCCTTGCGGGGTAGGCACGAACAATGAATGAATCATTATATGTATATTATTATAACACATACTCCAGTGTTAGTTTATCGATTTTGGAGCCGTAAGTGCAAAAATTGACACCGAATCATTCCTTAATTATTATTTTATTCAGATTTCTTTGTAAAAAGCTAAAACTCTTTTTGGATAAATTCTGCAAATTATATATTTTTTAGTTTCGATTTTTTTCATCCGAACCACGTTTTGATGCATATGCAGATCTAGTCTCGGCTGTGAAATGATACTTTTTGTGTCGACAGGATCTTTACACGAATAGTTAAAGATCCCGTGGATTCGTAAAAACAAACAATGAATGATTCGATTTGTCGATAAATACATTTTATCACTTCAGCCTCCAACACCGGTAAACAAGCACATTATGTAATGTACTCGAATTCTATCAAATTATAATACAATGTAATCCCGGATATAAATGGGAATCACTGGAATATAAAACATTATACACACGTATTCAGTCTGACGTACGATTTATTATGGACATGCTTCATCTTCGACAGTAATTTGTTTCTATTCTGTTACGAATTCATCATTCAAGAATACATATCGATTGAGAAGGAAGAGGTCCTTGTCACCTGAAAGTGAAAGTGGAAGTCACATGGAAAGTACTTTTCTCGAGAGCTGCCCGCTTGACCTAACTGCGCTATCCAATCCCTTGTCTTCCTTTCCTTATACAACTACTTTTATTTTGCTAATAGCTGTATGCATACTACTTGTCTTAACAAGCCTGTCTGATGTTGAGCTGTGTCCGATGCAAGCATAACCGTCATATAACTTTCGCCACAAATTTGCCTCGTACGAGAGGAGTAATACCGCAACGAAGACCGCCGGAAAGAGGCTACCAAGAAGAACTCCTGCAAGACATGATAATCAGCACACAAAGTTATACAGCCTAGCGTTATTCAAGCCCTCTCCCTTCTCTCCCTTGCCAGCTATCCTACCCTACACCATCTCGAATGCGTGTTCAGCCCTATTACCGAGCTTATTGACAAAGCAAATCTATTAAATTCTAATTTCATATCGAAATCTTCCTAAAAACACTGACATAACTTTTTAGTTTGATCTAATTTTCCACTTCCAAGTATTGGGAATACGTGCTTCATCTCAGAACGCAACTGATTAGTCATTAACTTATTACGCAATGAGCTACTATTGCGAATGAGAAAATAATACATATGGATAATATTATAGCGGCACAGCATACATGGCATGACCGAAGAGGAGAATGTGGTGCGGCCGCACCAGGAGATGGCCGTGCTCTCTCTCGAGGAGAAGAAGTACCTGCTGGGAGTGGAGAGAGGCGATGTGGCCGGCACCAGGCGCGTGCTGCAGCGGGCGAGGGACACCGGCCACATCAACGTGGACTGCGTGGACCCGCTCGGCCGCAGCGCGCTGCTCATGGCCATCGACAACGAGAACCTCGAGATGGTCGAGCTGCTTCTCGAGTTCGGCGTGGAGACGAGGGACGCGCTGCTGCACGCGATCTCCGAGGAGTTCGTTGAGGCCGTCGAGGCGCTGCTTGACCACGAGGAGAGGACCAAGAAAGATGGTGAACCCAATGTAAGTTACTTTGCTTAATTTTCCATGCCAGTAATTCTTACTATGGCGATATACACTCTAAGACGATTCGTGGTGGCTTTGTTTCTGGTATCACAACACAAGAATGATTTTGAAAATCCGGCACAGCAACGAGCTGAGTGTAAGCCTTGTTTACAGAGAATGCTGCAAACAAATTCACAAAACTTGATATTTTGTTTATACTAATTACATCATAAAATATGAAGTATGTCATTCATTTCATTCATTCATTCTTATGTAAGTGCATCGCTATTTATAAAAATAGTGTTTTTCTTTCTTTCTGTCTTCTTAGTAGTTTAGTTTCATTATCATTACGAAATTCGAAATAACATACTTAATTTTTGTATTCGTTCGTCTGCTTTTTATGTCATAATCATTTTATTTTCAAGAACTACGCTGACTTAATAGATTTAATTTGACTGGAAGTGAGAGGGTGTACAAGTGAGGGTTAGAATTAATATTTGTAAGATACACGCACATGAGGTAACATCGTTAGTCTGATTCTTCTTCTCTTTCTTTCCTTTTATTGTATCTTCGTCTTATTGAGTATACACTGTTTGCTACAACTCCATTAATTCTTCTGAAAGTAATTCTGTAACATATTTCTGTATAAAACTTATAAAAAAAAGAACTTGAGATAAAACGAACAGAAATATAAAGAATAACAATTTTGAGCTAGACGTGTTGCTGGTGAGTTTCTTGCCGCTTCTTCTCCTTTTCTGTAAAATAAATAACCCGTTGCGCAGCGGTGTACATAGACTAGGATTATAATTAAATTTTAACTTATATGTATGACCTTCAAAAAGTGACCTCCAGTGGATTTAATTTTGTTTTTTTTTTAATTGCTGGAGTAAAGCAGACAGGCTGACAGCTCATTTGATGCAAAGTGGTGTCGTCTTATGAATGTGCTGCGTACCTTGAAGGTGTCCTACCTTGGAACCTGGCCACTAAAGGCTAAAACATAGCTCAAAGTTCTTCTGGCGGCATATCTAGCGTCTAGTTCAACCGAGGATAATAGTTATCCAGATGAGAAAAAGCCCTACCACCTGGAACTTTTTATTGATATTTGACTAAAGCTGTGAATAAACCTCATCGGTTGAAACTCCATCAATTTTACCTATGCAGGAATAGAAGAAGAAACCTACCTGCTGAACTTGTTTAATAAAAAGATACTCTCAGCTCGACGTCTTCGACATGTCATTTTCCTGATAACGCGGAAGGAAAATGGTCCGAGAATGTTGAAACTTTTCTCGATACGACGTCAACTACATAACAAGTTACTACGTTAAGCCTAATGGCCGACAAAATGAAAGCTTTCCAAAGTTTTAAGAAAAGATTGCTTTTAATAAGATAAATTGAATGTTGTTTTCCTAAGTTTTGAGTAATAGTAAGTTTCATTTTTTGGAGAAACTAACGAGTACACCGAGTGGATGAAATGGTCAAAATCGCAAACCTCTCTTAGCATCTGGGATACTCTTTACCGATTCCAAGATGTATCCCATTATCCGGGATGAATAGTATTCCTTGGTTGCGCTCAGTATTAAAATACATACGTACCGAGTTTTAGCCAAATCGCTCCAATAGTCTTTACATAAAATGATACAAACAGAGAGACAAATATATTTTTATCCCGGAAACGATCCCATTTTTCGGGATAAAAAGTATCCTGTGCTTATCCTCGGCATCGAAAATATATATTACTAGCGACCCGCCCCGGGTTCGCACGGGTGCAATGCTGATACAAAATTAATTACGGTTATATTATATTATGTATTATACATATAACCTTCCTCTTGAATCACTCTATCTATTGGAAAAACCACATCAAAATTCGTTGGTAGTTTTAAAGATTTAAGCGCACATAGGGACAGAAAAGGCGACTTTGTTTTATACTATGTAGTGATGACATACCGAGTTTCAGCCAAATCGATCCAGTAGATTTTTCGTCAAAACATACAGGCAGACACAGTTACTTTCGCATTTATAATATTAATAGGGATTTTCTTCCTATGCATTTGCTCATGCATTGCGTATGCCAAAACATGCGAATCAAAATATCAAATAAGATATAGCTCCCAATAAGCTTAGTGAATAGTTTTGAAATGGTATAACGTTCATGTGACGGCTAGCGACAGTTGCAACTCAGCAAAGTATTAATGTATGGATATTCGTGGCACTTTCGTTCTCGTTAGTCGCGCCACTCCATCTTCCGAGTCGCTGTCGTACTACGTACTAAATTAAAGACAGTATGTAATTTAAGTATTAATTTCATTTTATCTCCATCTGCCCGACACGCCTGATTGGAGTCAGAAGAGGAATCATACATATGCACTCTCAAGCAGCGATGCGCTAGGATCAGCGTGGGCGTGGGAGGGTGGCTTTAGTGGAGTATTGATTAGTCGAATCTAATCCCTACCAAAGGACCCAGCAGTATGCGAAAGGCATTTCCCCCGCCTTAAAAAGAACAAGGAATCATACATGTACCATTACAGTAGTTTACTTAAAACCACAGGTTAAGTTCTTGATATTTTATGCACTTGTTGCAATGTTTGCAACACTAGGGTAGGAGGCAACGCATTGCCAGCGTTTATGGAATGAGATAAAAGGGATGCGGTGGAGGGAACAGACAGAAGGAATAGATAGATGAAATGGGAAGTGGGACATTGGAACTCTTACTCATCGTTCAAAACACGGCTAGCTCAAGACTAAACGTTTCTCGCCGATATTCAGTGAGAGCGTGGTATCACACCGATCGAGAATACCCAAACTGTAATAGTTATGAAACGTTAAAAAAATACGTGAACGTCACTATGTGTGGTTATTGATTCCTCTCCATGACTTTGAAGAAGAAACACAAATATAAATTAAAAATGTTACAAATTTAAAACCATTGCAAACGAAAATCCGGCCACAAACGTTGACCTAGCAGTTTAATAACATCTGAACCACTTATGACTGACGCTTCTTGTGGTTAATTGAAGAGCACATCTCATACCGACTGCTTTATTAAAATATATAAACAACATTACCTATTTCGCATTTAGCTGTATAAACAGCTACCAGTGTGTGTATAAATCAGCGAGGCAGTTAAGGCGACCTACAGTCCAAAGTTCAAACTCGTAAAGTCCAAAGACTAGCTGTTTCATGTTCACACGCGGACACTTTTGTGTGTTTTACTTCATATTGATGCCTGCTCAGTGAATCTCGCGTCCGAAACACTCACACCCGTCTGCTTCATCTTTAACACCTGTTATTTCGACACCTTGTGGAGTTACAGTCTATCTTTCATCTTTCAAATGCATCTCATTTACAACTCATAAGTTAAATGTCTGTATTGAAATCTATGTGGTTGTTTCTAATCAACAAAAAAATATGTTGTGGTAACGTAATATCTAGCGCACGCGTCCCAAACACAAAGTGCGCGGGTTCCAATCCTGGCCTATTGTTACAAATGCCACGTGCTACCAAAGGTGAAGGAAAACATTGTGATGAAACCTGCACATCAGGAGGACCGATGTGTCAAACCTTTATGTTACTATACTTTTGCCTCGTTCTGTCCTTTCTTTTGTATTTCATGCGCGAGTTGTAGCAGGTATTTTTCTGAAGTAGTACAAATTTAAATTTTGAGACACATCAGTACAAATTTGTTGTAACGGGACAAATGTCTGCCTGCCTCACACGTGTACTACTCATCACTAACGAAGAGCCTCCTGGAATAGATATTAATATTAAAGTTGATAAATTAAGATACCTTTATTGTAGTTTAAAATAAAAACCATTGAAGACTATAAAATATCATTTATTAAAGACACCACATGGCGCAGTCAGGATTATATGTCTTCTGTAATTCTTTCACCCAACGAAATTTTAGATATAAGATGTAGTGGAAGTTATAAATTGTAGTTTAGGTATACAAATAATGGCAGTAGTATAATATAAAGCATTATTGGATCAGTCATAATTTGTGATTGATTCGTCGACGACACAGATGCGGGTAAATCAAGGCAAAGTACCTACATTTTCAACCAACTTTTCAATTCGGCGAACTGACTCATGGATATCGTTGAATATTTGATCTATTAAAAAGAAACAAACTGGCTTTTGATGTTTAATCCGTTGATATATCGCCCTAAATTATACGTTTCCTAATAGCAGAGTTTAAATTCAAATGCGTGTAAACACACGTAGGTATTTGAATTTAAACTCTGCTAATAGGAAAATATAGTGGAGTGTAATCCTTAAATCTCTGACACGATTTCTTCATATCCATTGATGTATAATTGTAAGAACCGGATGAGTAAAGCCGCAACTGGCGACTGCTAAACATACTGCATATTTATGCTACATCCAGCAGTGACTTGACACTTGGCTGATGACAATTCATAATTCACAGTTCGTTTACATTTTTTAAGAATTTTTGCAAAGTCCCCCAAAGCAACAAAATACACGTAAGCCAGAAAATTACGCCAATATATAATATTTCACACGACATTGTTAAAATTTGGCTCAAATATATTCGATTTAGACATTGAGCTAGTATGTCTCAATGGGATCAGTATTACTTTTATGCTGTTTCATTATTATATGGAACCATTTACAAAATGTTAATATTAATAAGATAACTTTGTAAATTTTGGTGCAGAAGAAATGTAGTTGTTACAGTTCACGAAGACTGGCAGGCTCTGCCTACGGGAAACATAAAGGTACCTATATGATCTAAGGGAAAACACGCATTAAGTGTGATTGGACGGCTCGCTCGTGACTGATCATTCCGTCATACAAGCACACTGTCACAGTGTGCATGTGCACGTTCCACCACGAGTACAGCCTGCTTCATGGAATGCCGAACTATATCTCCAGGATTAGATTAATATGATTATGTAACCTTGCTCGATTTGAATGAAAACTCGTTTCTTTTCACCACAGAGTTGGGAAGCGCTACCACCCGAGACGGCGACGTTTACAGCAGACATCACCCCCCTCATCCTGGCCGCGCATAGAGATAGTTATGAGATCATCAAACTCCTGTTAGACAGAGGTGCCAGCATCCCAGTGCCCCATGACGTCCGATGTGGTTGTGATGAGTGCGTGAGATCAAGGCGGGAAGATTCTTTGAGGCACTCGAGATCAAGGATCAACGCTTACAGAGCTTTGGCGTCCCCGTCTTTGATCGCTTTATCCTCCAAAGACCCAATACTCACCGCATTTGAATTGTCTTGGGAATTAAGAAGGCTGTCAGCTCTAGAACATGAATTCAAAACGGAATATCAGGAGTTGAGAGCACAGTGTCAGGAGTTCGCAACAGCGCTCTTGGACCACACAAGGACGTCACACGAACTGCAGGTGTTGCTGAACCATGAAACGGGCTCGCCCCAGGCGCCGCTGGCGGAGCCCGGGGCGCCCGAGAGGATGAGACTGTCACGACTCAAACTAGCGATTAAGTTAAGGCAGAAAAAGGTAAGGAACATTTATTCCTTTTTGATTTACCTGTGTTCTATTATTATTTTAGTATGCGATATCTACATGTTGTTATTATTCTGGAACTCAGTTCCACTGTTTCTAGACTAGTGTTTGCTTAGACTTGTTTAGGTTTCAGTGGAATTTGGCGCTGTTGACAATAAGTAATACGTTTAGAATAAGTAATTGGAATTCTCAAAAAGCATAGCTTGACTTAATATTCAGTATTGGCATTATAATTTCCCAAAGGTATATAGTTCGAGTTATTAGAAATACATAGACTTTTCGCAAAAACGGAATGAGTCCATCCGACGTTGTATATTAACATTACAGCAATATTTATCTCGAACTACTGATTAGGGGTAATTAAACTAAGGTTTGAACAATTTTTTTTCGATCTTCATAGTCGTGTGGAATATCCTTTAGAAAAGCCGTGGTAGTGCATCTTGCATATGTGCACTTTATTTTATTGTATTGATGTGAAAATTAGTTTACTAATATCATTAAGTAATTTGTACTACTTCTTTAGTTTGCTACTAATCCAATTTATCTGTCAGTTCTCTCGTAAGCACAAGTTTTACTAATTAATTCGAAACAATCTGCTAAGCGATGATAAATAAGAGGAAAATGTAAGAAAGAAATATTATGAATCGCCGCTGTGTTGCACGCAATCACAGTACTCGCGTGTATGTTTGCAGATAATTCACCTTTCGTAATTATTCCTATTAATAATATTATAATCGCGAAAGTAACTCTGTCTGTATGTCTGTTACGCTTTTACGGACAAAAAATCTAGACCGATTTACCCGGAACTCGGTATATAATATATAATTATATTTTTTGGGAAAAAATGTTTCTGTCTTGTCTGTCTTTTACTCTTTTACGGAAAAAACGTTTATGCTGTAATCTGATATATGTGCAATTGCGATATCGACGATAGAAAAAGGATACCTTTATCTCGAAGAATGGGATAGTTTCCGGGATAACAGGATTTCTGTCTGTTACTCTTCCACGGAAAAACTATTTGACAGTTTTTGATGAAATTTGATATATATGTAGTTTCAACATGGAAAATAAAATGGGATACTTACCGGATAGCGCCTACATTTCCAATTATTGAGTAGGTACTAATTATTACTAATAAGTACTAATTTGAATTTGAATTAATTAATATTTAGTGACTGACATTTGGACTTTTTAGATGATGATGATGATGAGGCTGTTTAAGATTTTTTTATACTTTTGTTACTTCACAATACTATTCGATGCTACTCGAAGCTTTTCGATACTTTTTGATACTTGTTTTGGTCTTACGCCAATAGGAAGACTTGCACTGAAAAACAGCGTTGTGTCGGATATAATTCCGGCACGGTAATATGCAGAGTGCAACCTCGTTTGCTGAAATGCGGCGTACAAATTCTCAAAATATGTTCTGTGTATAATGTATAAGAATGTAATTACGTCGTTATTTTTTAGATAAAGTTTTTTTTTCTATGCTTTCTTAGACGTTTTGATTCTTTATAAAATATTGGAATTGTAAAGCGTAGAATCGAAGCACAGTTACATTGTCGCATATAGTTCGTGGCGCACCCGAACGTGCAGCAGCTGCTGGCGTCGATCTGGTACGAGAGCGTGCCGGGCTTCCGCAGGAAGAACATGCTGCTGCAGGCGGCGGAGATGGCGCGCATCGGGGCCATGTTCCCGCTGTACTCGCTCGCGTACATCGCCGCGCCGCACTCGACGCCCGGGCGGACCTTGCGCAAGCCCTTCATCAAGTTCCTCTGTCACTCGGCCAGCTACTTCATGTTCCTATGTGAGTATGAACTTATCCACTACTTCGATGTCACGGTATATATTTGAAGTGATAACTTCTTCCCATAAGAAACTGTTTCGTTACGTAACGCGTTGCGGCGCCAGTCTTCTGGCTTCCCTTTCTCAGCTAAGCTTTTCTCAAGTTAAACAGTTTCAATATTAAATAATTCTTAGCACCTGGCTGTGAGTTGTTTTGTCGCCTCTTACGACAGGCCACCCAGCCGCAGTAAACTGTATTCTTTCTCCATTCTTACACGGATTATAAGTGTCTCTAACAGCACACGCCAGAAGTGAAAATTTCATCAGGGCGAGTAACACTCGTCGACCGATTGTAGCACTGAAGTATTGACTATAATTGTAAAATAATCACTTATGCCGATGATACAGCAATTCTTGTTTCTGGTCAAAATTGGCGTGAAGTTCAGACTAAATCAGATTTTGCTTTATCAACTATCTCTAAGTGGCTCAAACAAAACATCTTAACACTTAATGCTTCCAAATCTAAATATATCACCTTTTCTTTAAATTCTCAGCTCCCTCCTTCAATATTCGTGTTCATAATAGCTGTAATGATAAAATTATTTGTTCATGTCCTGAACTTGAACGAACAAATAACATTAAATATTTGGGCGTATGGCTAGATCCTATACTATCCTGGAAATACCACATTGATTGGGCTGTTTCTAAAGTACGGAAATTAATTTTTGTTTTCAAAAATCTTAGACAAATAGCAGACATCAAGACCCTTAAAACAGTATACTTTGCACTTGCGCAGTCTGTAATAGCCTATTGTATAACAATTTGGGGTGGATCACTTCGTAGCAATATGCTCAGGCTCGAAAGAGCACAGAGGGCTGTTCTAAAGGTCATAGGTGGTAAAACACGTCGTTATTCAACTTCTAAGTTATACAAAGAATTTGAAGTGTTAACTGTTAGACAGTTATTTATCTTAGCTATAGTTATGAGGAAACATGCTGATATGCCCTATGATCCTTCTTATCTCAGTAGTCGCAGATCAGATCGTGTATGCAAGTTTGAATCTAGACGCACATCTATTGCTTCTAGACATTACCATCACCTCAGTACTAAAATCTACAACAAATGCAACCAAATATTAAATATATATCCCCTTACCTTTCGTTGTTGTAAAACCAGAACTATGATCTGGCTGTATACACTCGATTATATACAAACGGAAAATATTTTAACTGTTAACTTATAATACAAAAAGGATTTATTTATGCTCCTTACATTACACTTTCGCATTCATACTCAGGCACATTAAGGTATACGCAACACACATACATACACGCACACACGCAAGAATACGTACGCACGCAGGCACGCAGGCACGCACGCACGCACGCACGCACGCACGCACGCACGCACGCACGCACGCGCACACACACACACACACACACACACACCACATACCTACACACATACATGCGTTCACTTATACTCACACAAACACGTCGCGCGCTCATAGCCGCGAACGAAAATTGAGTCTACTATTTTCTATGTTTAGTTTTAAGCTAATTATGTTTGCAATGTATTGTATCCTGTGCTATATATAACACTGTAATATACTTCATTGTCTTGTGGTGGGAGTTGTCACTGCAGCACAGTTTTATACTTTTGCAGTGCAACGAACTGTTCTGTTCTGTTCTGTTCTGTTCTGTTTATCTGTCCAGCTCCTGAATGTGATTGGTTTAGTCTCTTTTAACACAGAAGTTTTCACTTCAAAAATCGGCCAAATGCGTGTCGGACAAGCTTCCATAATAAAATGTAATATAATAAAATAACACGTGAAACAGTGTGCATGGTAAAACTACCTTCTAACGGTTTAAAGCGCGGTAATTTATTAAGTTTTGGTTTTGTCCGACGTTTCGGCCGCTTTTCAGCGGCCGTGGTCACGGACGACAACAGGTCGCGAAAGCTTAAGAAAATATTAAGTGTGCATGGACTTAATTTTTAACTTAAATTGTGTAACGGAATTTAGTTACAAAACTTTCGGATTTGAATTTGGTCTACACAATGACTTCTATACTTCGTAAGCTTGAGTCAAGTCAAGCGATAGGCAGATTCAACATTAGTGTTGTTACAAAAAAAACATTCTTCATTATTAAAAATATATATACAGACGGATTGTGAATCTTCTCCTTTTACAGTCGGTTAACACGTTCATTGCGTAACGGGATCTAAGTCGCCCCATACGTGTCTCACTTACAGTAGAAATACTAACCTTTTAATGGCGCGAAGGTCGTAACTACAATTTGGTTCAGTGTCTACACTGAACCAAAAAAAGATATATCTAAGATACACAATTAAACGAGAGTTCTGTATCTATCTATCTATCCGTTCTGGTATCCTACCTTAGCACGGGGTTAACTTAATCTGATACCATAACACACAAGACATCACACAAGAATCCATAAACTATTTTATATAAATGCTGTAGCGGGTAAAATAGTAAAAGGCTAATTTACTGCATACATGTATTTAACGAATATTATAAAAAAAAAAGAAAACGAGAGAGCGGGGTGAGTGTTATTGCCTTGGCAGACGTTTTGCTTTTTATGTGGCGGTACCGCCCTGAAGTGTCTGCTGGTCCAGGAGTGGTGCCGATGGTACTGCGTTTGGTGTGCCGGACAGCCGGGGACGACCTCACAGGCGCACTGGCGAACGAGTCGCCTGGGTCTCCAAAGCGGAGAAAATGAAACCTGGAATATACGTCCAGCGTGTTAATGATGCGCCCAAAGCTCTTCCAAACGTCGGCCACCTCGGCAAGACAACAAAACAGGGCGAAAGACCATAGCTGGTGAGGTGGCCAAGCGGAAGGCAGACGGAGTAAAAGAAAATTTAAAAGAAATAAAATGAATTTGAAATTAATACAATGAGATTAAAGCTCCAACAATATGAACATGAATAAAAACAAGATGAATTAAATTATTAAAATGTAAGGAAATGAAATAAAAAGTGGGCATACCCACATGCACAATTTAGTGAGGTGATGTTTAAAAACTATTATAAACAAGCTTATAATATTGGCTTCAACACTTACCCAAAACGTGGGTTATAAACACTAAATATATTATAATTTAATTTAAACAGGTACTATAATATGATAGTAGTAAATAATCTAAATAATTTTATCGTTTTTATCGTGGTGGTGGTTTAAAATACAACTACTACAAAATGGGTTCTAGTTTTCAAAAACTTACGGGGCCCAATACGCCTCGTTGAGCAACAACGGTAGTTTTAGTAAAAGGTCTAAAACGCCCCGTAGGTACCGCAGCAATGGAAAGTTAATAAATAGCATCCCACAATCATTTAATGGCCGGTTCCTACTTATCCTACTGTTATTGAAAGATGATTGTTTTTTGTTGTACACCTTTAATTTCACACATTGAGTAATATTTCAATATTTGTTACAAGTTTAACGTGTTGTTACACTAGATATTTACTTATTAGATTTGTATACGTGTTGTTGTATGTAAATCACAAAATGGAAGAGAGCAAATCAGTGTTGCCAACATTAAAAAGAAATTGCATATTTAGTGTTGCTAAATACTAAACACCTACCAACCGTTCATTTGCCTTACTGTCGGATTCCATACAAGTTATGTCAATATTTACCCGATGGTAAGGCAAATGAATTGGTTGGAAGTATGTATTTGACCAGACCTGAGTTTTTTACGTTGAGGCCCCTATACCTATCATGCATGATATGATGCATGATGACTCACTAAGCTCAAAGTGATGGACGCAACGAGCGCTCAGGTTAGGGAGGTATCACTTTTTGAATAATTTTTAATAGATTTGACCAGATCTGCCGTTTTAAAATTTGAAAGTATATTATAATTATTATCGTAAAATAAGAATGACAGACCATTATCGCGCATTTCACTTTGTGGCAGACAATTGTCATTCCGTCGTTCTCTTGTTGTAGTTTTGCTGATTTTGGCGTCGCAGCGCATCGAGACGGCGGCCGGCGGCCTGTTCACGTCCACGGGGCTGCCGGAGCCGCTGTCGCGCCGCGGGGCGCCGCCCTCGCTGGTCGAGTGGCTCATCCTCGCCTGGGTCAGCGGTACGTACCTACTCTTCGTTCTCATGCGGAGGCTGTGCTCGCCTCTCACTAATAGTGTAGTGTCGGACTCATTATGTCGCAATTTTCTTTTTACATATATTATCTATCTATAATATTATAAAATTCTAAACATACCGTGTTTGTACATTGAAGCTATTAAAAAAACAACTGGAATACATAGCACACATAAATTATGTAGAACACGATGTAATTTTATTACATTTCTTGTCTGTTTGTTCGGGATTCACGTAAAATCTACAGGGCCGATTTCGATGCAGTTTTGTTGCTTATTTTTAGACTTAAACTTTGCGCTACTTTTTATCCTGAGAATCCCGTGCGACATTTGTCGGGGAATTATTAAAAATGGCCAGATTAAAAAAATAATAATTCCAATATGATTTTTTTACTGATCGATAGCAAGTTTAATGTAATAAAATATGTGATATTTTTTAACCTGAGAATCCTAGAAATTTATCTTATAAAACACAATAAAGCTCAAAGCTATCCTTTCGCGCTGATATTGTGTAAGAGCGTTTTTTTTAAATGCGGGGAAATGCATTTCTCACAATAGCTGGTCCTTTGCTAGGGATTAGACCATAGTGGATTATGGAGGCAATCCCCTTGGGGCTTCCAAACACTAATCGACCGACTTGTGTGGAGACTCGATTATTCAATACCCCACTAAAACCACCCTCCTCCCTTGTGCCTCGCGCTCATGGCGGGAAGACCGTGAGATTTAGAAGGTAGTTACGTCCACGCTGGTTCCATATCAGAATGTTCTTCAAGGAAGAGATGTCATAGTAGTCATATGAATTAGGTTTGATTTGGAGCGAAGTGAAGCAGCTGTGGGACATGGGCTTGCGGGAGTACGTGCACGACATGTGGAACGTGATAGACTTCGTCACCAACTCGCTGTACGTGGCCACGGTGGCTCTGCGGATAGTGTCGCACTTTCAGGTGAATATCACGATATACTAAGTCAATCTTATAAAACCACACTGTTATTGGTCAAACAAGGAGTTTTAAAAATTAAACAAATCATACATTGCCGTAGCAGTCGCAGGCAGATATTGTAACTAGCTTAATGGTATATCGTCATCCATCTGTGACGAAGGGCGATGCTCAAAATGAGGTGCCCAAAATGTGGGGACGAAGGCAAATTTAGACTAAACCCAAAATGTTATCATTTTTAAACGAAGCAAACGAAGACATTCCCATTTACAAAATAAATAATAATCGTGAAAGAAACTATTCTGGTAATGCCTGCAGATATGTATTGTAAAACTTGAGATCCATCTTTGACAAATAAATTAACTTCAAAGTTTTTAATGGTTAGAATCGGTTGTAATTTCATTTTTTTTCTTTTCTACTGATTTAGTCTTTTTTTTGATGATTTTTAATCTTGACCTTGACCTTTTAGATTTATAGATCCCAGTGTCGAAACTGGATTTTTTGAAACAAGATAAAACATTAGGATCTTTGTAATTTGTTTAATGATGTAATACTTTCACTCTAAACTTTTTATTCATTTTATATTTATGTATTCTGTGATAATTATATATCCATATTTAATGTGTATTTAATCTGCACACCACCGAAAAACTTGCAAATTTCTCTTACAAAAAAATGTGTGTACTAGTGTACACACGTAAGAAGTGAAACTTCTTTATGACCTTATTTTTCTAAAAATTATCTACTATATGCAACTTTACAGAAATTGGTTAAATAAATAGCCCCTACCACGGTCGAATTGACAAGGGGCAAGAAAAAGATGGCACGTAACGGAAAAACTGTGACGCGTAACCGAAAAATGTGACGGTATGTTCTTTTCCAACGCCGATCAAGAAGTTTCACTTCAAAAATCTCGGGTTGTCTGGAAGAGATCGCTGGAAAGCGATAAGGCCGCCCATTGCTCCTACTTTTACTGTATAATGTGACTGCTGTAAATTGTTTTTTCATGTGTGTGTGGTTAACAATAAAGTGTACTCTATTATATTTTATAACACAATATCTCATCATGCTTTAGGTCCGTCGTGAAATGGCTCATGGTCTCCAATGGAACCAGCCTCGGGAGAAGTGGGACGCCTGGGACCCGATGCTGCTCTCTGAGGGGCTATTTTCGGCGGCCAATATCTTCAGCAGCCTCAAGCTGGTGTACATCTTCAGCGTGAACCCCCATCTCGGGCCGCTGCAGGTTTCTCTAAGCAGGATGGTGTTGGACATTCTCAAATTCTTTGTATTGGATATATTAGTAATATTTGCATTTTCTTGCGGTAAGTTGGTCTTATGTTTATTACATTATTTGAGAAACTTAGTCATAACATTAAATAGTCTTATCAATAAATCTAGGTTTCCTTTGAAGCCAAGTTCTCCTATCCTTATTTTTATTTTATATTTTAAGATACTGCCTTTTCTTTACTTATTCTAATGGAACTTGCAACAGGGCACGCGCCCGACATTTGTATCTGACACATTTTGTTAGTTTCTGCATTGGTTTTACGTAATATTTTCTTAGAATTCTTTCGGAATCATCCACATCTGTATCGTTTGAATGACCAGAGAGCCTAAAGCGGCCACATCGCCGTTTAGTATTACAATTATGACAATATCACTATAGCGATTCCGCAAAAGCAGCCGTAATTGCGTTGCATGATCGCATATCGTCTCAAATACTAATGTAATTGTAAATTAGGTAACATGTCGAAGTAAAGTAATGATTGAAAAATCATTAAAATGATACATATGTGGACGTTAACGGAAAATGTTAATGCACATTTTGATTTTGTTATGTGTATTGCAAGGTCTCAACCAACTGTTGTGGTACTACGCGGAAATGGAGAAGAAACGCTGCAACGTCGGCTCCTCGATCGCCGCCAACGGGACACTCCCAGATCCCGACGCGTGCGTCGTCTGGAGGAGATTCGCCAAGTAAGGACCTCACTAAAATGATCTTTATCGTATTAAATGAAGATAATCTTCCATTTTGTTTCAGTGATCTTTGACAAATATCTATCATAAAGTATGCTTATTGTAAATTCGCCAATACTTCTGTAAAGGAGTTACAAAAATGTTAACTACCTGCATAAGTAAACAGAAAGATTTGGTTCAAGTCAGTAACTCGATATAGACGGGACTGTATCATTATTATTAAACTATTTATATAAATTAAATTATACATAGAAGAAGTACGTATTGGAATAAACAAGTAATTGTGTGAGAGAGTCGAGTGACAGTGGTTTATAATTTCTTTTTTTTTTTATCTCCGACGCCCAGCTGCTACTTGTGAGAGCTATGGGCGTCGGCGGTATGCGGGGCGCGGAGGGGTGTGCTCCGGCGCCCGACTCTGTGTCCGCAACACTTATATAATAATATGAAATAAACATCATACACATAGTATATTGTAAACTGCTCTTTTTTCGAGTTTTTGCTTTATTTTACTGTCTCTAAGTCATCATAAAGGATTATTATCACAATATTAAACGTGTAATAATATAGAAAAAGTGCCATTACAACACACTCATAAGAAGAAACAAGAAAAACTTTATTTGCAAAAAATAGAGACGTAATTACATTCCTTATACATTTTTATACACGGAGCATATTTTGAAAATTTAACGCCGCATTTTCAGCAAACAAGGTTTTCACTTAGCATATTTCTGTGCCGGAATCATATCCGACACAACGCTCATTTTCAGTGCAAACCTTCCTTTTGGCGTAGGACGAAAACGACCCAATTTTGTTAATAAAATAATAAATAATGATCATCATTAATAAAACTAATTCTACTGATGTAATACTTAATACTTTAACACGTAAAGAAATAAATAAATTTTAGTTAAAACAACAATAAATATGTTACTTTAAAATTAAAATGAATACTCCTGTAACAATTTGTATCGAATCATTTATTCGAATACTCACTTTGCACTTAGCCAGTTATCTTAATGAGAAAAAGCCCTTATTTCCTCCAATAGCCTGTTGCTCAGCTGAAATTGTTTTCGCTCCTTCCTAGCACAATTCACGATTCGTATTCCCAAGACATTCCGCCATCATGGACTACTGCCAGATATGCTCGTATAAGGCGATTGTATTTACATAATATTTACTTATTTCCCGCTATTAAATGTCGATAGCCGAGAGCTTAGTGATGGAATAGTTGGCGCGGTGCCACCTCCCTGTGTACGTCTGAACTGTTACGAGCCACCAACGGTGGGCCTACTAAATCAAACAGCCTAGTTACTGTGCGATGCCGTCTCTGACGAACTAACTGATTTAGATGTTCTCGCACGATTTGCTCTACGTACAGATATAGCTATACGAGTAAGTGGCTTTGCGTTTTATGTTGATGTGTTGGAATGCTCAGACGATTCGTCTCCTACAATTTCTGTCTATGTTACCCATATATGTATACTAGGATGTGTCCGCGACTTCGTCCAAGCTTGACCTGAAATTCCCGGGACACAAAGTAACGCAGCATTTGAAATGTAAGTTTATCGTTTTAGTGATCGTTTAGTGATTAGGTGCACCTGAACAACTAAAAACTGCTCCCGGGAAATTTCCCGCGGGATTCCCGAGATAAAAAATATCACACATTTGTGGTATACGCGTGGGCTGCTCGCGGACGGAGGTGATTGCAGTAGTATAACTACATTGTCCTGATTTATATGATGTCTTTATTCTCTCTACGTTTAACAAAAGTACAGCCTTATTTACTACATTTATGCTACGTGAAATGAAATGAAACTTTATTTGTAAAAATACAGGTAATAGTTACAACTAGGTTGTAGAAAGTCAGATGTCCTCACTGTATTTGACCTACACTTGGTCATACAAATATTTAATTTAAAAAAAATCACAACAGTTCCAAGTAATTGTTCGTTATATTATAAAAAAAATGTGTTCAAATACTTAATTACTGTGCGCTGGCCCTCCGTACAATAAACAATATGAATGCTTAAATACCACATATCCCCCCTTGAAAAAAATGTTATTACATAAAATATTTCTTTTTGTTCTTTTACATACTACACATTTTATTAAATAAAATTTGCTAGCGATCAGTAAAAAAATAACACTCGAATTCGATTTTTGACCATTCAAAATCATTCTCAGAAAAGTTCCCGCTGGATTCGCGGGATAAAAAATAGTAAAAGTAGAATTTGCTCTCAACGAAAACCGCGTCGTAGTCGGCCCACTCTTTACGTAAACCCCGAACAAACAGACAAGAAATCTAAAAAAATTGCATCGTGTTCTCCATCGTATATTCCAGTGGTTTTTTTCAAATAGCTTCAATGTACAGACACGGCATGTCTAAAATGTTATAATATTATAAATAGTTGAATGTGAGTTATTTTACAACTATAAACATATTTTGGATGTTATTATAAACACTGGCAACATGTCCTGGTGTTGAAACCCTTGAATGTACAAAATGATTGCAATTTGTGTTATTGTTTCCAGTTTGTTCGAGACAATGCAAACGTTGTTCTGGGCTGCGTTCGGGCTGGTGGACCTGGAGTCCTTCGAGCTGGACGGCATCAAGATCTTCACGCGCTTTTGGGGGATGCTCATGTTCGGCACTTACGCAGTCATCAACGTCATCGTGTTGCTGAATTTGCTCATCGCGATGATGAATCATTCATATCAATTGATTTCAGTGAGTTAATTGTCTTGAGCATTAGTTCAATGTTTAACCGATCTTAATGTAGTTCTAGTAGCTGCAATTCCTTTGAACTTCCTAAGATATAGTAAGACAAGAAAATGTGGTATTACTTTCACATAAAATCTCATGATCAGAAATGATTTGTTTCTATTACTAAAACAATGAGTATGTAGATATAAGATAAAATATTATAATATACCTAATTAAATCAGCCCATAAATGTCCCACGGCTGGTCTCGGGCCTCCTATTCTAGTAGAACGAACAGTATACCTGCCATGCTTGTCCAAGACGACTTGGCAGGTTATCGGTTATCTCGATGTGCAGGTTGCATCACGGTGTTTTCCTTAACTGCTATTAGCATGTGATAATTGTAACACTATGCACGTTAGGTTAGAAAACTGCCTAAATTGTGCATATATTTTGGCCAGGATCGAACCGAGGACCGCGGAGAAGGGATCAGTGTAACGGTAGGTGCTGTAGCCAGCCTTCTGGGCATCCTTCAGGTACTTACAATATTAGGGACCATAGGTGAAACATGTGACTAATATTTTATTATTCGTGTCGCCATATTTTCTGAATTCTTAAAGCACTGTTTCATGACACAAAAACAAAATCACCGAAATCGCTCTTGGTGATAATGAGGAGTCTAGAAGCCGATCTTAGCGCCACCTACCGTATCCAATTGTGGCTGTATACCATCCCGGAACCCACTCAAACACAAAAACAAAATCGCTCCCGGTGATTAGGAGGATTCTAGAACCCGAACTCAGCGCCACCTACCGGTTCCAATTGTTGCTGTAAACTATCCCGAGACCCACTCAAACCCACATACAAAATTTCACCAAAATCGGATGTTTAGTTTACGATCCTATAAAGGCATACACGCAAACATTCATTTTTATATATCAAGATTGTGATTATAATGAGATCGTCGTTTGGCCAGGAAAGGGCGGACGTGGAGTGGAAGTTCGCGAGGAGCAAGCTGTGGATCAGCTACTTCGAGGAGGGCGGCACCGCGCCGCCGCCCTTCAACGTGGTGCCGTCGCCCAAGTCGCTGCTGTACGCGTGGCGCTGGCTGCAGCGGCGGCTCTGCAGCCAGACCAGGGCCAAGCGCGAGCACATGCGGACCATCAGGGTAAACTGGACAATTACAACTCCACTTGACTAACAACAACCTTGACTTATGTTCCAGCATTAGCGGCCAGGTTCCAGTCTCACTTTAGAGAGCAACAGCGCGTTTGTAGGACCTTTGGTGTTGCAAATGTCCATAGGCGATGGTAACCGCTTTCCATCAAGTGGACCGTCTACTTGTTTAATGATTAAAATAATTACTTTTTTGGGACCAGATTTTGTTTTTATGTTCCTTCTTTGGACAAGAAACCGATTTATTACAGATGGAACTATCTATGCCCGCGTGGTTTTATGTTTCGCTTAAAAAAATAGTAGCCTAATTTACTCCTTATAACATCAGTTATCCACCAATGAAAGTTCTATCAAAATCGGTCTAGCTGTTTCAAAGACTAGCCGGAATATCCAGACAGATAAAATATTTAAAATTGATTCTTGAAATAACTACTGTATATTCTTTTATATTGATGCATTTAGTAACAAGCTGTTATTTTGACATTGTCTATAAAACTCGTTCCACTATGCGTGGTCTGGGATGCAACTCTTTATATGAATCCAGATGCTATAAATATTTAGTCAGAATAAAGATTGACCAATACAATACCTATGTCTGGTGTGTTGTTTCAGAGGAAAGCAAAACAAGCCAATGAAAGAGATTTCCGATATCAGGTAAGAAGACGTAACTGGTTCATTTGCTTCATATTCACTCAAGAAAAGTATGAGATTCGTATGTACTCGCGGATCTTCTGTTTAAATAACAATATGACTTTTTTAAAATTTCATGTTTTTTGGTCCTACCAAAGCGCGGATTTAACAATTATTTATCTTAATAATAATCAGCAAATAAACACACATTGTATATTCTTAATTTAAGCCAAGTTATATACATATATAATATCACACCTGTTTCCCAGGGGTTAGGCAGAGACTATGGATCTCCACTTGCGACCATCCTGACAAACAACTTTCGCTTCACCTACTTCCATTAACCTCTTCATACATACACGTTTATTTGATATGCTTTTTAGCAAAGTTACGCTCATTTTATATACAACGGACTACTCTGGGCCGGCCTATCCCGTAGATCGGCCGGTATTTAACAGTACTCAAAGAGCGAGATGAAACCAACATTTCTTTTCAGGTCTCTCGTACTTTTCGACTTCAACACTTATTACATTGCAATTTAGACCTATCTTAGACTATAGTAGAATTACTTTGTCCGTGCAGTTTGGGTCATAAAATAATCGGAGCGGTGAAGCGAGTATTTCGCTCTCTCTTTCACTCACGGGCCTTATGGGCGGGCATAGTGATGCGCATTATTGTTGTAGATAAGCGTTATCGATAGTGTATTTAGTTTTGTCATTTTGTGGGTTAGTGATAAAATGAAAAAAAATATAGATAAAACAACGTATTCATTAAAATAAAATTAATAATGATTTAAAATAAATTATTAATTAGGTACATAGAATGTATTAAAAAACTATATGTACAAAAGTTTAGAATGTAACAAGTTAAATAACAATAAATCTAAATACTTGTATCTCACGTTTAAAATTATCATAAATAAGATAATAATGATTTTTATAAGAATAAGATAATCTTTCTTTGATAAGAATGAGTTTTTATCGATAATGGCGTTGCGCCCGCGCAACATGCTCACCGCCTTAGCCGGGCTGAGGCCGGGCTATGATTTATGACCCAAACTGCACGGACAAAATTATTCTACTATAGTTATTTACGGTGATTTTGTTTGTGTGTCGAGGCGATAATGCGCAACCTCGTCCGCCGGTACGTGACGGTGCAGCAGCGGCGCGCGGAGAGCGGCGGCGTCACCGAGGACGACGTCAACGAAATCAAGCAGGACGTGAGCGCGTTCCGCTGCGAGCTCGTCGAGATCCTCCGGAACTCCGGCATGAATACGTCCACAGCGAACGCGGGTGCGCCGGGTCAGTTACGCCTAGTACTAATCTCACCGCCTCCGCTGGCTCGGTCACGTACAACGGATGGGACAGGATCCAAGTGGAATCCAAGGCAGCACAGAGTTGGCACAATTGGCGAAAAACCACAGTACAAAGGATAAGGGGACGTATTCTCGTTTCTGAGTTCAAGACACACTTTGGGTCGCGAGTTAGTTAACTGCTACAACTCAGGGACTCAATGGGTCCTGGCCTCTGAAACAAGAATACTCCATTCTATTCAGCGCTGTCTCTTGCAATTTACTGAACGAAGAAATAGCGACGGCAAGGTTTTTCAGTGGTTATTATATACATTTATGCTATAGGAAAAAGATCTAGTAAACTAGCTATCTATCTATCTATCTATTGATATTTGCGAAAATTTTACCTCTTTCCACTTAAAGACCGGCGAGATATTGCATTTTTACAAAAAATATATCTTCCGAAATTGACTGTTCAGATCTTGTAAGCAAGCTCCGCTTTAATATTACAGCGAAATCTAGCAGCTTGATCAATCTATTAATGTACCAAGTTTTACCAATTACAGAGAAGATTCATTTCTAGTGCGTGTAAGTAATTATTTAAACCATGTAAGTAAATACGATGGCATCGATCCGTTGGTGATCATCAGGAGCCAAGAGGTGTCTAAGCCTTAATTTTTTTCAATAGTGACTAATCATCTTGTTGTCTCTTTTACATGTGCATGTTACTTATAACCAATAACTTGTTCCTAGACTTGTCATTTTCTTTCTGTTGTTAGTTATTGTTATAAATTCACATGTGTTTAGCTGTAAGTGTCTATAAATGAAAAATATTTAAAAATACCCTACATTTCGAATACTGAATTATTACTAACTAGCTGTACCTGGTAGCTAGTTAGTACTAACAAAAATCTAGAAACCGATTGCAGCGCCATCAACTGGGTCCCATCGTGAATCTAAACCATCCCGGGGCCCTCTGAATTATTTTCTTGTGTTGAACACACACGAAAGTAATTCACCTAAATCAGAGAAATGAAAATGAGTTTAAATGCCGTCACCGTTACCGAAATCGGCCGGGAAATATCATAGCAAATTAGTGGCTAGACTGATATTTTTTAATTATACATTTTTATTGATGAATATCATATTTTAATATTTATCATCCTATTCCGGACGAAGACAATTCCAAAAACATAAAAATTGGTCCCACCCTTCTTCAGTTATAAATGGTGAATCTAACACGACTTTGTTTTATATACTTACTGGAGTTTAAACTCTAGTTAGTAATATAACCTCTAGTGCGTGTCTCTTGTTTATAGAGCAAGCGCTACAGGTTATATTATATTACATTTTTTATGTATTTGCCCACGGAAGATTCACTTCATTTTATATCGCTAATTATACCATCCCCCGTCTAGCTGTCAACAAAATAAATTGCAAAACTTGACCAAACGGGCCAAAATGGTCTAAATGACCAAAAGACCACAGTGACCGACATGGCCAAAATGACGGAATAGACAAAAACGACCAAAATAATCAAAATGGCCAAAAATGACCAAAGAGGCCAAAATGACCGAAAAGCCAGTGACCGCCGTGACCAAAATGACGGAATAGGCAAAAACTACCAAAAAGGCCAAAATAGGCCAAAATGACCAAATAAGCCAAAATGACCAAAAAGGCCAAAATGACCAAAAAGTCCAAAATGATCAAAAAAGGCCAAAATGACCAAATAGGCCAAATGACCAAAAAGGCCAAAATGATCAAAAAGGCCAAAATGACCAAATAGGCCAAAATGACCAAATGGCCAAAATGACAAAAAAGGCCAAAATGACCGAAAAGGCCAAAGTGACCGACATGGCCAAAATGAGTAAAAAGGCCAAAATAGTCAAAATGACCAAAACGGCCAAAATGACCAACATGGCCAAAATGATCGAAAAGGCCAAAGTGACCGACATGGCCAAAATGAGTAAAAAGGCTAAAATAGCCAAAATGACCAAAAAAGCCAAAATTACCAAAAAGGCCAAAATTACCAAAAAGGCCAAAATGAAAAGTATCTCTTGTCCACCCTCAGTATTTAATTTACATGCGTACCGAATTTCAGCCAAATCGGCCCATTAGTTCTTCCGTAAAAGCATAACAAACAGAAAGACAAATATATTTTTATCCCGGAAACTATCCCATTTTTCGGGATAAAAAGTATCCTATGTTTATTCTCGGCATCGAAAACATATATATATATACTGAGTTTCAGCCAAATCGGTCCAGTAGTTTTTACGTGAAAACGGAACAGACCGATAGACAGAGTTACTTTCGCATTTATAATATTAATAGGGATATATAGAGAAGAGATTTAATTGAAATCAATGTTGTTTAAATGTACCAATGTTTAAAGCTGTATCACTTAAACAACGATTGCAGGTGGCGGTGGTGGCAAGAAGAACCGGCAGAAGGAGCGGCGGCTGATGAAGGGCTTCAACATAGCGCCAAGCGGGTCGCTGGCGCCAGTGGACGAGTTCCTGATATCGTTCCACCACGAGCACGGCGGCGGGGGCGCGCCGCACGGGTCCCTGTCGGCGCTGCTGGGCGCGCGCCTGCGCACCTCGCAGTCCAGCCTCAGCGACGCGGCGCCGCCGCCGGGGCCCGCGCAGCGCCGCAAGCCCACGGCACACAAGCGCCGCTGGGGCACCATCATCGAGGCCGCGCGCGCCGCCCGCGTCTCCAGGCTCATCGGCCGCTCCAGGTCCGAGGACTCCGTCTGCGACCACGCTCGACACTCGCCCAGGTGAGCTTCCAATTCTATTAGCGTTTGCTTCATCTTAATGAACCAATGAAAACACTTTTACACCGAAAATTAAAAACACAATAAATGTTGAACACAGAGCGCTCGTTTAATGGCCGGTTTCCTATATCTTACTGACCGCTCATTTGCCTTACAGTCGGATAAGCAAGTAGGATATAGGACCGGCCATGAAGCGATCTCTTTCAGGCAACCCCCTGTACCTACTAATTTATTTCGCTTATAGAAAAACCTTAATTCGGGTTTTTATATATAACCATAACAAAGAAACTAAATTCATATAGTGTAGACAACTGTCCAGTAAAACATAGAGGTGAGTCGAAGCCAACCTGATTTGAAGTAATATAATTAATGAGGGGTCGGCTGGGCGTAACTCTGTTCTGAGTCTCCGCCTTTCCTACACAACAAAGCGCGGGGTTACAGGGAGGAGGGGTTTTAGTGGGCATGGGGGTTGCTGCCCGTGCAGCTTCCTTTGAGTCTTTCCACGCTGGCTGAGTCGATCGCGGGTGGATTACTGCTAAAAGCATACTATTGCTGCAGTGATGCCTCCCCTGATCGACGTAGGTCTTTTCCCTTGCAAGTACCCAGTCTGTGCGTAAATCGGTAGCATTTTCCCTCGCCTCAAAAAAAATACAATTAATGACATGTTATTTATGGCAACGTAGGTACTTGTAAGTGAATTGAAAAAAAACCTCGCAGATTACAGCGCCATCTGTTTAGCTAATTCGTTTATTTTATGGAAACAACATTATTTATCGAGCTAAAAAGTATCCCAAGTCACGCTTCAGCTTATTCTATGTCGAGTTCCATTTAAATTCATTCAACTAAAATTCAAATAAATAAATTTCAACATAATACTGTTATACATTATCTTGTCAAGTTTTTGTTAATATTTCTTTGTATGTTAGTTTCGTTTCTTATCAGTTTGTTGGTTTTTAGTTGTGTATTTTGTTAATGTTTGTGTTTGTTTTGTTTTTGTTGAAGCATTGTTAACTTGCGGAAGCGCGGCGGGTCCCCGCGGCGCTCGCCGTACCGCAAGGGCCCGTCCCCGCCCCTGACTAAATCGAAATCGGTCTCCAGCGGCAGCGAGCGCACCGACTCGGGCAGCGACTCGCAGCGCAGCCCGGAGCGGGCGGGCGGGGGCGCGGGCGCGGGCGCCAGGGGCGGGCCGCTGCACCCGCTCACCGCGCTCGCGGCGCTCAAGCGCAAGCGCAAGAAGTTCTCGGACTCGCGGCGCGCGGAGGCCGCGGCCAGGGCGGCCGAGCTGCTGCAGCGCGCCAGCTCGGTGCCGGCGCGCGCGCCGCCGCCGGCGCCGCCGCCGCCGCGGCCCGCGCCGCCGCAGCCCGCCGTCTCGCCCTCCACCACCAACGAGAGCGTGGCCGGCCGCGGCGGCAGCCGGGAGCCGCTGCTCGCGAGCCTGGACGACGATCCCCACAAGGTACAAAACTCTTTCACATAACCGTAACATCAAATTTATTGTAATACTAGAGTTTACCCTCTAGTCCGTGCTTCTTGTTTAAAGAGGTTACAACACAGGTTACATTGTATTAAATTTTTATGTTACTGCTATTTACCCCGGAAGATTCATTTAATTGTATGTCGCAAACTATCCCATGTCCCGGATGAAAAGTATCTATCACTATTTTCAGTATTAAAACTATATATGTACACTGAAATGACCAAATCGACCACATCGTTCGACCAAATCAACCACTTCGACCACATCGACCACTTCGACCACATTGACCATACCGACCACATCAACCACACCAACCACATCACCACATCGACCACACTAACTACATAGCTCACCTCGACCACATCACCACATCGACCACACCGACCACATCTGCAAATTCGACCACATCGACCAAATCCACCAAAATGACAAAAATAGCAAATCACAAAATAGAAACCTATATTACTTTTTTTTTTTTTTTATGTTTGCGTATAGGCAAACTGGCAGACGGGTCCACTTGATGGCAAGTGGCTATCGTCGCCCATGGACATCTGCAACACTAAGGGAGCCGATGCGTTGCCTACCTCGTTGAGACTTTAAAAATCTGTTTACGCCCTTTTTGAAGAGCCCCAAATTGTAGCGCTCTGGGAAAACCGCAGGAGGGAGCTCATTCCACAGCTTGCTCACATATGGCATAAAAGAGCGAGCGCCACCTACAGTGGATGAACTCCCAGTCGCCGGCGAGCAGTGCGGTGGTAAAATGGCGATGTAGGTACCAAACCAAACAGCTCCTCAGAACACTCCCCATTATACAGACGGTAGAACGCGCTGAGAGCGCCTACGTCTCTTCTGAGACTTAAAGGTTCTAAGCCGCCTGTAAGTTCGGGATCGTCGACAATCCGGACCGCTCGGCGCTGCAAGGAGTCAAGTGGGAGCAGCTGGTACTGAGGTGCCCCAACCCAGAGATGGGAGCAGTACTCCACATGGGGACGGACTTGGGCCTTATATAATAGAAGCCTATGTCCCGGTGTGAAGTACCGCTTAGCCCTGTTGAGCACCCCAAGCTTTTTAGAAGCGATTTTCGCTTTGCTCTCCAAATGACCCCGAAATTGCACCTCGCTCGAAATGTCGACGCCTAGGATCCCGATTGAGTTCGAGATCTTGAGGGGAGTGTCCTGGAACTGTGGCGCTAACAAAAATGGGGCTTTTTTAGCGGTGAACGCGCAGACTTGTGTCTTTTTAGGGTTGAAAAGGACGAGATTTCGTCTACCCCATTCCGAGACCTCTTCCAGGGAGGTCTCGATTTCAGACACAAGCCGGATTCTACTTTCCTCAACTTCTGCATGGGGAATGTTTACGCGGCCAGTGTAGAAGGCATCGCCCGTGCTGTCATCTGCATAACAATGAAGGAGGTTGCTGGTCTGCAACATGTCATTGATATGCAGAATGAACAGCGTGGGCGACAACACTGAGCCTTGGGGTACGCCAGCATTAATAGGCTTCGTCTCCGAGCATACACCGTCAATTAAGACCTTGATGCTCCGCCCATATAAAAAGCTGGCTACCCATGCGCACAACCCCTCGGGGAGTCCGTAGCTGGGAAGCTTCGAAAGAAGTGCCCTATGCCAGACCCGATCGAAGGCTTTTGCAATATCCAGGCTAACCGCCAATGCTTCCCCTTACTCTCAATGGCGGCTGCCCATCGGTGAGTCAAGTACACTAGAAGATCGCCAGCACTCCGTCCGTAACGAAATCCGTATTGGCGGTCATTTAGAAGCTGGTTCTCCTCTAGGTACCCGAGAAGACACGTGTTTATAATGCGCTCCATCACCTTGGAGAGTAAGGAGGTTATTGCAATAGGCCTGAAATTGGACGGGTCTGTGCGGTCTCCCTTCTTGGGAATAGGGTGGACATAAGCTACCTTCCACGAAGCTGGAACTACACCCGCAGAATAGGAAAGCGAGAATAGGCGCGTCAATACTGAAACTAACTCGGGAGCACACGTCTTAAGCACGATCGCGGGTATACCATCAGGTCCACTGGACTTCTTGACGTCGAGGGATTGCAACGCCCGACGCACCGCACGTTGCGTGAAGCGCACTTCAGGCATTTTGTCCGTGCACCGCGGAATGGTCGGTGGTGCCGTTCCCCCGTCGTCAAGAGTAGAGTTCGACGCGAAAAGAGTACACAAGAGATCAGCCTTCTCTTTTGCGGAAGTAGCCAGTGAGCCATCTGATCCGTGTAGAGGTGGTAGGGAAGACCTACAGAAATTGCCTTCTACAGCCTTGGCGAGAGACCAAAAAGCGCGACTCCCAGAAGGGACGCTGATCAATTTGTCGCCGATCTTCTGAATGTGCCGCATCTTAGCCTCGGCTATACACTTCTTGCTGGATCTGACCGCAGTGTTAAACTGCTTCTTTAAATCAGGTGTAGCTGGATCCTCACCATTACGCGCTGCAACCCAAGCTCGATAAGTATATAGCTTGCGCTTCAAAGCTTCAGCGCAAGATGCATCAAACCAGGGTCGCGAACGGCCACCTGTACGGACAACACTGTTGGGAATGAAACAGTGCATTCCCGGCAGAATTGTGTCCGCTATGGCATCTGCGCAAATGGTGGGATCATCTGATGAGAAGCAGATTTGCAGCCATGGGAAAGAAGCGAAAAATTCTCGCAAGCCGTCCCAATCCGCCGACTTGTAGTGCCATACATGGCGTGTCCCAGAGGGACGGGGACGGCCGTTTTCCACTACAGGGACCACAGAGCGTACCAGGCAGTGGTCGGAGGATCCCAAGGGGGCTTCGACGGACACCTGGTAACCCTCCGGGTGGGTAGTCAGCAAGAGATCCAGCAAAGAAGGTTTATGGGTCTCAATATCTGGTATCCTGGTAGGATTTGATACCATCTGGGTGAGACCATAAGCTAGGGCAAGGTTTGCGGCACATTTCCCCGCGTGGTCGGTCGTACGCGACCCCAGCCACTCCTTGTGGTGGGCATTAAAATCGCCAAGGACTACAACCTCTGCGGAGGGATGTTGCTGTAGAAGGCTATCTGTGGTTTCTTGGACGTGTCCGAATAATCTCTCGGCTTCAGAGTCACCACTATGAGACCTGTAAAGGCACGCATAGAAACACGTGTGGACCACCGCAATCTACACGTGCCCAGAGAATTGACAGGTCCCTGTCTTCAAGGCTACCTAATCGGCGACAAAAGATATCGCTTCTGACGTACATACATACCCCGGCTTTGGACGCGAATGCGTGTTCCAGACTGTAGCCGGGATATTCAAGATAGGATGTGTCATCAGGTGGCGATATCTGAGTTTCCGTCAGGAAGAGGAGGGCCGGCTTTACCGTCTCGAGGTGGTGGTGGACGGCATTTAAGTTGGAATGAAGTCCCCGAATGTTACAAAAGTCCACGCAAAATGTGGAAGGGGTGGCCGCTGTAGAAACGTTCCTCTTTTTCTTTTTAATAGCCATAGTTGTTATATTTTAAGGGATAATAAACAGAGTGAATATTGTTGGCTCGAAAACCCCATGGGCAAAGCTACGGTTCCCAGTAGATCCTAAGTCGTCGGGTAATGTGTATCGCTGGCGAGGGGGACGGAAGGGCCCCCGATCCAACCCTAAATTAATCGCCGGGTTCCACTCCGGGCCCCCAACCCGGCACGGCGACTAACTGTTGGGCATTTTTCGCCAGCGGAAGGACAGCCTCCCAAGCCAGGATAACAAGGGTTCGGGCCTCTACAACCAACGGGCGGCCAGCGGTGCACCGTTTCATCGGGTCTCCCTGGCCCCCACACCAACGTGACACGCCCCACAATTCAGAACCGACTTATAAACGCGTATGGACCAGCAGTTTTCGAAGCCAACAACATTCAAGGGAAGGATAAGCGATGGGATAGGTGGGAGGGGAGAGTGGGCCATCGGAACTCTCACTCATCGTACGAAACACGGTTAGACAACCGTTTCACGCCGATATCTTGTGAGAGCGTGGTATCACACCGATCGAGCCGGCCCAGTGGGCTGTAGTCATGACAATGATTGCAGCATGGCTCTACCACGTACTTTTTGGGATAACCTTTACATAATCCTATCCCAAAATCTATCCCATTATCCGGGATATAAAGTATCCCGTGCTCATCCTCGGATTTAAAATTCAAGTCAATACACACACACACACATGTAGATTTTTTTTTAAACTATGTTACTCCTTAAAACATCAGTTACCTGCCAGTGAAAGTCCCGTCTGTCCAGCAAATCGGTCCTGCTGTTTCAGAGATAGACAGACAGTCAAAAATTCTAAAAAATACATTTCCGAAATCTCCTGGTCCTAACCCTATTGTTTTTTTTTTCAACTTTTTATTTTGACATCCCCTCCACAACCGCTCAGCGTTCTTTTTACGTGTCGGGACGGTGGACGGTGGCGCCACCGGTAAGCGTTGAAATATCTATTCGATTGACAGTGACGTTCAGACGAACATTTCGCAGGATGCGTGCGGCCAGTGCGGCTACGAGGCGAGCGCGCGCGAGAGCGCGGAGGGCGCGGGCGGCAGCGGCAGCGGCAGCGCGAGCGCCGGCAGCGGCGAGTCGGGCGCGGGCGGGGGCGCGGGCGCGGGCGGCGAGGGCGGGCCGTGCTCGCGCTGCGCGGCACTGGCGCGGCTGGCGGGCGTGACGCCGCTGCACGGGCACGCGCCGCACCACTCCGCCGGCTGGCTCTAGCCGCCGGCGTCGCCGCGCCAGCGGACGCTCTAGCGCGCCGGCGCCGGCGTCGGCGTCGGCGTCGGCGTCGGCGTCGCACGGGCGTCTCTCAAACTCACTTTATTGTTTCAAGGACATTGCCCGATTGCACGAGCCTTTATGACTTCCATTTTACCATACCATGTTTACGAGAAATCTTAATTCTTCTAGAACAATATTTCACATAAATTTAAAATATATTTTTTTGCCTCCCGCATTCATAGATTCAATTAATTTTGTTTGTAAAAAGTTTTATTTTTTTATAGCCAACGTCAACAATATTTGGGATTATTGAATATTACTATTAAATTTAATAAAAACTTGAGAGGTGTCAAGGGACACCCGGATGGAACAAAGTTCCTTTCGATTAATTAGTGAAGGAATTGTATTTTTTTCTTTTTTTAAAGTTATAATTAAAAAAATATATTATTAACAAATTTAATGTAATATAAACTTAATTAACACACGCACACCGCACAGCTTACAACTATAGCAAAAAGTGTCGTTACAACTTTTGGTCTTAATTCCGTCTAGCCCCCTTTCGCAACGCGCAATAAGGAACTTCGTTCCAATAAAACAGATCAATAAAACCCTAAAAGTCAAGACGATGTTAGCAGAAGACAAAACTGTTTATACGTATAGTTTTAATTACTGGGCTACAAAACAATTTATAATTTTAGTATAACATAAAAAATAATATGAGATTTAAAAAAATATTTGATTGAGGTTCATTCAATTTCATAGTGGACTCAAATTGGGCATTGTCCATTACACAAGTTTTAAATATGAGCTCATAACTACAAAACAAAGAAGTCTGAAACTGACTCATTGGAGGTTGGTTATGAAATGAATTCTAGCAGCTTATACGACTAGACAATAAAGGACAAAGGCGTCTTTGCTTCAATAATGTGTTATCTTGAAAATTGGAATCTGAAAAGATTTTTAATTTTCAAAAATAATAGTATACGAATAACATTTTTCTGTCAGCCTATATATTTTAAAAGATATGTCCTTTTTTAGGAAAATGAAATCGAAAAGGGCGATTTTAATTAATAACTTATTAAAAGATTTGTCGGACTTATCACGTTATTGGAGCAAAGAGGTGAAATAATCTGTTCAACAAACAAACAACAACAAACAAGAGAAAAATCGAGCTTATACAAATCGAGTGAATTCAAACTTAAAATTGTATGTCCGACAAAACTTCATCTCTAAATTAGCTGCAGAAGTACTAAAAACCATTAATTTTGTTGCTCTGTGTTGCTGACTAAGGGACTCTTATGAAGGATGTCGACTACGAAACAAAAATGTAAAGTTCGAATTAAGTTTGGTTTGAAGACGTCCAACTTTAGTTTTAATTAAGAGTACGGTTGATCAGATAAGTCGTCCGGGCGCATGATCTCTTGTGGAATGTTCCTGGCACCAGATGGAGTCTCAGCTGAACTCATTTAAAACTATAATGATCGAATTAAAACCACTATTTGATTATCATCAATTTCAAGTACATCTTAACAGATAAATTTCTAATACTCATTAAGTCTTAGGCGTCCCAAACTGCGACCAACTCTGCGATATCACTAAAGTTTGAATTGAATTAATTTATTCAATTAATCAAACTAATCATAAAATTACATTAAAATCGGTTAACATTAAGGTCGACAAAACATTTGATTGCTAGAGCCCATTAATATAGCTTAAAAAACACAAAACGGATTCACTTAAAACTTCACTAAAAAGTTTTCAGAGAATACCATAATAACTTTAGAAATATAGATAAGCTTTATATAGTGGTTTGGTAAAGGCTCCCATTCCCTATCCTGCATTGCAGTCCACCGCGTAATGCTGGACTGTGAATGTCGTTGCAGCTTGCGTTGCATACGGTAGCACCTAGCAGAATGCTTCTCGAGTCCTAGAAGCTTCGCCCACTGCAGGACTGCACTGCAGAATAGTGAATGGATCTCTTTATTCGGTTGTCTATGAATTTAAGGCGAGACTCCGCTGTGGGTGCAACAATGAGCCTGTCCATAGTATTAAAGCATAGAGTAAATACTTAAGCCGGTCCGCGACCGACTCCTAATCATAGATTAAAAAATATACACACAAACTATTGGGTACATTAGTGGTTAGTTCTTCCTATTATATTTTAACGAAGACATATTTTATCAAACACCAACTAGTTAAGTAGATACAAACGAAATTTTAAATGTAGGTAGTGCGTATTAGGATATTTATTAATAAGTGGACTATTTTCTACTTACATGTACTTTGTAATTATTGGATGTAGCTGTTTAAATGGGCAACTGCTGTAATTAAACGTATCCAAAAATCACAGTCCGCCGCACTCAGAAGTAGGTATGCTCCCTTAACCTTAACTGCCACTACTATGACTTTATATACGGAATATAATTAATATTCCATCAGTTAGTACTCTTCTCGGTGTTTTATTCATCCATATCTCCCCAACATGTTTATGGTCCTTCGAGCCGGATAAACTTACAAAGCGCCTGCTGTTTTTGATATAGCAACTGTTTTTATCTCGCGATTTGCGTGGATGTATTTTGCAGGCTGTTGGATTTATTATTATTTTCGTATTCCCACACCCACACTTGCCTGCGCACTCAATAAAAGAAAGAACAGCTTTTAATTTCCTTAAAACCCACAACAGGTGGTAATATAATAATGTTTATGTTATTTTAATAATATATATTATGAAAAATAAACACTAATTGAAATATTCGCCCTTCGATATTTCTGAGTGAGGCGGTAACTAAAATAACTAGATATTGAAACAGTATTACAAGATAACCAAAGATGATTTTGACATTTTATACAGCATCATTTATGCCTTGACAATTATTAAATAAATGCAGGCAATGATAATGATGTATGTAAAATAATTTATAAATATTGGATATTCTTTGAAAAGCTGTTACCTTTCCCTGGAATGTTGCCTTGAAAACTGAAAACGAAGAGACCTATTTACAAAGTGTATAAAATGAAACTAAATTTACAATTATTCATTTACAATATTTTTAAATACAAAAATATTTTCTTGTATAGATAATTCTATTTTGTTATATACACAATGATATTTTACTTATTATTAAAGAAATTATAAAATAGTACAAAAAAAACGGAGAAGCAATACGACGGAGACTAAAACAGCTGTTTTCAAGCCAACATTCGCTTAGCGTGTAAACTGATCGTAATGTTAACCAATTAATTAAAGTATACTGTGTTCCATAATGTTTTCCAGTATAAGTTAACTGTGCACATTGTATGTATAATATAAATAATGAATTAAGTGAAATCGAACAATATGAAACAGGGATTTTAATGACGTCTTTTAACTATATAGTTTGGGTTGCTTAATATTTTCAAATTTATATTCCACTGAAGATAATTATTATCGAATATCGTGAGAAACAAATTGGTGTAAAAAGAAGTTAAAATAATGCAAAGAAATTCAGCCTACGATACTTATCTATAGTATCAAATATATCTTAAGATAGAAATAAACAACATTAGAATCAAGATTTGAAAAACATTTAGAGATTAATTGAGAACCTCCTTTCTTCCTCCTTCGAAGTCGGCTAAAACACAGGAATAAGATTGGGCACTGCATTATTAACTTAACTAAAATTGAGGGCAGTATTAAAATATGGGCCATAAATACTACAGACATATCTTTTTGTGTATTTATAGGACTGTGTTGTCTTTAAATAACTAAATAATTATAATATTATAGCAATTTTTTTAATGCATGAGTTCAGCAGATAGGCCAGATAGTCCATAACACCAAAGATGCTACAAATGCGCTGCAGTTCTCTGAGACTGGAACCTGGCCACTAATGCTGAAACACAACTCAAGGTTGTTGTGGCACACTCTAGACCGGGGCGGTAACCAACCAGACGAGCAAATACCTGGATAGGTGTTGTTTTGTCGCCTCTTACAAAAAAAGTGAAAATATCAATTAATCCTAATAGATTTAATTTTTTTAGATATCACGCATCACGCTGTATTCTACCTAGTTCCTTCGGGTTATAAATAGAAAAGAAGGCAACAATTTTCTAGAGTGCAATTTCATTAGTAGCTGGTAAGCCATACTGATATTATCCCAAGCACCAGTCTTCCGATCACTTATGAAGTCGATAAAGTGCTTTGAGTATGTAATTCGAAAATGTTAAGGCAACCCAACTCGATACCCGCTCCCCGTTAACCCTGTAAGACACGAGTAGGTTAGGTTTTATAGTGATTGTACGAGAATGAGTCACATAACGTGTAATCATCACACCATCACGATGGCCAGTCCACGGACGTGCTTCAGAAATCGGCACTTTAAGTAGTTTAATCTACATCACAGGTTCCACCTTATAGAAAGAAAGAAGAAAGAAAAGAACTTTATTTGAGAAAAGTTTTAGCTTATCTCTTTTCTTTCCCCTTCTTCCTGTCATTTGGGGTTAGTAGAATGCATTTTCTTACATACTCCTTTAGCGCATAAATTATTATGTTATCTTTCACAAATAATTTCGTCTTGTTTTTCAATTATCCATCTCTTGATTAGCATTCTTTCTATTTTATTTGGGGGGCTATTGATAAGCCTCCTCAGATGTCAGAGTAAAAAGATTTTTGCCCTTGCCATCTTAATACTCATAGACTTGCAGCCCACTCGTAAGTTTCAGATTTCTTATATTTCTTTGTACCTACTCCAATTTAATAACATTGTTAATTTCTCTTGGTTTGACTTTAACTACTTACACCATACTTACACATACTTCGAGCATTAATTATTAATTTTCTACCAAAACTTCCTGATTTGTATTAATGGTACATTCCGGAATCTGTGGTTTAGATTACAACAGCCAGTTGAGTTAATGCTTATTTTCTATAGTTTGCTTGATTGGTGTTAAAAATTGCCTAAATTTTTAGTATTACAAGCACCCCGTTGGATTCGGCCATCTCCGCACATGCACATATCGCCCAGTTCGACGCCTGCGCAGCGCTCATTGTTTCCCTATTTGTCATTTAACCATTGGTGTGTTGTTCACATCTATACGGCGTCACAGGTTATATACAATATCAGTTGCAGATTAAAAACTATATAAAATAGTTTATTTTGCCAAACTGGCATCCAAAACGTTATATATTCATATTTTGGGCGTTATAATTTGAAGGTATCGGTAATTCAAAGGACACTTAAAACTAGTTTCAATTAAGTTACAAAACTGGGATGTGGGCGTATTCGATTATCTCTTAGGCTGCGCTCAAACGGGCCACCGAACACAGCGGCCGGTAGCGGCCACATCTGTGCGAAGAGGCCCAACAAAATGTATGAAAGAGCATGAACTGCTTGCCGCTGGCTGTGGTCAGTGGCCCATTTGCGTTTATCCTTAATTGTGAATCCTGTATACAACGACCCCCTCACTCTGTCACTCGATAACCTCTGATTTCGTATTAATATCTATCTGCTTCAGTTGTGATTGTAAATGTATTGTATTGGTATTAAGAAAACTGACGCCGTGAAGATGCGAGCGTGTGATCTTTGAGCGGCGGGGGCCACCGGAGGCCAAGGCGCTCCCGGGGCTATCAGTGGCCTCTGAGACCTACCAGAGGCTATCAGTGGCCTCTGTAGTCTCCCGGGAACTATTCATGGCCTCCGAGCCCCGCCGCAACCGGAGGCCTTCCACGTTCAGTTGGCGCGCACAATCGATTGTATTTTGTAAAGAATTGTTATTTATTTATACATTATATTTGTATATAACGGTGCGAAGTTTAATAAAATAAGCACTACTCGGTCTAATGTTTTATTGCTCGAAAGAGTTTATAACCTTAGGGCAGTACTTAAAAATTTTAACATGGTGGTCATGCTGATATCGTTATCTTGATTATAGTTGTTGGGACTGGCTGAGTTTGATACCACAGAATATAGACCAATAGTGTTTCGTTAAGTGATAGTTCTGATGATGTACTACCCTCTTTCTTTATCTTGTCCTAAATATTGAGAAAGCATTTGCTTCGCCTGTGGTGTTACAAACGTCTTTAGGCGACGGTACTATTCTCCATTAGGGGCGCCATCTGCCTGCTCACCAGCTTCGTAAAATATGTAATAAAAACATCTTTACGTACTAGTGGCGACACCTTCCTTTCGATTATTTTTATCTTACTCAGTTGTGTAATCATTTTAGCAAATTATACTTATTTATAAACACGCCTATAATAGTTGCTAGATTTTTGACAACAACAATTATAATTGTCCTCGTATTTCCCAGAGACGTTAAAGTTTAGAGGTCAAAGAAATAAAAATTCTCATTTTAAGTTAACAATAATTTATTATATGGTAACTATGTTTACAATCATGGTACAGAATATGTACAGCATATTAAAATTACTTAATAACCGTCGTCATATAATAGATCAACTAATTTGACATATTCCTATATCGTCATATTGGAAGAGACAATCTAGCCTTATTATTAAAAGGTGAGAATGATAAATTGGAAAATTACGAATATGCCAAGTATCAAAGTGACAGCTGAGTCTATGCAATATTTTGTCTATGGAGCGTAGAAGTAAAGAGGATTGTCTCATAAGGGTATTGAACTGAAAATGTATCAAGCTGCTAACAGCAGCTGCAAATAATAGATGATCATAACAGCGCTGGTTTCGGCAGAGAATGATGTGAAATTAGCAGTTGTTGACGGAGTGAAGTGAGGTGAGTGGCATTTTTTTTCTAATTATAATCGTATTTAAGGATATTGTGATTAACATTTTGACTTGTTGTTTCTCCGAAGAGAGATACTTTCGCGCTTCTTTCGTTCATTTACTTCTGTATCGTACATTAATAATTTAAGCTTCAGTAGCGTTGTTACTTTAATTTAATATCCACCTTTTTATATAAACACAGTCTTTCATAATTAAGTATACTTCTTTGTCACTAATCAGTGGGCCTTAAATGGTCACTTTTGGAGAATTGCACTATCTAGATATTGCACAAGGTTTCACTTTATTTTGACACTCATCATATTCATAATACGAATCTGCGAAAGAGGTTATTTTAAAACTGAAATTAGACAGTCTTTCAATTTGGACAGAAATGGGTCAAGAAAAAAAAACTTGTTACAACTTATTTCATTATGGTGCGGCTTCATCTGCGTTAGTGGTCAAAGATTTAGGCCGTTTTGATATTAAATATTGACAGCTAGATATATCTGTATATACACAAATTAAGAACGTAGCAATAACTGTACGATTGGACGGGGTGACATTATCACAAAGTGACAAAACCCCATTTATGTAATACACTAAAAAAAACTTAGTATTTTAAAATACTTAGTGTATTTTTTTAATATTATAGTATTTTTTGTTGCTATGCGTTATTTTTTAACGATTTAAATAAGACGTATTCGGCGAGTCAATCTCAACTCAATAATACCGTAAATCTTTTATACTAACGCCTATGAAATCTCACTACTAGTGACTCCTATAGCCAAGCCATGGTGTAAGGATCAATATTTACGAAGGAATATCAAACGGCAAACCAGAATAAATGGTTGTTTTTGGACAAAATGTTCCATATTCCATACAGTCATTAAACATAAAATTGCGCCGGTCATTTGGCCGCATTTCATTTGAATGTATTCAATATTCACCCATTGAATGATTTGATTGATTGAGGTAAAATAAAGTGCGTTTCGAATATTAATTCATAGATGCCTATTGAAAATGTTTTCATCGTTTTCATTTTGAATAACATAAGGTGATATGTAATGTTATGTATGAAAATAGAACCTTTTGTTCAGAAACAACCCTTTCCCTTGGATTGCTGTTTGACATCCTTTCACAGAAATGAATCCTGACAAGGTACACTATGATTTGGTATAATAATAAAGGTGTGTGAAGGCTCACATAAAGAATTCACATGTATAAAATATTGATTTTAAATTTGTGAAATTGGATAATAAAAACTAAATTATATAAAAAAAACAGTCTGTCTGTCTGTTGCCTGTGTCACATTTATATCTAAATTGAGAGGTGCGTGTAAGTTCGGCTTGGACTAGAGCGGCCTAGAGCGCCGCGAGGTCGAGCGGCGTGTACTCCGTGGCCGGGGGGGTCCTGACGGCGAGCGCCACGCGGCCGCCGCTGGCGGAGAGCAGCACGCCGCAGCCCCTCCGCAGCGCGCCCCGCTCCGCCGCCAGCGCGATCTGGCTCACCACGCGCCGCTCCACCTCGTGCTTGATGGAGCGCGCGCCGTAGTGCACGTCGTACCTGGCGCCAGGCGAAGCCTCGCTTCAGTTCCACATGTCCGTGCAGGAGCGTGCGTTGGCCGGCCAAACAACCCACAGCCAGTAGGGCGGCCCGACTAGATGGCTACCACCCCTGGTCTAAGGTATGTCGCCATAGCAGCGTATTTGTAGCACCTTTGGTGTTGCAAATGTCCATAGGCGATGGTAACCGCTTACCATCAAGTGGGCCGTCTGCCTGTCTGCTGATCTCCTGCAATAAAAAAAGGAAAAAGAAACAATATTGTAAACTAAGATCTGGCTTAAAGGTCTAGCTGCCAAGGACTCACCCGTCGGCCAGCGCCCCGAGGACGCCGCCCTCCCACCGGAGCTCGACGGCGTGCCGCGCCCGGGCCTTGTCCGCCCACCGGCGCAGCTCCATCTGCACGAGGGTCAGCAGCTCCTGTCGGGAGAAAGGCAGGAAGTAGACGATCTCGTTGATCCTGCCGAGGAACTCGTCGCGGCCGAAGTGCCGCTTCAGGATCGGCCGCACCACGCCGTCTTTGAAGTGGCGCGACACCTCCACGGACTCCTCCGCCTCTTCGGCTATCGGCTGCAGGTCCTCCGCACCGGTGGGGGATTCAACTGGAATACGAGAGTGGAGGATTTTGTGTGAGTTCATCAACTTATACTCAACGCCTCTTCTTTAACATTATCCTTTTCTTATTGACAGTATTTTTTCATTTTTGGTAAGTATATAGGGAGGATTGATGATATCAAGATTGATGATGCTTGAAAATAACAAAACATAAGAATGAAAGTTATGGAAGAAAATAGCAATAAGTAAAAAGAATCTTCTGTATCTAATCATGAAGCAAAGAGTATTAACATAGTATTCGTATCAGTGATCGTTTAGCACTGTACTCGATCCATCCACTACTACCATCATTCCATTACCATAATTTAAGCAATGTACAATTAACATCTTGAAACACTGTATCATTAACATCTTATATAGGAAAACCCCTCCATAATCCGACTCGAAGGACCAAATTATGTAGGGTTTTCCTACTACTGTTTTGTCGATCGACCGAGCACGGTGCTAAACGAATATCGGTGCGAATGATATGTTAAAATGCACGTTGCGGCGTAAACCGCTGACACGGCAATGTACGGCTGCTGTTGACCCGTACACATATACTTTATATAACTATACACAATAACTAGCTGAACCGGCAAACGTTGTTTTGTCTTTTAAATTATTTCTAGTAAATATAAGTAGGTTCAATTATTACAGTATCGCTATTAAAAAATAGGGGTAGGTGATAGAAAGGTGAAAAATTGAAGTTGTATGTATGTTTCAATGTTAAATTATAATAAAATATAAATAAGAAATTTTGTCAAAATACAATAGGGGTGGATCACCCTATCATTTGGGTATATGAAGAATAGATGTTGGCCGATAATGTGTAGTATGCTGACCGTGGTGGGGGGCGGGTGTGGGGGGCGGGCGCGCCCTCTGCGCGGCGCGCGCCTCGGCCTCGCGGCGCAGCTGCAGCCCGTGCTGCGCGATCTCGTCGGCGGCCAGGTTGGACGTCATCACGAATATCGCGTCCTTGCACTCGATCAGCTTGCCCTTGCCGTCGGTCAGCCGGCCCTGCGTCAGTGTACACGGTGGCGAGCACGACGGGAGCATATTTGGACAGTTCTCTCTGTCACCTCAGAGGGGAAGGCTTTGGTCATTTATTCTTATGTTTTATAGACTACTTGAGTTTGCCCTGTGTGCGAAATCCTACACAGTATAGCTTAAACACAAACGAATTCGGTTTTTTCCCATATAATAATAACAACAAAGGAGCTATGAGTCCATATATTATAGGCTAGAAAAAACTGTCCAGTAAAACAGAGACAGGTCGAAGGCTACCTCATTTGAAATAGTACAATAAATGCTACGTTGTTTATGACAATGTAGATATTTGTTAGCGAATTGAAAAACGTGATTGTAGTGCTATTTATTTTTAAATTTTCCACTATCCTACGAAAACGATGTTATCGGTGTTATCGGGATATAAAGTATCCTAAGTTACGCCTCGAGGTGTAAGTTACCTCTATGGCAAATTTAAATTGGTTCAGTAATATTCACGTGATGCTCTAACAGACTGAAATTATCTGAATCAAATTAGTCTTAAGTTTCTTTTCACAAATTGTAAAGGCATTGCACAAACTCGAACGATTTACAGATTTACTATAGTATACATTGGTATTTTGATAGTTTTAAGAAACTTTTGTTCTTTCTTCTTCTATCTAAAATTTCATAGACTCTTTCAGATTGTTCAGATGAGAACAAATGATGAATTAAACTAACGCCTGAAGTTTATTTAACAATTGTTAGCTATGTTGTATTAAGGCAGTAACCAGTACAAGTTCATATACAGATGTCACAGATTTTTGGATTGTAACAACACTGGTAACTCCACTTCTTATTTTTTACACATTGAGTTACTTTTCACATTCACACTCCTTCACAGAAATTATTCTCTACAAGCTAGACTGTGATACACGCAAATGGCGTACCTCGTCGAAGAGCTGCAGCAGCACGGTGAGCACGTCCGGATGGGCCTTGTCCACCTCGTCGAAGAGCACGAGCGCGTCTCCGCGGCGCGCCAGCGCGCGCGTCAGCTGCCCGCCCTCCTCGTGGCCCACGTACCCTGGCGGCGCGCCGATCAGCTTCGCCACCTCGTGCTTCTCCTGCGCCACCACCACCATCAGCCCACCACACTCCAGAAACCATCCAGACGGGCCAACACCCTACCACCTGGCTGTGGGTTGTTTCGTCCCTTACAACCAGCCATTCTTTTGAAGGAAATTGTATTCCTCCTCTCCTCTCCTCCTGTATAGATGAAACTCTTCCATGTCCTCCTCCACTTTTCATATCTGTCTCCACTGACAACCATGCACAGTTGTCGGTCTACCAGGCTAGACTGCGTCCTACAATACGTTTAACAAGTGCAGTTTGCACCTGTGGACAGCTTACAAGAAAAAAAAACAAAAGAAGATTTAAATTTTAAAAGCATAAATTTTGCATGACTTTCCAATATGTTTACTGTACTAAAAAAAATACATTTTGAACATGTTAAATTCGCATTTGCACATCAATTACATATAGTAGTAATTGAATCGTCAATGGATTTATTAACGATTCGTTCACAATGAAGGCTGTATTTGTAAATTCCAAATATTTTAACAATAATAACTTATTTTGTATAAAAGGAGAGCTTTCACACATTCTTGGGACTAGAATGTAAAAAGATGAGCGACTTTAAAGAATTCTTTTTCTTAACGTTGATATTTTAATTGTAGCATAAGTGTTTTTATATTATTAATTTTTAAAATTATTCACACAAATTGATTATGGTAATTGATAAATTATTATATTTGTGATCTTATTTTTAAGATTTCATTTAAATGAATAAAAAAATACAACTTTATTTTTTAAGCTATACCCCAACTCATTACATGTCTTTGGCTCATTACATCTCCTTTGCATCTATTAGTATGAAAGGGCTGGATGGCAAGGCAATTGAACTGTTCCGCCGACCTGGTACTCGGACATGTCGAGCCGGATGAAGGCGGCGGGGTCGTCGCGGTGCATGTACCGCGCCAGCTGCTTGGCCAGCTCGGTCTTGCCGATGCCGGAGCTGCCCAGGAACAGGAACACCAGCGGGTGCTCCTCGTCCGCCCAGCCGTTCTCCTTGCGCCGCACCGCCGCCGCCACCGTCTCTATCGCCGCCTGCTGCCCTGCATCCCCATCACAATCAACATTCCATCATCATCTACCTGTTGGTGGCAGTTGCTTCTTTTTTAAAATTGCATAATAAGCAAGAAGTTATTCGACTTCCAAAGCTGCTCTTATATCTTATATATATTTATTATAAATCATTGTTATTCTTATATTAATAAATACATTGTTTTATCTATTTTTTTTCTTTCATTTTTATCACTAACTCACAAAATGAAAAAACTAAATACACTATCGATAACTCTTATCGACAACAATAATGCGCATCACTATGCCCACCCATAAGGTCCGTGAGTGGAAGAGAGAATGAAATACTCGCTTCACCGCTCCGATTATTTTATGACCCAAAACTGCACGGACAAAATAATTCTACTATAGCTGCTAATCGCGCAAGCTATGGGCGGGCGGGTCAGGGGGTGCTCTCTGTCCGCAACACTAGAAAGTCCACAATACCGAGTTTTTATCGCCATTTTATATAAAGCGTATTTTGTTGTAAAAGGTATATTAAACTATTATTTTGTTTTCACCTGGTCTATGCTAATTAAAAACGAAAGTCTTATCACTGCCACTACTATCTATTGATTCTACGCTACTGTACTGTGTGATGAGCATACCGACGATGAACTGCTTGAGCCGCTGCTCGAGCGGGAAGCGGCGCCGCTCGTCTGCGGCCGCGGCGGCGGCGGCGTCCTCCCAGCGGCGCGTGTGCTGCACGATCAGCTCGCGCGTTGCCGACGCGTCGCGCGCGTAGTGCAGCGCGCGACGCCCGGCGTGGTCACGCGCCGTCGGGTCGGCGCCGGCTGGACGGTGCATTTTATAGCGTTATAAGGAGTTGTCGTTAAATAGAGAGCAATGCGTTATTTTTGACTGACGTCTATTTCTGCACCAATAATTTTGTTATTGTTTTGACTTATTTTATTCATATCTTGCGATATTGAGCCATCTGGTGATAAAGGAAGCACTTAGAAATTTCGGTATGCACGATGCCGACATTCGAGTTTATTACGAGCTAGAATTATAAAACGATAAAAGAATGTACACAACTGTGAAGTATTTACTAGTTTTGGCAACTCATAAGGTACTTTATATTACTTAATTGCTGTCGTTATTAAGTGGGTATAATGCTATACAGAGTGTATCATTTTATGGAAAACAAGCTAAACAACTAAATCCAAGTGACTCTAAGATTAAGGGAGTTTGTCGTTAAATCGAGTGATGTTACATGGAGTTTACACTGTATGTGTCTATAATATTACAAAATTCAAAAACTGAACATCTGTACATTGAAGCTATTTGAAAATAAAACTAATTCAAATTCAATGTCTATGTCTAAAATAGACAAAAACGAAGGAGAACGCGATGCAATTTTTAGTTTATATATCGGTCTATTCGTTCGGGATTCACGTAAAAACTACTGAGCCGATTTCGACGCAGTCTTCGGTGATCGAAAGCGAATTTTTTTAGTTAAAATCTGCACAACTTTTCAATCAGGGAATTCCCCAAGAATTTCCCTGGGAGTGTTTTAAATGGGTAGTATACAAAAAATGGCTGATTTGGATCAAGTTTATATATACTAACACTCCTAATTCCCTTTCCTAATAAAATATCCTAACCTCGAGTGTTATAAGAACTTACTGAATACGACAGTTTTTATATTTAGTACACATCTCTAGTAGCACAAATGCATTTATGTATGCCTGCAGTAGCATTACATATACCAGGTTTTTACATGAATTTTCGTAATTCATGTATTTCATATTAAAAAATCAATTACCCTCCTCTTTGAATTAGCACCAGGTAAAGAAACAGAAAAGATAAGGACACCATAGCCAACCAGTGTTAATAATTAAAACAAATGTTTACTACTTTTAAATGAGCTCATTGCAACTGTCCCTATCAATGTATACCACCAAGTTCAGAGAAAGTTCAAACTGACAACTCAGCAAGTTAACATGACAGTCCTAGCCTGCTGTTGTACCTCTACATTAAGCTTTAAAATAGCAAGAACTTAAACAAAATCAAACAATCATTAATGAAGAGAAATATTCAAATATTACCTCAGGTAAGACACAAAAATTATGTATATTTTATACTTTAAAGTTAACACCATGTAGTTACGATAGTCCATATTATCTGGCAACATGTTACTTACACTCAAGTAGAGCTCTGGTAGCTCCAGCTGAATCAGCCAATGCTGCATAGTGCAAGGCCGTCCAGCCCAGGAATGATGCTCTCGCGTTCATGGTGCCGCAGAATTCGTCCTCGCGTCGTTGCATAGCTTCGAGTGGGTGCAAGCCTGCAGTAGATGCTGTTATGGTCGCTCCAGCATATTTTTCCTGAAAAAAATAAAATGAAATTGAGTGAAAGAATTCAGTGAAGGAAGGACACTATGCAATATTAAAATATTTCTTTACCTGTAGATCGGGCTTAGCTCCCAATTTAAGCAGTTCTCTAACGGCGGCAGGTTGATCATTGGCAGCTGCGACCATGAGGGCCGTCCATCCAAGTGGATGGCGATGGTCTGCAGCTCCTTCACCATCACGGACTCTGCGGTTGTCAGTTGTTGCAGCTGCTTCCACTTGCCTAATCAAATGACATAATTCACATTAATCTGTAAATGGTTTGAATTTGTACAATATGTTTAAATATATAAAAAAATTCAGGGAGTCTAATTAGGACTGGTAGATTCAAAAATGCAATTTATAAAATTTTTGTCTATCTGTCTGTTAAAACATCATGCGACAACTATTGAAAGGATTTAAGTGAAACTCAACACAAAGATAGCTTAAATTCTGGGGCATAACTTAGGATACTTTTTATCCTGATAAATGAGGTGGTTTCCATGAGATAGACTAAAAATGTCAAAATAATGGTGCTTCAATCGCATCTTTTTTGGAAACTACAACTATAAATGACATTGTTTCCATAAATTAGACAGATTAGTTAAATAGATGGCGCTGCAATCACATTTTTTCACTTCACTTACAAATACTTTGTCTTTGGAAACAAATCATTGTCTGTATAACTTCAAATCAGGTTGGCTTCATCTCATCTCTACTGTCTCTGTGTTGCCAGTTTTTTAGACTATATGGACTTAGTTTCTTTGTTATTGTAGTGGATTGAATAAGAAATAGTAAAGTTTCAGGTCTAATGTATATATAAAAAACCTAATTTAGTTTTTATGTACATTATAGAGCCAGATACCACCTTTTTAGCATGGAAAATTCTAGTACCCATAATAAGTAGACTGGGCACAAATGGGCCTCCATCCGCAGCCACCTGTGGCTGTGGTTGATGGCCTATTTGCACACAGCCTAAATGTTATATAGCTATCTGTCCCTGTTAGTATTTCAGGTTGGAAAAAATTGTTTCCTTCCAAATACCTTTGTTTTGGCATTAATCCTTTATGACACACCATTAATTAATTAATAATCATAAATTAATCTACACTTTCCATCTAGGAATGTCATTGATATACTCATAAACTATAATTAACATTAAAGTACAAATATTGTTGAGATCATTATACTTGTTGAACAGCTAGTGATATTTTTTTATAAATGTTAATTATTCTGTAACCTTTCACTAACTGAGACCATTCAACCTAAAATGGTCTAAGCTCACTAATTAATATTATCTGGACTTATCACCTATTTAATAAATTGTAAACTTGTATATTGTTTTCTCTATTTCTGTGAACTTAATTGTTTTGCATCTGACTTTTTAAAAGTTTAGGCTTTTTTTACATTCAATGAAATCATCAGGTTATGATTAACTTACTTGTGAAGTTCCTGTATGTTGCCAGTTTGTGCAGCTTTGAAGAATTTCTTTTCTAAAAAATATAGGCATCAATTTCATAACATGTACAGTTTGTACACTTACTCTTAGTTGGTGGAAACCAACTACATATTTTCATTCAATATATTTACATAATGTATTTTAATACAATTTGGTTGTCGCTGTAGTTTTTACAATAATGTTGGATATTCCAAAAAATATATTTAGCAACAAGCTTCTCACTATCATAGTCCTACTACCTTAATTATTCTATTATTATCCACTCTCGACCTTAAGGTCCACTTTCAATCAATCAATCAATATCTTTATTCGCAAGAATGTAGTTTATATAGGTGTTATATGATTGTAGATGCACAGTACATTCTACCACATAATGGTGCACAAAATGAATGAAATCAAATTTAAAATTAAATTAACTTAAATATTCTAATTAAATAAATTTCAATAATACCTCCGCCAGGTCCCGGTCGAAGGGGAAGGCCCAAGAGATGTTGGCTTGACGTTGTGAAGGATGACATGCGTGCCAATGGTCTCAAAACGGGGGATGCCGAAGACCGCACGAAGTGGAGTAGAAAAAGCAGGAAAGCGGACCCTGGGCGTCGGAGTGAACGCTCCGAACGCAACCGGAATTTAACGCTCGGATGATGATGAAATAAATTTCAATAATAACTTTTAAGTTGCACAATCTCCAGGACCTATTTTAAGATCATTGATGCACATAACCAGCCCTCATGATGTGAAGCCACCATTTCTTGGGTCTTTTACCTAATAACTATAAAAATTTGAACTAAGTGTCTAAGTGGTGCATGCTATCTTAATACAAGTTCCCTTGGAATGAAATTACCGTAGAATTCAACTTAGCTATCAAGACTCGTTGAAAATATTATTATTGTAATAAATATTATGGATACCGTTAAAAATAAGATCAGCAGCTAGTAGGGCAAGGCCAAGTGACCCTACGGCGACGGAAACACAACTTGAATTCCGTTTATAGTCTCCATTGTGGCCCTCTTCGCCCAGCTTTGGAAGACGTCCTGAAGTCACTGCAGCAAGCCGTGTTGCTCGCCTCAAAGCTCTCATACAACAAACTGTTGGCCGTATTCCAGACATTGTATTTGTATATGGAGTGTATTTTCAAATTATATTTTTTTTAACTAATTTGTAATTCTGACGCCCATTTTATTGTTTGAAAATACAATATATTTTAATCTTCATTTTTCTATTATAAGAATTTTTCCATTTCCAATTTTAATTGACAATTTTCTGATGAAATTTGTTATTTGCCGAATATGTTGTTTATCGATTGAGTGATCCATTTTTTTATATTTATGGTTTGGCAACTAGAGCTTTAAGCCAAATCGATTGAACCACAGACTACTATGGGCGCGTTCTCAGACACTTCAAAACGTTCAAAATACTCCGTCTGCCGGTCCACATGATTATCATTAACTTCGATCACACAGCGCTTTTTTTTGAGGCGAGGTAAAATGCTTACTGATTTACGCACTTTTAGCAGTGATCCACCCGCGATCGACTCAGGTAGTGTGGAAATACTCAAGAGAAACTGCACGGGCAGTGACCTAATACCCACTAAAAACCCCCTCCTCCCGTTACGTCCCCTGCGCTTCCGTTGGGAAGGAAAGGCTGAGATTTAGAACAGAGTTACACCCAGCCGATCCAGCGCAACCAAAGTGCATGAATGTGTCCTGGGAGAACACATTGACTTCGTCATACGGGGGTCGTGATCCTCTACTTTCCTTGCATAAAGCAAAGGCCCCCCGCAACGGAACCTACTTCAGGGAGGAAAGTCATGCGCGTACATGCGTCTTCGGGCCGATCATACAGCGCTTACAACGACCGATGACAAGAGCTGGGTTGAAGTGGGTGTTGACAACAGCTCATTAGTTCTCTTTATCGATTGACATAGAAAAAGGCGTGATTTTCAAATCAACAAATGACATTTGTATATTTCGACGAAAGACATCAATGGTCCATAATTCATTCCACTAGAGTTTATGATTGTTAGGCCCGCAAGTCGTGAACAATCATTCATTATCAACTATTTAAATGATGGTTACATTACAATCGGGTATTATGACATTCGCTGACTGCTGTTGTAGTACGAACGGCTTGCTCGCTTGACTTATGGGCTTTAGTCTGTGTTTTTAGATTGTTTTGAATCTTTACATTGGCTACTAGCTTACTTCTGAATTTCTCTTCTTTGGACGTATGATATAAATACAATATTTATAAAACCATATTTTCTCAAGAACTTCATGTTTCAAAGACATAGGGCTTGCAAAAGAGAGAAGCACTGAATCCCTGTTCGCCCTCTCCCCCCTTACTTAAAATTCAGTTACTACTAAGCTAAAGTCATAAAATTTATGAGTTTGACCAGTAACGGTACAAAAATAGCGTATTTTTCATCCAGAATAGGATAATTTTACGAAATACGAAACCAAAAATTGTACTAACGAAGTTACGTCAAATTATTATTCATTTCTTATTTATCTATTCGAAATAATAGATCTGTTTTGTTATTAAATACACTTTAATTTAATTAGTATAGTTTTATTTATTATAAAAACATAGGAACCGCAAAACATAAAAGAGAACATAACATAAACAAGAATAGAGAGGTGGCATAGATGTTGAAACTATTATATCTTTACATGCCTTCTAACGCTAGTCATAGCTATCCAGTGAACTGGTATTCTTTATAAAATAATATTCAGAAACATCTCCCTTTCTTTAAAGATGATAATCTTTCAGATATTCTGGAATAGCTCTGACACGTTCACTTCGTCTGAGAGTATTGGATGTCTCAGTCAAAACTTGTGTGCTTGCATCAGTATCAGAGCTGGTTATAGAAGGAGCTGGTACATTTTCTTGTTGCTCAACCTGTACACCTGTGAAGTGCTGATTAGAATAATGATTTTCTTTATATGAATTTTCTGACTCCTTTATGTTTCCATTGAAAGGCTTAATATGTATTCTATTTCTTCTATACTCCTTGTTTTCCACTCTCACAATATATGATCTTGTATCCAACTTCTTTACGATAGATCCAAAACTCCATCGTTTATTTAAATGTGGTTGCAATTGAATTATTACCTGCTGGCCTACTTTCAAATCAGACAGTTCCAAACTTCTCTTATCCTGTCTATGTTTCAGTTTCTCCTTCCTTTCTTTAATTTTGCCTGGCACATTTGCAACTAGTGAAGGTTTTAAATGTCTTAACAGGCATGGCAGCCCGGTCCTAGTTCTTCTAGAGAATAGCTTTTGGACAGGGCTAGTGTTATCCATTTCAATGGGCACATTTCTTTGATGTAATAAACAATACCATAAATCTTGTTTAGTTTCTATGCTTTGAACAAGAAGCCTCTTAGCTATTTTTACTGCAGATTCAGCTTTACCATTCGACTCAGGATAGTGAGGCGATGAAGTAACATGCTCAAAATTCCATTCTTCTGAAAATTTCTTGAAATGCTCATTCACAAAATTTGTTGCATTATCTGTACATATTCTTTGAGGGATGCCATGCCTGGCAAAATTTTTCTTGCAAATAATGATTATTTCATTTGCTGTCAGTGTTGATAATTTATCCAATTCAAAGTAGTCAGAATAATGATCTACAGTAACTAGATATTTGAGATCTCTAAAAGAAAATACATCCATAGACACATATTGGAATGGATATCTTGGTACATCATGACTAATTAAAGGAAGTTTTTGTTGAGACACAGAATATGCCGCACAGAAGGTACATTCTTCAACATATTCTTTTATGTCTTCAGACATTCCAGGCCAAAACATATTCTCTCTTGCTAAGCGAAGGGTACTTGCTGTCCCATTATGACTGATATGAACTTTCTGGAGCATTTCTTTTCTCAAGTTTTTTGGTATCAAAACCTGATTATTTCTAAATATAAAATTATCTGAAGTAGAAAGCTCATGTTTAAATTTATAATAAGTTCTTAGATCTTTTGACATCTCAGTAAAATATCTTGGAAAACCATTAACTATGTATTTAATTAGCTGAGTGAAATTATCATCTTTTTCTGACTCTCTTTTAATTTTTTCCAGTAATTTATCTGATATCCTTAAATACTTAACATTTTTAATTTTGCTTATTAATTTATAAACCTTTCTTTCTTTAATCTTAGTTTCCAAGTCATATGAATTGCTAGGTTCATCTAACACCGGTGCTCTTGACAAAGTGTCAGCTACAAGATTATCTTTTCCCTGAATGAACTCCAGCTGGACATTATATCTCTGTAAGGTTAACAGCATCATTTGAAGTCTTTTTGGTGCTTCAATCAAAGGTTTATTCACAATATTGATCAATGGTCTGTGATCTGTTTTAACTATTGTTCTCGAGTGACCTGCTACATACTGGTTGAACCTTTTGCATGCAAACACCACTGCCAACATTTCTTTTTCTATTTGAGCATATTTTTTTTCTGTAGGAGTTAAACATCTAGAGGCAAAGCATATCACCTGATTATCCTGATATAAAGCTGCACCTAATCCGTACTCACTGGCGTCACATTCAATTACAACTTCTTTATTTACATCAAAATATTGTAAAGTAGGCAACCTGGTTATACATTTCTTTAATTGTTGAAATTCTCCTTCTTCTACATCAGTCCACACAAAATCCACATCTTTTCTGGTCAACCTCCTTAAGTTAGCAGCTTGTGAGCTGAGATTATGAATGAACTTGCTGAGATACCCAACCATGCCAAGGAACCTAAGAACATCTTTATCTGATTTTGGTGTAGGCATATTTTTAATTGCATCTACTTTAGATTCATCCACTTTTAAGCCTTCATTTGTTAAAACATGACCATAAAATTTAACAGAAGTTTTTAATAAATTAACTTTCTCTTTATTCAATTTACAATTTACCTGGCGGAGTCTTTGGAGTAATTTTTCAAACTTAATATTATGATCGACTGTGGCTTCTTCAATAGTTTCACCCACACCATAAATCAGGATGTCATCTGCTATAATTTCAATACCTTTGAGATCCTTGAGAAGGCTGGTTAGCTGTTGCTGAAATATCTCCGGAGATGGACTTAGTCCAAAAGGCAGGCGCAACCATCTGTAACGACCAAACGGTGTCCAAAATGTGGTGAGTTTGCTACTGTTCTCTGTCAAGCTACACTGCCAAAACCCTTTCTTTGCATCAACTGTAGAAAAAACTTTAGCTTTACTGAGTTCTGGTAACATCTCATCAAGAGTTGTGAATTGAAAATTAGGTCTTTTGAGGGCTTTATTCAAAGGGATGGGGTCTAAACATATTCTGAATTTAGAATCTCTACTAACAATTAAAATGTTATTTACCCAATCTGTATGTTGAGTTTCTTTTATGATAATACCATCAGCTTCGAGTTTAACAAGTTCCTGCTTCAGTTTCTCTCTTAAACATATTGGAATACGACGAGCTGGTTGAATTCGAGCAGGGATAGAGTCATCCAACTCCAGTGAGACTTCTCCAGGAAGTTTACCATAACCTTCAAATACATCACTATATTTCTGCATAATCTTGTAAACTTCTGTTTGATCCAACTCTACTTTCATTGCACCACAATATTTAATAAAACCAAGGGCAACACAGGCTTTTTCTGAAAGTAGAGGTTCATGTTTCACATCTACAATGTGAAAATTTACTTTGTATAGTTTATTTTTCTTTGAGCATTCAAAAGTTGCTACCCCATAACTGGCAATAGATGAACCATTGAAACATTTCAACTTATGAGACGAAGGCTTCAACTTGGTAACGTTTTTATCACCTGTAATATTCTTATAATACTCCACTCCCATAACACATACTTGCGCACCTGTATCTAGAGTGCAGAATATCTGAAGCCACTTATTATTAATTTTAAATAGTAGTGGTGCCTCCATATGACCTGAAGATTTGTTAGCTCTCACTTCAGATACTAATATACTGTCATCAGAGTTTTCTTCCTCTATCTCATTTATAGTTTTCTTCTTCTTGCATACTCTTTTGAAATGATTTCTTCCACCACATTCTTCACAGCGTTTTCCCCATGCTGGACAAATATTTTTTTTAAATATGTGAGTTCCGCCACAAAATTTACATTTTCTAGGAGTATTCATGGCAACACTTTTTGATTTAATTTCATTCACACTTTCTTCTTTTTGCATATCCGCTACTTGAGCCGATGCTCTTTCAGCTACTCGACATATATAAATAGCATCATCTAGATTTAGGTCTTCTTTGCGTAAGAGCTCTTTAGTTACTTGTCCATCTTTTATACCAACGACTATACGATCTCTTAAAATTTCTTGCTCTACATTGCCATAATTGCAAGGCTTAATTAGTTTCTTCAAACTAAGCAGATAGTCATCAAAGTTCTCAGACGATAATTGACTTCTCATATTGAATAAATATCTTGAGTAAATTATATTGGATCTTTTGACTATGGCATCATGCATTTTTTTGAAAATATTTTCGTCACTCTTTTTGTCACTTTCTGTTAAATTGAAATCTAAATATTTTTTCATTGCCGCATTGCCAATAGCATTTAGAAGGATCCCTGCTTTAATTTCAGCTTTTTCCGGGCCCCATTTGGACATACCCGTTGCAACACAGTAATTTTGCCACCGAAGTTGAAAGAATTCCATATTTTCAAATGGATCTCCTGCGTCTACTTCTAACGGCAGCGGCCAGGGCACACTAACAGTGCTTTTCACATTTTCAGAGCCAGTCGCCATATTCTTCACTTGAGTTTGCAATAGAGCCATTTGTTCCTGCATTATATTCAGCATTTTGTTCTGCTGCTGAAGCAGAACTTTGAAGTCCGTGTCAGCCATCTTCTGACACCATGTTTTGTTATTAAATACACTTTAATTTAATTAGTATAGTTTTATTTATTATAAAAACATAGGAACCGCAAAACATAAAAGAGAACATAACATAAACAAGAATAGAGAGGTGGCATAGATGTTGAAACTATTATATCTTTACATGCCTTCTAACGCTAGTCATAGCTATCCAGTGAACTGGTATTCTTTATAAAATAATATTCAGAAACAAGATCTAAAATATAATCTGAATTATTTCCTTTCAAATCCATTCACTCTTCTTGAATTTCAAGGTGGTGGTCTGGCGGACTATTTTCAATCTTGTTTTTTTATGTTTAAGATTAAAATGGTGGGCTTTTAAAATTGGTGGAATAGTATTATTTGTTAATCGTTAATATTAGTGGCCCGCACTGGGTAATATGTGCCTTGGCTGTGATAAAAACACTTTATTTCATAAAAGTCGTCCAACACGATATGTGTTGACGATAGTTTGTGTTTATAATTTGTAGAAAGCCGCGAGTTTGTTTTCGTCTTCGAAATGGCTTTGGGAGGCTGTACATTTTTAAAAAGTGCCACTATGTTGGAGCAGCTACTGGAGGAGATCAACTTCCAGCGGACTAAGGAAATGCGCCAACTCATGAAAGATGGTAAGTTACATTTCATCCTATATTCTCCTTGTTTTGAAATATTTACCCAACTTAATGACTCATGACAAGCTAGGTGGCGAACTAGCAACATGTTTGTATAAAGCTCACAAATCTGCACTGTTTGTTCAATATAATAAAAATATTAAACTAAAATACCAACAATATTCACGTTTGTTTGTAAACGAATTTTCTGCAAATATCAATAACTCGATTTGGATTTGTTTATTAAGCAGGTATTCAGGACTGGGCATTGACCACGGCAAGGGCAGACCTCTGCCCTAAATACAGTAGTCTATACTACAAACATACTTTATTTAGGCTAAGTTTTTCAATGTAAATAAATACAAGGTGGCCAGAACAGTGACAATCAAAAGAAAAATTTATTTACTTTATCTGAAGGTGTACTTAACTTGGGAAATTTATATGTCAGCATATGTGAAAGCCGGTTAAAGCAAAAAATGGCCTATGAAAGGTTACTTTTTTGTATGATTTTGAAAGCTCACATAAAAACTATTGAATGGATTTTGATGAAGCTTTACTTTAAATATAGCTTACACATCAGAATAACACATAGGCTATTATAATTTATAAAATATAGTATAAATTATCCAAAATGTATCGATTTTCCATCACCGCATAGGTGAAACCGCAGGCACAGCTAATATACTCTAAAACTAGAAAGTTATCTTTTTCAGTTTTGAATTTGAGATTGAAATTCCAACTGATTTTGCTTGAAATCATTTTTTTTTTACTTTCAAGTACAATTTATGTGACTTATATTGATTAATTTATGTGTAAAAGTACAATTCTTAAGGACTTAGTTACATACAAAGCTTCTAAATAATTGTACCAAAAAATTTAGTAAAACATATATATACTGCAGTGGCTGAATGTCCCCAAAAATCACTATAAAATTAATAATTGAAAAACTGAAAATGTTGGTGAAACATGAGGGCAATTTGGGTAGCTCTTTCATGTAATAAACTAACTAATATTTTCTTTTGAACACCAGTCTGTATATAATAGTTATGAGTAATATGATTTTAAACTATAGGCCTGCACATGAAGATGAATGTGCTAAGGAGTTTCCTAAATTCTCAGTGGAATGATGTTGGACCTGTTTAGAAAGATATTATTCTAAAAATATTCTATTTGACTTTAAGAAAATATTCACAGTGTAAGAAAAGTTTCACTGCCAAAATGATAAAGTTTATGCCAAAAGTTTCAAGAAGAATGCTCAGCTTAGTGCACCTACTTAGCAAGTTTAGTGTACTCATCACCCAGCTTGGATGATTGTGATGGTCTAATTGAGTGTTAACTATGAGTAATTCTATAACAATTACTCATTTTCAATTATGTATGTACTCATGTTATGTATGTATGTTTCATAGTATTTTTTCTTAAAAAGCATTATTGGTCTCTATATGCATCACTAAGGCCCGGTTTCTTACCAACTGTTCATTTGCCATGCTATCTGTTCAAATTTGACATAAGCTCCATACTAGTAATGTCATTAGTAAGATATAGGACCCAGCCATAAGGGGTACATTTTTTTTCAAATATACTAATTACATAGGGCAGTACAATGTTTTCGGAATTTCTGGACAGCCCTTGAAAAAATGAAAATGAGGTTTTTAAATATTTTTTTAATTTTAGGCAATAGGTGCAGAGATTCTTCCATCCAAAATTTAATCCCTAAACCGACCCCTCCCCTCCCCCTCGCCATTAAATTTTATATTACAAGGTGGAAAATGCTTTTTTTGTATTTCAAAAAGTAGTTTTTGATAAATGACAATAACAGTGGACATATTTGGATAATTTTCGTTTTAAATATGTAGTTTCACTTATTTAGTCCATGGTGATGATAGCTTTGGTTGTATTGTTTAGAGCAAATATTTTTCCTTTAGTTTGAGCTATATCCCAAATACTATTGGAGTTCACATTCGAAACCCGGGATTCTCTCCTTGTTGATTGGTAGTTTTTTAAATTTTATTGTATGAGTTCAGCAGGTAGGCAGACAGTCCTCCAGATGGATAGTGGTAACCATCGCCTATGGATATGGACATTTGCAACACCAAAAGTCCTACAAATGCACTGCTGCTCTCATAAGGGAGACTGAAACCTGGCCACTAATGTTGGAACACTATTCAAAGTTGTTATGGTGGCACACTCTAGACCAGGGGTGGTAGCCATCCAGTCGGGCAAACATCCTACCACCTGGCAGTTCGTGGTCATTGCCACCTTATTATATATTACCTTATAGTGAGATGGCTTGCATTCTGTATGATGTCAAGCTGTTTGTTTGGCTTTTTTCCATCCCACATAGTCAATTTTCATAGATCTATTGCCATTACTCTGCTATCTCACGGGTATTTAGGTTGCCGTGGATGGAGAGGATCCCAACGCGTTTCCTCCCCACTCCACTCGACACAACCTGCAACTTTGCATTTACTTTCATGATAGGGATAAATGAAAAATCCTGTTTAAGAAAAACATTTATTTAACTTGACAGCATTAATATAAACATCTTTATAACCTATTCTTACTTATTTTACTTTTATAATCAACAATTCATTTTGGTTGTGCAAAGAGGACAAGACACGGAATGTGATAGCAAACATTCATTAAAAATAATGTTAGTGTTCAATTCAAATCAGGAGGTATCGTCATAATTTCACAAAGAGCAACCTAGATGGAGTTCGCGATCTCGCTCCCATATCGTCACGTTTTTGAAGATATGAATGCGCAGAACTTATGACGAATCTGTCCTTCCACAAATGTGAACAGAAAAATTACGAAAGTTTCTTTAAAAAAATATTTTGATTTAAACAATGTTTCGTCCGTAACATTGCACAAAAATGACTTTAGAAATATGAAACCAAAATAAAATTTGTGTGAAATATTCGTAATTTTATTATTAAGATTTGTGAAATTCAAATTTTTCCTAATTTCTGGTGAAAGATAAATCTTTAAAAATGTGGTAATCTGCGAGGGAGATAGCGTCCTTCATTAAGTCTTTAAGAAAGACTAGAAGATCCACCTTCAATTCGCGTTTTTTCTTTAAAATTTATTCTTATAAGGGGAAACGTATTACGTACGACGGGAGTTCTTTTGAAAGAACCTGTCTCGGAGATATAAACACATGTATATATGTGTTTTAGGAGAAATCACATTATTTAAGCGAGTTTTATTGAACATAGAAAAGTAACTAAAATATATCTGTAAGTGCGAATCCGCCACTCTTGCATGGATCGACATAATATGTTATAAAACAAATTCATTTGTACTTGAAAAATAATCACGACATTAAAAAAATGTTGCTAAATATATGTACATATATACCTATATTAAAAGTAATTTTATAAATTATACTTTTAATTTATTTTCTTTGATTTCTGCTGATATTATCCGCAAGAGTTAACTTAAGACCGGGGCGGAATTTGAGGTTGCTCGCCCGTGCGGCATCACTCGGAGTCTCCACACTCCTCTGTGTAATCCATCGCGGACGGAGCGCAAATAAAGCATACAATTGCTAGCGTTACCGCCCCCTGTGGATTCGTGCCGTTTCCTAGTGACGGCCCAGAGAGTGCGTAAATCGGTTAGTCATTTTCCCTCGCCTCAAAAAAAAAGACCTGAGCGGAATGCGCGCTCCCCTCCCGACCCCAGCCTTCTCTTACCGCTCTCGCCCTCGCGCGTCGGTACCTCGCGCTTACGTCATCCAAGCGAAATCTCAAGTAAACTCTTGCGGGTTGTAATTTTGTAATCGAATTGCATTGCCTGGCATTTGACCGTTAATATAGCTTGTATCTATGTTAATGGGCACTTAAGATGGCCACTCAGAACTTTATGGAAATTATTCCATTGAAAAGCCTGCTTTTTTATTAAGATTTACCACAGATTATAAACAATAATTCATGTTTCTATTCATAATTTAAATATAGGTACTAAATGAATATACTAGGTAATAAATAAAGTCAACAAAAAATTACATTTTATGTGCAAATAATACAATCATAATTTCAAATATGGCTTTATATAATATAAAATAAATAAAATATTTACAATATAAGTACATAGTTATAAATTTTACTTGGAATGTCCAGTATTGTCGGCATGATTACTTGATACATTGTGACTATAATTTGCACACGAAGCAGAATATGTACAGCGACATCTGAGATTCTATTTGCTAATGGTGGCTGGGTTCGCCGAAAGTACTGACTGTGGTTTAGATTATATTCGCTACTAAATATTTTGAATCTTCTAGATATCAGTTGCATAGTTGGAAGGGTTGCAGCGTGGACACGCCCGTACCACCCCGAATGCTCTATGACGCCTTAGTAACTGGAATAATTTTTTTCAAATATGTCGTTCATAAAAGACATTTTGTTAGAATAGATTTTTGAAAAAAAAACCAAACTCTTTATTAAGTTAAAAGTACTAGTTTACTAGAAAATATTATTTGGAAATCGGGTAGCGGACCAGGAGCGCAAGCTGCGAAGGCCGCATGTGCAGAGCAGTACCGTGCGAAATATTCTTTTACAAAGTAAGTTTTGCAGAGTGTACAATTAAACCCTGCTGCTAGATATTACCAATTTGAGTTAACATGTGCTATCATCAAGAACACCGAATAGTGTTTGTATACAATAAACAACGTATCGAAATATCTGTAAAAACTTTCGCCCTTAACTTCGGAGTTATAACCCAGCTACCATCTAAACATGTTTAAAGATATAAATATATTTGGCTTTAGTTCAGAAACAACATTCTAATCACTTTATAATCCTTCCAAGTGAAGATGCATTTTCGTATACACAACAATTTACATAACGTGCGTATTTCAGTCATTATCTTTTCTACATGGGCCCTAGAACGTAGACTTAGCACTCCCAAAGTATCGAATGTAATCCCTTACACAATTTTGTTAATGAATAAAGAATTTATCATTATTTACAAAATATGTCTCGGAAATCTGAATTCCATGCAAATATATGGTTATAAAATATAAGACACATTCCACTCTAATATTACTGTTCTTGACTACTCTGTAATTCTTACTAATCTTAGAACATCTGTCCCAAACCGATTTGAATTGTTTTAAATAGTCAAAGGCAGATGCATTAAATGTTTCTTGTATACTTGCCTCGAAAATATAATTTCTGATATAAAAATGCGTGGAATGACCTTATAAAGTATATGTAGCCACAAAACAGAATATGATTGAGGTAATTTTTTTTTATATCAAAGACAAGTTCCCGAAACTAAAAACCGAGCTTAAAAATAATTGTAATTTTATAATTGATGCAAATTATTTTACAAAAATACTTTACAAACAAGACATGAGAAATGCATTTAATTACATGTATAAAGCAGATAATAAAATAACAAAACATTGTTTCAACTGACTAATTTGTTATTGGTGCCTTGAATCGTTTTTGGGTGTCCCACATGGTTAGAAAATGGTAATTATTCACTCATCGTAAATTTGAGTTTCATTTGTCATTACTTCATGATCTATCACAAAATATTGAAGTGGTTTTTTTTATTTGAGTTTATTTGAAATTTAAACAAATGACACTTTTGATAAATGAATACACACTTATGTGGTTGATTGATGGTGAAAATCAATTTTTGGCATCAAAAATAATGGGCAAAATAGTTCGCGGACAAAGTATGAAACATAATTTATCTGCATTATAATTAGACCTACTTATGTAAAATGGAACCAACCCACATACTAACAGTTTTGAGAAAAAGCCTTTTTTAATAAAATTTTGCAAAGAAAAATTTAGAATATTGTATATTCTAATGTACAATATTTTAATATTTTTTTTCCAAAATATAGACACTTTATTTGTATGCAAAATTTTAATAAAAACGGCTTTCTCTCAAAACTGTCAGTATGTGGGTTGGTTCCATTTTGCATAAGTAGGTTCAATTTACATATAACAATCTACGATAAATTTGCGACTTGTCTGATAAATGAAATATGGTAGATTACAACAGCACGCAAATAACCAGACCACAAATATCCTCTTTGCCAAACATCTAAAATTCTAACAAAGCATAGATTATACCAGTACCCTCGTTATTGGCCTGCTCTTATTCAGAAAAGTAATTTAATTAACGATTACATTTGTATTATAGCAATTATTTTATCTACTATAACATTTATTTTGATACAATATGACCTGTAAACATAGTTATCAAGTCAGAAGAAAGTTTACATATACATCACAAGTATTTGGCTGTTAAAGTTACGATATTTTTATTAATTTGTTGTGATTATGTGTTTATTGTGGATACAAGCTATCTTTGGTTGTTTGGTTAACATTTTGTCCTATGACATTATGCTTTGATTGAAAGGCAAAGTTAAAAACTATTATACATAGACAACTATTCATAATCAAGTAGTAATAATCTAAGCTCTTTGAACAACATTCTATCTACAAATTCCTTGGCATACCTTCAATCGATTAACAATATTTTTTATTTGTTCAAAACCAATTTGCTCGTACATTGCATTGGTATATGTAAGAAAAATTTAAAAATCTAAGGCAAATGCTAGGATAATACAATATTTCAACATTTTTAGGACGAATTGGTTAAAAATGTGATCTAAAGTTACCTACAGAAGAACTCTATACTCATACATGTCAAAAGGCACTTTGCTTTACTCATTAGGACATTTGGACACTATTACTACCAAAGCCTATATCATCAGAAAGAATATAATTGCATTATATGGTTTGTAGCATGAGTAATAAACTAGTAACACTTTGATCAAACTGTTTTTTTGTTATAATAATTTTGAACACAAATATTTCTTATTCTTGGCAAAATAGTTTTAAGGGAGTAAAATTTTAACCAATATTTGCTGCTGGGAATAAGAATATTGGAACTGGGAATTGCTCAGTAAAAATATAATTGAAAAAGCCAGAGGGATATACAAATAACTATTTTTCATATAGACAGACACTATAACAAGGAAAAATCAGTCAAAAGTCTTAGATTCTTTGCAATTACATATTAAAACAATAACAACGAAGCAACCAAAAAAATCGACATATATTAGTGACATCTAGAGAACAGATTAGAACTAATCGTCAAGGGTATCAACAAGACAATACATTAAGTACAGGCATTGTCCTTTCTAACATTTTTTTACATATCTATACCTAGGTATTTTACTGAAAAATTACAGTCCTATATTTAGCTACAGTAAGTTTGTAGGCTTCTTTAAGAACCTTAAAGATTAAACTTACTCTAACTTAATATGAATAAGACAGTTAGTTTCTGTTAATAAATATATAAATTCTTTAGTACATGTTCCAGTATAATTATATCTGCATTTAGCTTGGCAAACTACTGATAATTTAGAAATCTTTACAGACCTTTTATAATAACCTGGATGTATTATTTTGAAATTGTGCAAAGTCACATTATATTTCACGCTGCGACACAATTATATCCTGAGGGTTTCTGTTAAGATAATAATCAAGATTAACACGATTACAAGTATATTATTTGCACTATCTTATTATTCAATTAGCTTATCGTCAAACTTGTTGGCATTGCGAAGCTAAACTAAAACTTAGATTAAGTATTTAGCGAAATGGGAAGCCAGTGATTTGGAGATTTTACATAATTATTTCTTGAACCAACGTTTAGCTACATTTCTATGAATACATTTATGAATTTAGCTAGATACGGTTTCCCTTTACGCTTTTTAATAAAGTTATCAGCTTAGACATCTGTAACACTAAATTTGCGGTTATTATGTCTTACTACTGATTCATTTGTCTTGCCATTGGTTGAAATTCGACATAAACTCCATACAAGTTATGGTCGATTTTCTACCAGTGAAATAAGGAATAGCAAGATCTGATAATCCGGAATACATTGAATTGGTTGTTACTAAACAATATTGTTATGGTTACAGAATCGGGTTTTGTCGTTCTGCAAGGAACCACCTATTGGACAGATCTGTTCGTGCGGCATTTCTTGTTCCAAGAAGAGCAGAACATAGACTGTGACGACCTGTTGTTTTTCGTGAGGAAGCGACACGTGAAGGGATCCTCGCGATATCTACCCAAGTACGAGGTAAGCTTTTCGACGGCTTATTTTAGCATCTTGGATATAAACTACGAATATTTTTATATATAGTCAAAGTGGAGATGTCCGTCAGTGGGGGAACTCCATACACCTCTTTATCTCCGTATTTGAATAGCAACGACGACAACAAATCGGTCAGTAAAGCTAAGCTACCACTTAATTCTGATTTGAAATTGTAGTTGACGTCAAATTCCGTTGCAAAAAGGTAACAAACAGATATACAAACATACCCCGCTGACGGCTTCTCCACCTTGACTAAACGTTTTTTGAACTTAACAAAGATCTGTATGTCCTGATACAGTTATTGAAGGAATAGATATTATGTTTTGTTCTTTGCTTGATTTACTAACGCAGATATTAAATGAAACAAATTGATTCAATTTGGTTGAAAAGCACAGAATTAAAAGGACACGACGATACACAATGACATTGAATGATTCAAGTTTATGTTTAAATGACTCACTTTGGTTGCTTCATCCAAATTGAAAGACAGAAATGAATAGTCTAATATCAGCTTTAGTCTGCATTGAATATGACATAATACGTAATCCTTATTATAAGATCTCTCTTTCGAAAATGTCCATGAAACATGCTTTTAATTATGCAAGATTTAGTACAATGTTGTTTTGATAAGCCCTGGCAAACAACAATGATTACTTAAAATCTTTCACAGATATACAAATATGACAATTCATTGTTCACGTCTTTTCGTTCTTTATTATTTAATTTATATGCTGATGATACTGTTGTATATGATATTAAGTTATCAGAAATTATTGGGGGAAATAAATAGCTTCGATATGAAGTTTTGTGCATTTTACAATATCAGTTTAGCACGATTCTGCTTACACAAAAACATGCTGACATTATTATGGGTGTTAATGAATTGACAATATTTACATATTGTCTCACCCCTTGATTGAATTGCAAAAATAAGTCGGTAACGTAAAATGAATTTGTCAAATTTAAAATAATGATATATTGTATTTATCAATTCCATATTTGCACCGTAATATATAGGTATTCTGGTATTAGTCGAAGTTTGTTCTGTAATTTCTTTATCGACGTAGCTTAACTTATCGGCACATGGTGTCGATAAACTATCAGACGTATGACCGGCTTGTCAGATGGTTTTTATTAACTTGTATCTCTTGTATTACTTTGTACTATGTATTTTATGTTAAAGTACACATATTCTGAACATACAATCAGTTAGGTATTGTAATTCAATTTATGTTATAATTTGTGATAATTCTAAATTGTATTGCATTAACTTCGCTAATGTTAAGTTTTTCATCTGCATTAAATGTACATTATAATGGCTCATTCATAATTTGTTCGGCATTTTAATGTAATGTTTTATAATAGCTATGAATCGAAATTACAGGGCATAATTTGTTCATTCATGTTTTATTTACTCTGGCACTTTTATCATTTTAAATCGATTAGGATGATAGTGCCCAAGAATGCGGAACCCAGGGCTTGTGTCAAATAACCAAATTGAGATGTTGTATTACTACTGCAAAGAATGTAGTTTTAACAATGACCAGGTGCATTAACTAATCAATTAGTCGTTGAAATTGTTTCCCTAATATGTTATCTACTTTAGCACCATTTGGATGAAAGTTACAAAAGTTCTACGTCAGACAACTCTTTGGAAAATACAAAAATTATGCATTAACAACAGTTAAGAATGTACTTTATTTTTTAAACAATATAAAAATATTATTTCTTACATAGACATAGACTGTCATTACAACAACTAGTATGTACTATAGTGTAGTTGCGCGGGCCCCGACGGGCGGAGCCCGAGGCCCGGGGCCCGGGCTCCGGGACCCGGAGGCTCACGCGCCATGTACACGGGCAAACACGCATTCTCAGTCATTCGCATCTCATCGCATCGCAAACATTAATCACAGTACATTTTGCTAATAAATAGAATGTTCTTATTTAGACTCGAGATTGATCGTTCAATAATAACCACTTATAAAATATACAATTTACAAAAACAAAATCCTATTAACAGTTGAACAGTACATAATTGATCGATTATTGTTCCTTGTCAAACAAAAACAACTCTTTACTATAATATTTAACGATAAAAGCAGACAGCGTCGTCAGCAACTATAGGAGAGTTCGCGACAGTATTTATTGTATGTTGTAGTAAATATCGTGTCCACTATGTTATATATGCATGTATACGATATCACATGTAAGTGGCGGCTGCGCGTCCGCGCTTCGAGCACGCCGTCGACGTCGACTCACCGGACGGCCCGGCCGGCCGCGCTTGTTCGCAGACGGACGTCGAGGTGTTCCGCAAGGACTCGAAGAAGCTGCCCATCGGCGACCCGGAGATCGACTGGGAGGAGACGGTCTACCTCAACCTGATCGTGCACCAGTTCGACTACACGCTCACGCTGGCCATCTGCACACGGACCAGCCCCAAGGAGCTGCAGGTGCTGAAGCGGCACTCGCAGAAGGTGAGCGTCATACGCGCTCCGGCGGCGGCAGCGGCGCGCGCGCGCGTCACTAGCTGAGCCGGCTGAAGAGCTTGGTGCGCGGCCACGGCAGCGGCCAGTCGTACCGGCGTGGCACCGGCCCGCGCACGTTGCGCTCCAGGTACGCGAACAGCCAGTACCACCACTCGCGCTGGATCATGTAGTGGTTGTACCCGTTGCCGCTCCGGTGCGGTGTCACCAGCAGCGAGTGGAACGTCCAGAAGAGCCGCGTCGTTATGTAGTACGCGATCACCACGTCCACCGTGTAGTGGCCGTGCGCGAGCAGCACGAACGAGACGCCCAGCAACGCGGAGCCCCACATCGCCCAGTGCACCGGCCACAGCTTCTTCGGCGAGTACTCGGCCACTATCAGGTAACTAAGCACGAGCACCATCGTGTGCCCCGAGTATATGTAGTCGCCGCAGTACGTGTGCTTCCCGTTTATAGATAGCCCAAAGCCAGATATCAAGTAGAACATTCTCTTGATCACTAGTAGCGGCGCTGTGCTGTTGCTCTTTGGGCTGCAGTAGTACGTTGTGCTCGAAACTGGTAAAACGGTCACGAACATGGTGACCGACCTGTACAGGTACAGCAGACCGATGATGAAGAACAGCCTCCTCGCGACGATAAAACGGTGTTTATGGAAGACTACCACCAACATCGCGACTGTCGTCGATATCATGATGAGGTATTCGGAGACAGCGAGACCCCAGTCTCGTGCGGTCACATTGTCCAGTACGATGTCGTTGAGCGGCGGCGTCGAGTTCCTGTCGGGCAACCTTTCGTGCACCAACGAGAGCGACATCATATTCACACACACGCACACAAATAGGAAAAAGAATGATAAGATTGTTTTCCATATTTCTTTAGGATATCTCTCCTCTCTCACTGTTCCTGGCGGTATTTCGACAATGAAGTCGCCGGCGTGCGTTCTTTGTGGTGAGTGGTCTTGGTCTGGGTCCGATTCGTCTGTGGTGGGCTGCGGCGCGTCCGCCTTGCTGGTGCGCGACAGGAGCGGTTGCCGTTGCATCAGCTCCGCTTGGCTGAGCATCTCGCCGTTGGGCCTCTCGTTGTTCCGTTGCGATGGGTTGTTGTTCAGGTCATTCCGCTTAAGGCGCGCTTCGAAGTTGATCCCTTTGATATCCTCGCGCGCCGTGTGCGTCGCTATGTCCACATCGCAGAGCGGCGGCGTGGCGGATGGCGAGTCGAGCGGCGAGGGCGGCGAAGTTGCGCGAGGCACGAGCGCTAGTTGCTTGGAGGGCAGCTCATTGGCGAGGTACACGCGTACTGACTCGACGAGCGGCTCCGCGAAACTTAGCTGCTTCGGTGGCGATGGCTCCTTGTCGGGAGAGCGTGTGGAGATCGTCATCCAATCACCATTTGGTTGATTTGAGCCTGAAATTGAGAACAAAATGACTATTAACATAATTTTAATGTTATCATTGTGGTTGCGCATTTTAAGACATTAGAGTTATAACGTGTTGACAAATGATGAAATTGAATTTTTCGCAAAGTAGATTTTGTAGGAAGACCCAACAAAATAGCCAGGAACAATACATTGTCAGGCAAAAAGAAACTTAAGTGTCCACTAACAATTTGTTTGATTTTATATTGTCACATTTAGGATTAACCATTTTTTCAAAGATTATTTTATTAACGGAATAAACTAACCTTTGCATTTGTAACTAATAATTTTTTGTCTCAAAACTACAATCGCATCTTATTGTAAAATTAGTTCTGGGATATCGTAATCGATCATCTTTGTGACAACTTTTATGGAAAGAGCTTATCATATTCAACCTACTAATAAACCAATTCTCTTAGTTCGCGTGTAGTGTCATATTTTTATTTCTCGAGGTTTCATCGTGCACGACAGTAAACAAACTAACAATAGAAACATAGGCGCGGTTCAAAGACCGGGAGTTACGATTACGCGACGGCCGGCGGACACCGATGCCCCTCCAGCTCCATCCATGTTCAGTCAGATGATAATAATTAGTTTTGCCACTGTGCCGTTGTTTGTTGTGGTGCGCGCTGCGCAACGGGCGGCACGGCGGCGGCGGGGCAGAGCGGACTCCGCGAACATCACGCGGCCTACTGGATATCTCTTTATCTCGAGAGATACTTATAGAACCGAGCCCCACAACAGATTTCACTTTGAGATGTTCGCAATGCTATGCGAAACGTATTCGCGAGCGCGCGTAGAAAGCACCCGGCGGCGGCGTCGTCGCTGTCGTTCAATGCATCGCACGGTATTCCGACTCACCCGATCAATGTGCGAGCTGTCATTCGGCGGGAACGCGGAGGCTCATCGATTTGGCGTATCGGTGCTCCTCTGTGTCCGATAGAAAGCCGGAACGCCGACCTCTCGTCCGGCCAATCCACACAGTCACGTAAACGAGGTCGAAATGGAAAATAATAGGCACACACTTCACTGCACAGGTGCGAAACGACACTCGCGAAGGGGCGTTCTCGGTGGGACATGCACTCGAAATTGCGTTCACTACGATAGAACATACACCGCACTGCTCCGTGGCCCCGGCCGCGAAATTAGGAATATTATAATGGGGTAATCTGTGAGGCGAGCTCGTTCGCGGCGAGCGAGCATGCAAAGCGACGACCGCGTACTAGAAAACTAGAAAAGATGTGGGACTGGTTGGCTTCGGTCGGCCGGCGCTCGGGTGCGGTCGCCGGTGCTCGCGACCGCTCGGCTCAATGGAAGCATATAATTACGTGCTCGGTGACGTCACGACGAGTCCACCCCTACTCACCCGCGGCGTGGCGGGGGGCGGGGGAGCGCAGCCGCGGTTCGGCGGTGTCGATCTCCGATTCTGGGGAACTCGATGCGATTGTTGCGTTAACCGTTTTTTATCATGCTGTCGAGACATAATAAAATGATTGCATTCGTACTAGGCAGTGGGTTGGATGTTATCAATGTACTTGAATAAGATTGATTGTATGGCGATGTGATTATGAGGTACCGACACTTTTTATCTGGCAGTGGCCTCATTGGCAAATATCCAGGAGCTGCAGTCGCTTCGGACCGGTGCCATTATGATCATCAATTTTTGATTGATTTAGTATGCATGATACTTTACATAATCTGTCTGTGTTGTTGAGTTGAAGAAATTAAAATTATGTTATTCTACCTTGTGTATAAAAACCTTTTTCTTGGATTATAATTTCCTATGAGTATATTTATTTTTAAATAACACACTTAGTGTTTTCATATTTTGGGTGGTGTAGGGGTTAATGATGTAGGGATGGAATATGTCGAATGAACCGTGATATTCGGATCAGGTTGTTTTTAACGAAGAATTGTGCTTTAGTTAAATATCTCTTTTTTTATTGCATGAGTTCAGCAGACAGGCAGACGGCCGGCCCGATGGAAAGCGATTTCCATCGCCTATGGACATTTTTTTGAGTTATTTTGGCGCCCCTTGAAAGGCCACCTGGCCGCAGGAAGTTGATTTTTTATCTCCGTTCCTGTAGGATTATGATCTCCAACGGTTTAAAGAACTTTCTCGTTCGGTATTTAGTAAAGACGTCCAAAATGACAAAAGTTATGAAGTCTTGGCACTGCTAGATATCTAATGTACCCCAGATCTAATGTCAGTTGTTATTGTATTATTTATCAAGCTTGGGTCCTTGAATGTTGTAGAATTCATATTTATAGCTGTAACGCGAGCCGGTTATGTGAGCTACGTGCATAATATAAAGCCACTTTGTTTTGTAATTTGCTCCGTAGATCCGGTTTTGTGACTATGTAGGTATAATACGAGATAATGCTAAGTCGACATACACCGGTGCGCGTGTACTTAACTCTGTAGAAATATTTGTAGTATATTTGGTTTGGTTTGGATGTGTATGAGTTTGTGCATACGATATCTCGTATAATACGCATAATGTGCATGTAAGATATGGATAGGCCATATAAATACGAATGGAAAGATTATCATTAATATCATTGTGATATGCTGTTGAATTTTTTTAGCACCATATCATCATCTAAAGTTCTACTTATTAGTGTTATTATAATTACTTAATTGATTGATAATGGAAATCCATTATTAGAATAACAATAATTGCAGATAATTAAGTTTGAATGGCTCATAAGTTAATTGCAAAATTAATTATACTAGTTATATCCTATATATACATAGTAAAATTATTAAAGTGCGTTTGTTCGGATATTTTGTGTGTTTGTTTGTTTTCTCTTCGTACTTTGTCATATGACGCAAGTTTCTTATTTAAATTATCTTAAAATTCATACTTATAGGTGTTTGAGCCCGAGGGTGGAAATAAGATATTTATTTTTATAAGAGAAAGAGTTAAATCCCATTTGTGTTTGAAGTGTTCGCTTGCTCGTGGTATGTTTTCCTCCTTTAAACTCTCCACGTCGTGTGGTCTTCAACGTCCAGTGTTTTGAGACCATATTGTTACTCATGTCATCCTTCATAAGGTTCAGCCAGTATTTCTTAGGCCATTTTTATTTACAAAAGCGTCATAACGCAAAACATTATTGATATCCGTGCAGGAATGGAGAAAGAATATAACTTGTTGCGGTTGGGTGGCGCGGCGAAAAAATAACCCACAGCCAAGTGGTAGGATGTTTGCCCGATTGGATGGCTACCACCGCTAGTGTAGAGTATGCTGCCATAATAACCTTCAGTTGTGTTGCGGCATTCGTGGCCAAGTTCTAGCCTCCCTTTAGAGAGCGATAGTTCATAAATAGCACCTATGATGTTACAAAAATGCCATAGGCGATGGTCCGATGCTAACGGCTTTCCATCAGGTGAGCCCACTGCCTATCTGCTAAAATCTGGCAAAAAAATATACACATAATACCTGCTAAAGTAAGCTTAAAGAGGATTGGAGCGGACCTAACAATACATGTTACTCTGCCCAATAGTAGCATGTGAATATATTATTAGATGCTATAACAATAATTTGTTGTAATGGAAGTGAATATTAACAATATTATTATATACACAAATACGTTTTTAGTAAATTAGTAATGGCACAATACTTGGAGGCCAGCCCATTCTTTTGAATGTACGTTGAAAACAAAGTGATTTGGAAACAAAAACATCGTGCTGTTTTTATTGGCTTAAGGAAACAGTTTGCTCAGGTGGAACGTTCTTTCAAATTAATCTTTTGATTGCCTATTTGGGGCGAATTATTTCGAGCGTTTCGCGGTTTGTGGCGAAAATTAAATGTATTTATTGTTTAAAGTTAGGATGTGTTACCTAGCACTTAGGATAGTCTTAGTCAAGAACCTTCTTTTTGTTCTATCTTCTTCTGGGTTCTTGTTTGACCACTGTCGTCAACTGATGTTGAGTGATGACGCGGTTTGGGATAGGGCACACTTTGAAGATACCTGACTTGATGACGTAGTAGGATTCCATTTGCTATTCTGTTATGATAACTGAAGTATCTTGAATTTATGAAATGTATCCAATGCCTGGTTAGGTTTGATTGGAAATATCAAATATAATTTATTCCTTATCAACATAATTAGAATACTAAAAGTATGCTGTTAAGGGAAATCCATGAATTACCCCACACCTTAAGGGGAGTGGGGGGGTGGTGTGACGAAGTGTGACATTGTGTAACAAGGGGTGGGAGGGATCCTAAATTTCGTGACATTACACTTCGACATCTGATATATTTAAGCTGAGAACACGACATTTTCAACTGTTAACGAAAATCTTCAAAATATTTCGAACTGATCTAAATGACAGCATAGTGTCTGAATGATTAAAAACATAATTTAAATGAAAATAAAACTACTTAAAGAACTGCTATTTTAATTTAATTTAATTTAGTGATGTAAAATTGAAATATATTTGATGTCACACTAGGGAGGGAGAAGTACCATGAATGTGACAAGAAGGGAGAGAGGTAAAAAAATCGTGAAATTCGTGAGATGTAATTTGTGGAAGGCCCCTTATTAAAATATTTGATCTAGCTTAATCTGAGGCCCAAAATACCCACTTCTTAATATTAAACTTAAAGCAGCATTGTCCGTCTGTCCCTGTCTAACAAACTAACAAAGTGCAGGAAGTGGGTCTTCACTAATTGAAGCTTGAACCCGCGACCTTTGGCCCGTGAGTTTGTTCTCTGGTCTTTGTGCTATTGTTGGTTTATTTACTGAATTCCATGAAAGCATTGTTCACTTATGACGCACGGTTTTAGGTATGATCGGCTCGTTTTATCATCTATAATGAAGAGTGTGGTTTCATACAGATTGACGTGTGTGGACAAATGACAAAGTTAAAATAATTAGGGCATTATTTACATATATGTATAAACATGATCAAAATAATATCCACGCTTCATTCCGAAACAATTGCCACTTAGGACCATTCTTTTATTTGCCCTTGGAGGTTTATACATACTTAGCCACAGAACAGTCATGAAAATAAACCATATTCAAATTTAAGTTTTTATTCAAAACAAGGTCATTGGTAAGTGAGTTAAAGTAAGTTTTAATATTTTTTTAGATTATATAAATTAAAAATTAATTAATTAATAAGCAACACGTCTAACTGAAATACAATTATTGTAACTGTATTTTTAAAATATATAACTAGTCAATTTTTTTTCAAAAATCAATGATCTTGCAGCAAACAGAGCAATAAAATTTTAAAAAGATGCAGTGTCTGTGCATTGAACCTATAAAAAACAAACAACGGGAATACACTATATAAACGATGAACAATGCAATGCATTTTTTTAGATTTATTGTCCGTTTGTTCAAATTCATTTATTTGCTTAAAACATGGTGCAATAAATTTGAGGTGATGTAAGAATACAAGACACACGTTTTGTTTATGAGGTGTGTAAATTTTCCTTAAGATTCTAAGAGATCTACAGCTAATTCTCAGACTTAAACTCTGCGCTATTTTTTTGTCCCGGGAGTCCCATGGAAATTTTCCCGGAAACGGTTTGTAGTTGTTTGGGTGTATAAAAGTTCGCGGCACAGTGTTCCCAAAAATGATGGTCATGTTCTTTTTTAACTTTTTGTACTTTGTGTTCCGCGAACCCATTTTTTTTTACATGAGAAATGCGTTGTCGCATCGTCAGCCGCGCGGTGATCATGCGCGCCGGTATGTGGGCTCCCGACGCCGATTAATCAATACGACCGCGCCGGTATACCCACTAAACCTCATGGAGCCTTCCCGCCTAGCGCCGGGCCACGTACATGCGCGAGCTTAACCCGCACCCCGCAGCGGCTGGCCGCCTCGTAACAGAGGCGGCCTCTCCTGTGTGCGGCCGGGAGTGACGTTCCCGGCCTGAGAGGACGCGCGCTGCCTCTCGCGCCCTCCGGCATTAGTGCGGCGGAGGTCTTCTGATGTTCCGCGAACCCCGCGGGAATTTGAGTTAAGCGTGGCCGAAGTCGCGTGCATATCCTACACATAAATATTTTTAAAGACATCAATGGATATAAAATATTTTTTTAGTAATAATATTATATTTTTTTACACACAACAATGAATATAAAACTGCAAGTGGAAATTTAACTACTTTGATACCATTTTATGAAACTACATCGAGTTTTCTTGGCAATATTTGATAATTTGGCAAACAAAATGGTATAAGTATGTTAAAGAATTTCAACAGTATTCCCTTGTTTCTGGGTCATTTTAGTCTGGCTATTTTCTGCTTCGATATCTACAAATCTATAGATTTGAGTTTATATTTATATAACCCTGAATAGAAGCAGTAGTTAAACATTCGGACCGTTCTATTACATTGAATTTTTAAATATCACTCATACATACTTGTAAGTGATATAACCGGTTGGTTCATTTATGTCTTGTTAGGAAATGATTTGAAGGTGACTAGTTTATTTATTTTAAGGACAGTCGGACATGTTAGAGATCAAACTAATCCACAACATTATTTGTTATAATAGATGGATATATTTAGAAATACATTACTTGTTCAATGTTATCCGAAATTTACTACCGGATGAATTAAAGAGAATTAAAGAGCATCGTAATAGAGCTTGTGGGAAGTATAATAAAACCGACCCAGTTTTGTTTTACAATATTTCCTCAATTAAGATGTTCACAACTATTATAAATGAAAATATTTACTCCATTCGCTTTCTTATAAGTCTACGTTCGATATTTAGAGATAGATATATAGGTTGTAATGGATAAACTTAATTATTGCGATCACGTTGCATCGAATGGGTCTCGGAAGCAGCTTTGCACTTTAATGTAGGTCGCAGACGCTACTGTTATGAACTGGGTGTGGAGTATAAACATATTTAAAACCTAATATTTTTTGGTGGTTTGCAGGAGGAAAGGCAGATAAACGATAATAAGTAGTTGTTCCGAATTGATTTTTGATTAACCACTCAGATCATCAACTGTTGATGTTGTATACAATTTCAGGGGTTTGTAAGAAAATTTATCGTAGTTACATGTATTGGTGTTTTTCAAATAAGTCTTAGCAAAAAAAATACGCTCTATAGCCATTTTTTTCCTCTACAGCTCATAGTGCCACTATCAACACGTGTTAAAGAACATCGTGAGGAAACTTGGAGGTTGTGATTATGGATCTGAACCGCCAATATATCTCGGACACGTTTTTAGATATTCGATATCCGTCCTTCCGAAATTACGAAAACTGCCCAGCTGTCCTTTGTATGGCTATGATATGATATAAACTATTGATACTAATGACAATACAAAGAATCTCCAATAAATAGTTTGTGTCTTACGACTTACGGGCGTTGAGCTGGTGTCGGTAGTTAACCTAAAAGCTGATAATTGTACACAAAAGCCACGCCATCTCATGCTGGACTTAATTACCGAAAGGGAAATTAACCTAATTATAGCATCCAGGTCTCTTAGCAGAACAGTGCAGGGAACTCGGTTAAGCCCGCCGTGCCGATGGCATTAACTGACTTGTATTAAGGCATAAGGGATAGGACACTATTGTTACAAGTTGGGGTAACCTAGATTAATTGGTTTTCAAATAGAATAATTTACTTAGGCAGTCGCCTTTGTATGGTTATCTAATAAACTTATTTGTCTTACGAATTTGGGCTAGGTGCTTTTGATATTGAGTCAATTTGAAAATTATAATTTTCGTTCTGAGAATATTGTTTTAGGATGGGGCATTCCAAGAAAGGACGCAGCTTTTTCAACTTTGATCCGTCATCGTAGGTTAGGGCGCCAGAGGAGAAACTTACACCTGTTCCTTCGGTTCTAATAACAGCAAGGCCCTAGAACGATGACACTAGCATATTATTGTTTAATAGTCCAGAAGTAGAGTGGCGTTGAATTGCCGCACATGCGTCTGATATTACAGTTACGACAGGAGATAGAGCTCCCTTTTTGAAAGAGGGGTGGGGGGTGGGGGGGGAGGGTCTTTGAGCCAGCGCCGTTAGGGACGTCTGGTGTATCTCTAGTTCTCAAACTTTCTAAAATACGGCTGTGAGATGGAACACAGGGGTGGAGTAGGCCCGAGCATGCCGTCGGGAGTCCAACATTACTCTACAGCAATGTCCCCGAGCGGTGGGGTGTCCATGAGCATTATACCTCGAAAAAAATGAAGAGACATTCTAGAGTTGGCGTTCTTATTCCAAGTATATATATTGTCTTCGTTTAATACGAGCAGCTATCGATTTGTTTTTAAATTCCTGAGTAAATGGTGTCCTGAGAACTGATAACTCCTTACTTTCAGTTTTATTATTATCCAGTTGTTCGATTAGCAACAGATAGAACTAGTTATATTAAATTACAGCATAAATTTAATAATGGCACATATATACAGGTAATAACAATGGGTAACAGATTTGCGTGATGGTCTGTATGAGAACCAAAACCTGTTAATCGATTGGCCTCGTGGGAAAACTTGAACGTGCTTGAGCTTCTGTTAGTGCTAAATGTTGGAGGTTCTAACTTTGGTTAACAGACAGGATGGATTTTGTTTGCATTTTTTTGTTACACCTGCTCTGTTTTTCTCAGTTGATTGGTTGATAACAAGAAAAGAAGATGCACTCTTCACAATATCTGAACTAGATGATATTTTTTGGAATGTGTGTAGGTGTGTGATAATGTCTGGAAACTTTAATTTATTGTGTTCTATGAATAGATAGTAGGAGTATTTATAATGTTGTGAATTTTCTCTGCAAACTGCGTGTGTCATTTTGATATATTGACGACGATATTACATTTCAGCGCTTATCGTGTATTATGCTCAATTTTGCGTGGGAATATTGTTTTAAGTTTTTACTCACAGGATGATCACTAGGTTGATATTGGTATGACAATGAAAGACGTGAGAACAAGCAGGCATCGCATTCACCTTTGATTAAGTATTAAAGTGAATCGTTTTAATTAATCATAATCGTTGAGTCGCCAAATGATTTAAATATGTTAATGTAATGTTTGCAGATGCAAAAATTTGTTTCTCACTTTGTTCCCCAAATATTTTGGTCATCAGTGTTGGTTTTTATATTGTTATTTTCATATGATAGATAGCACCTTTCATAGTTAAAGGCATAAATCTGTCATTTCTCGTTTTGAATTTTCATCATGACTTGTTCATTATATTTTTGGTAGTATTATATCAGAAAGCCTCGTTTCTTCCGAAGGGCGGACAGTATGTCGTACTTTGTTTGCTTTTTTAGTCATAGATATTTAAGCCTCAACCTGGGAAAGGAGTTGCGAATAACAGACCATAGTAATTTAAGGTACATATTGAGGACGGTATATTTATTATTTTCAATGCTGTGGAAAAAGATATTGCTCGTCTAATATCAGCTGACCAATCTGAGGTATGTTATTATAATTCTTATTTTTTTAACCAAAATTGTGATTATTAAGTTTCATATTACAGTTGTGTACAGTAGAACATCTTTAAGTTAAACCTGGATAAGTCGAAAACCACCCGAACTCAAAGAAAATTGTGTTCCTTCCCCTCAAACCCCAAAACATTCGTTGCTTGAGATCCTATAAGCAAATTCAGTACATAATTTCCTTGTACTCGAAAAAATAAATTGGACCTCTGTATCTCGAATATAGCAATATTTGATTTTACAACTTTTATAACTCGATTGTTTGAATGCATCTTAACCTCTACAAGTCGAATGTGTCCTTACAAAATACGCTTGAGTCGAAATCCTCCATAAGTCGAAAAGCCTAGAACGAATTTTTTGGTGTCTCCCATTAAGTTCGACCTAACGAGATTCTGCTGTATGTTCCAAAATAATATGATATGAAAGTTAGTTTAAAGCAAAATTGTAATCGTATAGGATGTAAAATACCATAGATTTAAATTTCGAGGTAGTCTTCAACAAAACAAGTCTATAATGTGGATGCTTATGAATATTTATTTAAGAGATAATCTGGAGCGAGTTCAGCGAGTTTTAACTAACCTTCATCGTTGGTTCTCGTTTTGATTTTCGCTCTGACAATTAGCGTTTGGCGGTATGCCTACTGTTGGTAATACCCTCAAAGTAAATGGTTCATTAATTTTAAATTTCTAGTGAGACCCTAATGGCTAATAATTTATTTATAAAGATCGCATTCTTAGACCTATGGTATACATAAACGACACAAAATTCACTACCAAGATTATTTTTGTTTGGAAGATTATATTTCTACATTGAATATGATTATTCAAAATTTCGATACCCATTAAGAATTATTTTCTAAAATGTCAATGGCAGACGGCGGTTAATATTATGATTGTATTCACCAGGTATACGCATCGCCGAGTCGTCGTAAGATGGACACGAAGGGGGAAGGCGAGGAGATGACATACCCACACATATGCTTTATGGTCGACAATTTTGATGAGGTGAGATTATTAAATAAATTTATAAGCACTATTTTTTATTATTTATTTTGCACACCACAATCTAATAACGATGTCAGCTACTAAGACACCAAACATCTTATACGGATCGAATACACTGATAAATTTACAAGGTTATCCAGAAAAATCACAGAGTTATTAAATAAGGCACGTTAAATGATTCACTCTATGTTACATAATTAGTTCACAAAGAGGAAAAAACATGATAAGTATAACGTTCTAAAAATCAAAGCTCTTTCAAGTCTTTACCTCAACTGGCTCATTTCTGAAGCCGACCACAATAAGGAAACATGCACCGCAACCCTGAATGCAATAATATTACTTGAGTCATAATTAGCTTCTACTGATTGCGTTAATGATGTAACATGCGTTTGTAATGACGATGAATAAGGACTCGCTTTTAACGCATTGATTGAAAACACGTCATTGTTGTCAATGCGGGCAGAGCTGTGTGAGCTTCTACTTTAGGGTCCTATGACTAACTTGCGAACTGCGTCACCTGATGGATTGTGTCAGTATAAAGTTTGAGTTTTGGTTACAAGTACTAAAATTAGGCATTCTAATTTTAAATTCTATGAATATGATGCAGTCTTGTTAAGCCTGGTTAAGGAAAATTAATTCAAAGCTACTATGACGTTATTAATCTGAGCTACTTATTATGTTATAAATTTTTGTATTGGTAAAATAATAAAGCATATTATATATTTATAATTGCAAACAATAAGTGTATCAGCGAAATAAAACAATGTGGTTAATTATATCAAATTATCGCTAATGATATAAGTTTGTATGTGTAATAATTTTTGTATGAAATGTTTTGAGGTTTGTTTCAGTTAGTAGTCAGTGCACATGTACTGACTGCGCATGCTGGTGACCTATCCTACCTATTGCTTGTGTCCACGATCCACTAATGCGATTAATAGTTTGTTTCTTATTAGAAAGTACTTTAGGAATTTAATAATGCGCTACAACTGGGCAATAACTTGGGAGAAATTCCACAAATTGTTCTTATTGTTACAGCGTCACATCGGACGCATCGACGACTTTTATAACAGACCACCATGAAATATTAACTACGTTTAACGTGACCTTATTTTTGTTAATGAAATAGACGAATTACACGTCCAATGTTCGTTAATGATAATTTTACTCGTTAATTAAAATAACAGTCTTTAAAAAAAATAAAAGCCTTAAGACAATTTATTGCTCACCAAAATAACAAAAACAAAATGCATACTAATAAGCCTAAATGGCGCTCTGTTGTTCGTGCCTACCCCGCAAGGGACCTGGCATAAAGTTATGTATGTAAAATCACACTTACATATGTCTGGGGAAAAAACAACAGGCGGCCTTATCTCTTCTAGGCAACCTAGCTTTAAAGAAATTCTTAACTAATCTGGCGATGTAGGTGGTGCAGAAAAAAGATAGGAGTGTGAAATTTAAATATATATACTAAGTACTAACACTTATTAATACATTAATAGATCCAGACATTTATAAATACCAATATATACGAATTATCTAAATAAATATACTTATTAACATTATATATCACAATCATTTTATTTTAACAATAGATAAGTAAGTAAATGTTTAATATATTAGACATATTTATTTAAAGACACTAATTTCTAAGTGACTTCCGAAATGTAGTTAATGTTTGGCCTCTCTGACAGTAATAGGCAACGCATTCCAGAGTTTGATAGCCTGCATTGTAAAAGAGTTATCATAAAAGGATGAAGTGTGTGCAGGAGTCAGGAGCTTAGTAATTTTAAAATTATATTTGCAATCCATCTTACTCACTCACTTTTAAAGATTTTATTTCGATTGAATATTTTTCAATGTTCCGTAGTATAATGAAATAACTGTGGACCAACCCATTTTTACATATTATCCCTTGTACATCAAACAATAAAATCATAAAACAGAGACGATTTGAACGCCAAGAATTTTATCACATTTAAATTGCAATGGGTGTTTCAAGACAGAAACATCAACCAAATAGTCTCCGTGGCCTCTGTAATATAAACCGTTTGCCTTGACATGACTTCCTAAATCTTTAAAGTAGGCCTTAAAATATGTTTTGACGACGTTACTGACGTTGTTAAAATTACTTATGAGGTCAGGTGTATAGCTCCACCAGTTAATTACTCAAACTATTCAATTCTAACGCGTGATATAATTTAGATTCCAAAGATTTTATTTCTGTATTTTATCAGACATTGGAAAATTTTATTGTGGAATGTTGAGTATAATCGAAATTGTTTGCTTTCATTTGCACCAATATCAGTTTTTAGGATTCATTACTTATTTATCGCCTATTAATTTCAACGAAAATGTTTTGTCCTTCTCTTGTTATTAGGGTTTTACCGGTTTTATTATGTTTGTACAAGAAACTGTATCTGAATACTTAAAATATGTTTAAATTTGAATGTATAAAAACCAATAAAAGTGGACGACAAAAATTATGAAAGTGGTAGTAGGTATCTATTAGAGACCAATATTAGACCAATATAGATATTATATTATATTATAGACTTTGAAAACGTACGAATTTTGGTAAAACTTATCTTTGTATATATATCCCAATAACACTGTAAAATTTTTGATTGAAAGTAGTTTTTTTCTCTTATTTTGACTTAATATCGAAAATCCACCTCATTTTTAATCGAAAATTCTTGAGACAAAATATCATCTTTTTTTGAAATGTCGGTGGCTTTTTGTTTGTTGAAATCTCTTCTTTATGATGGTGTACAAAAATATACGTAGTAAATTTTCTCACAAAATACAAAGAAATAACAAGTAGCAAGCCCCAGAGCCTCCTTCCCTACTTCTCTATGAACTACTTTTGATGATGGGCTAAAATTACGTCATTTATCGAGATGTGTAGACCCGATTTAACAGCTGGTCTGTATCCGAGTTTCATTTAAATCCGTCCAGTAGTTTGCACTGGCTGCTCTAACAGACAGACAAAAATTACTGGTCCGAATTAGCCGCCAGTTGTTTTCTCTTTTTTGAATTCGTTTTACGATCCCGACTCTTATACAGGTTTATTATACCAAAGATAAATGTTAAAATAACTTGGTATATTAATTTGTGCTCTATTATGGCGGTATGGCATAATGAATAAATGCGGTTAATTAGTTAATTCGATAACGGTGCACTATAATAATATATCATTTATCCCGGAAAATGGAAAATCGATAATATTATAAATTCTAAACATGCCGTGTCTGTACATTGAAGCTATTTAATAATTTCCCCGTGCAGGAAAGGCAAAAGAACACTATTTCCTGGGGCCGAGTGGCCTGTCGTAAGAGCCGACATAACAACCCACAGCCAGTGGTAGGGCATCTGCCCGACTGGTATGCCTGCCACTCCTGATCTAGATTACGCCGCCGTAACAACTTTGATTTGTGTTTCGGCATTAGTGGCCAGGTTCCAGTTTGTCTTTCAAAGCCGGAAGCACATTAGCAGCACCTCTGGTATTGCTAATGTCCATACACTTTCCATCACAGTTGGGCCGTCAGCTTATCTGCTGTGATTCAGCAACTAAAAATATTTAAAAAAAGAACTGGAATAGACTTTATCAATGACGGAGCACACTGCATTCTTTACTTTTCTTGACGGTTTTTCTGTTTCTTCGGGGTTCACGTAAAAGTACTGGGCCAAATTTGATGCATTTTTCACTGATCGACAGCTAATTCTTAGACACGGAATCTCGAGGGAATTTTTCTGGGAATGATTTAAAATAGTTAGATTAAAAAAAACAATTTTTAATGTGGTTTTCTTACTGGTAGATAGCAAATTTGTAATATTTTGTATCCCGAGAATTTTCCCGGGAGCGGTTTGAAGTTGTTCAGTTGCAGATAAATTAGCTTATTCCGATACGGTTTTCACTAAAACGATAGCTTACATTATTTTTAACTACGGTACTGTGTGCCCCGGGAATTTCAAGTTAAGCGTGGACGTATTCGCGGGCATATCCTAGTTTCACATAAGCTCACAAGTACTTAGAAGTAATGTCTATTTTGTACCGATAGTTAATGTCACTTACATTGCCCATCGGTACAAAGTAAACATTACCTCCTAATAATATTCGATTTTAATTTCATCTATTCTGTCAATGTTAAAACCAATGTTATTTCACATGCTCTAAAGCCACGTCAACATTGATTTTCATCTCTTTTCGTATAACTGACGGTAAATATCGGTAGATATAATAAAATTACGTTTTAACGGTTTTAATCGCGGTAATTTATTTGACTTTAGTTATTCCGACGTTTCGGCCGCTGTTAAGTGGCCGTGGTCACGGACGACAGAGATGACAATTCTCAACGAGTCTTGTTAAAGTTTGATTAGCCTACCGCCAACTTGTTCATTTTAATTATTAAGTTTTAATTTTGTTTATGGTTATTATTTACTTTATGGGATAATCTAAAGTACCACCGCTTCACAACATGTTGTGGCTTGAAGGGAAGAAGCGTCGCAAGAAACTCTTCAGCAAACATGTCTAGCTCTAATTTTTTTTGAATATAATATTAAAATGGGTGGAAGGAAAAATATAAGAAATTATCAGTCAAGTAAGTTTGTGTTTGTAGATAGCTTATCATACTCTCCGAAGCGATTGTTCCCGATTGATTTGCGATTGCGCGGCGTCTGTGTTTTGTCACGTGGCCAGCTTGATTAATTTGATTCCAGTCGAACAGCCGTTCTATGGTAGCGTTTTGTTTTAATTTAGAGAACAGCAGGCGATACTGGCCTTGTGACTTTTCGAGCGGTGCAAGAATTACTGTTGACTTTTTCACTTTAAAATATGGTTCAGTCTTATTTGTACACTGTAAAAACTTGTTGATTCTTCTGTAATGGCTGCTATAGTAATTATTTATTTGTAATTTCTGAAGATCTATTGGCCAACGCGAATTTCATAGTCACTTTTGTTCGTTTACTGATTGCCCGATTAAACAATATTTAAATGTTGATTTGTTTCTAATGGTTTGGAGCGTAACCTTTGAAATTATATTGACCAATATAATTTTAAATGTTTATTCACTTGTATCAAATGTCTACAGTACTTTTTTAAATGGCAGACTATAGTAACAATTCTAAATGTTTTACAATTTATTAAAATGACAAATATTAGTTTTAACTTTAACATTTGACAATCTTCTTTTTGGTCTCTGTAATTAACAAGCAAAATAATATACAATTTCCTGCGGTCGATCGGCCTGTCGTAAGAGGTGATAAAACAACCATAGACAGGCGGTAGGGCATCTGCCCGACAGGATGGCTACCACCCCTGGTCTGGAGTATGCCGTCATAACAACCTTTAGTTGTGTTCCGGCATCAGTGGCCAGGTTACAGTCTCCCTCAAGAGAGCAGCAGCGCATTCACCACCACCAGCACCATTGGTGTCGCAAATGTCTATAGGCGATGGTAACCGCTTTCCATCAGGTGGGCCGTCAAACTACTGTACTTTGCAATAAAAAAAAAGATAGAGGTCGCTATAAGCGCTAAGACTGCCCACTGTTCTAATGGAAATGTATTCATATCAAATTGTGTAGGATTAAATTATGGTGAACAATAAAGAGTTTTCATTCATTCATTGTATACAAAAATCGTATTTTTTATCATTTTAAAAGTTAGGAAAGGTTTCGTATTTTACTAGTAAATAGGAAAGGTAAGGTGTCTACAAATTTTAACTAATTTCGTTAACTGAGAGTAGGACGCGTGACGTCACAGTCGTGCCGCCGTAATAAAATGGATAAATACATATTCGTTCTTGACCGTGTTACCTAGCCGTCGTGCAGATTCGTGCTGGCCGGACGTGGGAGTCTGCTCGTCGTATCATTTCATAAAACTACGCCTGCACTGCCTAATTCTGTATGAGAAGAGGTCACAGAATGGACTGACAAATGTACATTTTGTTACGACCTGAGCCTCGACAAAAGACAAATTCACACACCTGTACACGTTTTATTGCCTTTGTGGCATTTGAAAATCTTTTATTTACTTTGTGTCTAAAATTTGTGATTAGAAAAACAGCCCATTGTATATTGTAATCTTTTATGGTAGTCATTAGCCAGGTGTGATTCTAGAAAATTCAGTCCACGCGGTCGAGGAGACTTATTGTATTTGTACAGTATAAATCAATGCCCCAATGGAAGGACGAGGCAGTCTAGCAATAGCCACAAGCGAAGCAAGACGTAGTGACGGACTTTGCGCGTGTGATTGAATCGTGCATTACGTTTGGTCTGGTTGTGTACAGTTATATTTGTAGCTGTATTATACGTGTTTGTGTAGTTCTAACAAATTCTATAATAATTCCAACGGCATTTTAATTCGTGTCCTGCAACTCTTAACTATAAATTTATTTATAATTAGGGTCACTGAAACTTTCCTCGGTTTCCAAGGCGCCCCCGTCCAGGTAGCGGTACAAGGGGATGCGTCCCCGGGGCCCCGAGCGGCCACTGTCACATTCCCCCCTTCACTCCGTGACAGTGGTGTCCCACCTTTCCGCCTCCAAATCCTAATGCCTTCCCCTCCTTCCCAAACCTCCTCCTCAAACACCCATCCCTTCCGTTGCGACCGCCAGCGTCGACATTTTCTCCGCTGGCCGTCGAGGACGGCGGTGGTATGTCCGCCCCACCACCGCCCGCCTGACCGGCGACCTACTGCCCCGCTCCGTCCGCCGACGCTGCTGTGTGCGCGAGGCGGCGGGGAAAAGGGGAGGAAGGAGAGGGGGGAGGGGTGTTGGCGCAGGAGCAATCCTCGCAGCCTCCCCCTCCCCCTATCGCGAAGCCCCCCCCGCCGCTGACGCTGCTGAGTGCGCGAGGCGGCGGGGGGGGGGGAAGGAGAGGGGAGGGGTGTGGCGCAGGAGCAATCCTTCGCAGCTCCCCCTCCCCCCATCGCGAAGCCCCCCCCCGCCGCTGACGCTGCTGAGAGCGCGAGGCGGCTGAGGGGGAGAAAGGAGAGGGAGGGGTTATGGCGCAGGAGCAATCCTTCGCAGTCTCCCCCTCCCCCCCTATCGCGAAGGCCCCCCCCCGCCGCTGACGCTGCTGAGTGCGCGAGGCGGCGGGGGGAGGAGAAAGGAGAGGGAGGGGTGATGGCGCAGGAGCAATCCTTCGCAGCCTCCCCCTCCCGGCGGCAGCGGGCGTCGAGGTCTGGGGATCCATATAGACCTCCGCCCGCACTAATGCCGAAGGCGCGAGAGGTAGCCGCGCGTCCCTCTCAGGGCCGGGGAAACACCATTCCCCGGCCCGCACACAGGAGAGGCCGCCTCTGCTTATGAGGCGGCCAGCCGCTGCCGGGGTCGCGGGTTAAGCTCGCGCTCATACCGTGACCCCGTCGCTAGGCGGAAAGAAGGCTCCCATGGGGTTTTAGTGGGTATACCGGCGAAGGTTTCCAAGGCGCGAGCATATAGCGTTGTGGTGGAGTAGCAGGTTTAGATGATAGGCCCAAGCGTGCCATCGAACTCCTTCGTTGTCCCTGACCGGTAGGTACGATTATACCTGGACAACCTTACCTTTGCTACTCTCCAATTGATTTTGCGCACGTGTTTACCATCGTGGTGCTGTTAAACTATTAATAAGTAATTAATTTTAAAGTGTCTATAACATTATGAATTTTAAACAATCATTCCTATATAAGTATTTGTTAAAAGCTGATTTTTGTTTATCTGCCCGAACTGCAAAAATTATTGAGGTCCTTGAATTCACCGGCGGGCCATTTATGAATATGAAGTGCGCATTGTCCAATGTTTAGCTGCGACCTGCGCCGCTCTTTGTTTGTTTTCATACTTTGTTATTTTAACCAAAACACCACTTATAAATGTTTTAGAAAATTCGAAAATATGTACGTGTTAATAATATAATTCATCAGATTCGGTTCTCCCTTTAACGCTGTGAAGTAATTTCCTTATAGTAATAAATTCACATTATTTATTAAACTATAATTGTTTGAGATAAATCTGGGGCCGGTGCTAAAAGGGCCAAAGTATGTTTTCGTAAGAAATGCCACATTATTCGAAAAGTATGATGATGACATACTTGTACTAAAAAGTTTACGTTTGTCGAAACTCTTTCTAAAGATTACTACGTAAAATAGTCGATTATTACTTGATTTTTTTGGAAAATTAAATTTAAAATAAATCTATAATTTAATTTTTATAAAAATTATGTAAAGTACGCTCAAGACCTATGTGCGTTCTGACTGAAGTAGTTATGCTAGTTTGCGCAGATGTAGTCAAAAGCTGTCCTATATTTTACACCTTATACCAATATACCCATATTGTGCAAAAGAGATGGAATGTCAGTTCGGATAACGGCTGAACGATAGCGCAACACTGCCTTCTCCGCATTTTATAATTGAGTTTTGCGGAGAGACGTGTACGAACTTCAAGAACGTATTGAAGTTTTGATAGTAATATACACATTAGCCACTTTTTAGTACCACGCTACAGAATTTGTTTTGACGTTTGTTCTGATTGAGATAGAGTTGATTTTTTTAAATAATCAGACAATAACATCGTGCCTAGGCTACGAATGTCCTAACCGTAAGCATGTAGACGATTAAACGTTTGTGCCATGTACCCGTGTCACGTGTGAGGCCATGTGCTCTTAAATCAGCCTGATAACTCCTCATGCGCGGCGTCTCATTGCCTCAGGAATGTGGCGCAACGAGTTGAAAACTATCTGCGTTTATGCTGCCCTGGTACACAGGACGTTCTGTTATTTATATAATTTTATCAGTCACTGCTATAAATAGTATTTGGCATCCTGTAAAATACGACTAAATGTTACATGTCTAATAATATCTATTATGGAATTAAATTAAATTGACTACGTTTTAACGGATTTGAGCGCGATATTTTATGAGAATTATATTTCGGCGACGTTAAGCATTAGAAATAAAAAATATTTCAGTATGAATAAACACTTTAATAAATATTTTTTTGTATTCGTAGTAAGATTAGTGTAGATATGCTTATAATGTTTACTACATACACATAGCGGTGCTGCGAAAAATTAACAGACTCAAGATTAAATGCTGAATTTATTTACTACACAGTAGTATTGTAATAGTAGTGTGCGAAGTTCTGCTGGCACGACTAGTCAAAAAGAAAGTGAAAATGCATCGTTCCCCAAACTATTTTATCTCGTAAAGCCCTTACTAATTTTACTGCATTCAGTGCTCCCCCTATCTTTTTAACTGACTTAAAAAAGAGAAGGTTCTCTACCCTTTATATATACGTTCTGGTTTTTGTTTGTTTTCTGAACCGATTTTGACCATTATTTTTGCGTTGCATTCGGTCTCGTTGGTCCCATACTATCTTCTAGCTTGTAATTACTTACAAACGCACGTTATCATATCTTATTATTGTAATTAAAGTTTTTTTTATCACGGTTTGCTTAATTGGAATTAACTATTGTGGACCTCTGTTTGCAGCTCGCGGACCCTTGAAGTTCGATATGGGCCCCCAGGGGTCCGTGTGGCCCACTTTGAGGACCTATATGTTGATTTGTCTGTTCACTGATTGTGGTTGCTCATTATCGGTGGTTGAAAACCTTGAGTAGCCGTATCCACTAATTGTGCACTCATGTGTCGTTCTTAAATATTCATTGTATCATTAAAGGCACCTTTTGTAACTGGATCTAATTTGTTTTATCATAACAAACTACGTCTGTGATAAGAACAAGACACAAGTCGTAATAGACTTTAACATTATCTATAAAGATAAATAAAATTGAAGTATCTGTATGCAATGTCAAAATAACAGCTTTTTATTAAATGCTTATGAACGTATATACGGTATATAGTTTATAAATGGTATTTATATATTTAGAAAAATCTGTCTGTTTGGATGTTCAGTCTAATCTCTGCAATGGCTGGACTGATTTTGATTGCACTTACACTCATAGATAGTTAATGTTATAAAGAGTAACTTAGACTACTGTTTTTTGGGTTCCGCGAAAAAATCCACGCTGACGAACTCGCCGGCACAGCTAGTTCACATATAAAAGTACAGGGATTAAAATAACATCTTACTTTTAAAATCTCATGACAGATAATTTCAATAACAGTACAAATATCTTATGACGGCATAAGTTTGTACACTCGTACAACATGAGGCTGCGGGGCGTTTTGTAACATGATAAAAAGTACTTCGGTTGATTTGGAAATCCGCTCCCCTATCGTTTTTTGTTTGCCTATCAACTAAATGAGTTTTACCTGTTTTAAATTTTTTAATGTCACACGATAGCAAAAATAATTACTGTTTCATTCCGGAAACGGTGGTTGGTAACTACTTTGATGGAGAATGCGGATTTGAATTTGATATGTTTAACTAATTAATTAATCGCCGTAATTAAATGAAACAAAGAACGGAAATTGAATTTTATTGAAGTGAAACTTATTTAGATTTGTTATAATTGAAACTCGATGAAACGAAAAAGAGATAAACATATAGATCTTTAGGACTAAGCCTGCAAGAGAATGGGATGGAATACATTATATTTATTCATTTAAACATTATGCTCATACAGACAGAATTGAAAATGTGTTGAAATTTTCGTGAATACTTTAAGTTTCGTGTTTTAAAGCTATAATATATGAAAGGTTACTTCACCAAATTTTGAATCCCTCCCACTCCTTGTCGCACTTTGTTTCACTTCTACTGCGTGTGAATTGCACACACAACATTATTAACATCACCTTAATGAATTTAAGTTATGAAATTGTAATTAATTTAGTAATAAAGTTTTGAAACACCAATGCCAAGCTTTTATATCTTGCTATCTATTGGTTAAAATTTCTAAACTTTTAACAATGTAAGGTAAAAGAATGGATTGCAAAGCCTGATTCGAATTAGTTAACTAGCGAAACTAGCAAGTTGAATCCTTACCGTCGTTTGGACAGACATTCCACAGTTAAGTAATCAGTTGTCACTTAAGTTGGTGTTTGTCCAGACGATGATTGGGAATTGTAAGCCAATTAACTACTTGATCACTGTAAAAGTAAATTAGGCTCGAGATGTATAAACCTGTAGGTAGTAGAGCGCATTGAAATTAATGATAATTATAGCACTAGTACGGAAATAATTAACAATTATAATAAAAGTGCACTAGATGCGCTAAAACACGGTTGAATTTCCTCCAATGTAGGATGTTGCATGAACGACTGAATGCGCGAGCGCAGACCAACCTAGACACTATATTACGCAAGCGCGACACATTGTATAACGAGAAGCTTAATCCGGCGCACGCTCCTAAGAGGCGGTACGTTTATAGTTATTGTTAATACCATAATTAATACCATCTTGGATGTGCTTTTAGCAGGGATGGAAGGTACACCGCTGACATAGAAAGAAGAGTAAATTTGGGGAATAGTGTGAATGGAGCGTTAGGTAAACTTCTAGGCGCTAAAAACCTCGGCCAGAAGGCCCAGCTTACCATACACAACGCGGTTCTGGTACCTACGCTCACGTATGGAAGCGAGAGTTGGGTTTGGAATAGAGAGCATGAAAGTAGAGTAAACGCGGTCGAGATGCGAGCACTGCGCAAAATCTGCGGAGTGACGCTCGCGGACCGCGTTCGTAATACCGAAGTAAGAAAGAGAGTTGGTCTGAAAGAGAGTGTCGGGGTGAAGGTAAGGAAAGGAATGCTCCGGTGGTTCGGGCATGTGGAAAGAATGTATGATGAAAGAATGACTAAACAGATATACAATGCAAAAGTGGATGGATGCAGAAGTCGCGGAAGGCCACGATACACCATCCATGATCAAATTGATCATGTGTTAGCAGAAGGTGATGTTAGGAGCCTTAAGAACAGACGAGCGTGCATGACAAGAGCTATGAATGTCAAAGAAGCAAGTGAGGTGTGTAAGAATGGGCCTGTGTGGCGCTCTGTTGTTCGTGCCTACCCCGCAAGGGACCTGGCGTGAAGTTATGTATGTATGTATGTTAATACCACATAGGGCTAGAAAACAAACCGATAACTTGCTATCTATGTATCATCTAAGAGCTTTTCTCTCGTCGGTGGGGCCTTCTCAAATCTTTTCTACTGTAGGCCAGTTGTTTACTCCTATGTACGACACGACACCCACTTTTTCTTTTATTTGATCCATGAATGCTCGCCTTGGTCTTCGCTTCCCTCTCCTTACTTCCATTTTGCCTTCGATTAATGTGCATAAGAAGGTGTTGCGTCATAGCAAATGGTCAAACATCTTCCCTCTTTGCTCCAGAGTTTCTAAATCTGTGCGTTTTTCATTTATCATATCCAGTACTACTTCAATGGTCTTCTTTTGTATCCAATTTATTCCTTGATACCTCTCCAACACATTTCAAATGCTTCTAATCTATCGCGATCTCTTTGTGTCATTCTCCATGTTTCCCACCCGTCTAAAGCCATGCTCCAGATTTAAATTTTAATTAAAACTTTTTTAACAATAACACGACATATGCTATTTTTATAAATATTCTGATTAATATGTGAAACCAGCATAATTAGAGATATAAAACGTAGATAACTTAGTTAGAAAGTCTTGACAGTCCTCAAGTGTTTATTCGCTTAGCCCGTGGTCGAAATTCGACCATAATAATTTGTTGTCAAAGACTATACTTATTTTATCAGGCAACAATAAACATAAGAGTATATATTATACGTGTGTGTGTCAACTACATGGTAGTATGTGTAATGTTTTTTTTATTGACTCAATATAGTTTTTATGCATAATTTTTTTTAAATATTAGCATACGTCGCTTTTTCTTCATATAAACTAAGTGTGTGATATTCCATAGTACTCCGTCCACGCAATTTTCCTAAGACCTCTTTATTTATATAAAATAGCAATTAAATGTGTCGTTGAGATCCGCTTGCCAAATTACGAGTCTATGTTCTAGTCTGGCAACCGATTGAACCGATTCAGCAAATAGGAATCATTTAACGGCAATATTGTCATCCTGCCAATATACTGACTAAACAGAAAAATAATCTATCGCCATTTCTTCATCCGTAAAATTAAATATTTGACATATAAACCTTTAACGGAGTTCAACGAACACAAATGAATTTTATTAAAAAGTTGAGCATTGCACAGGTTTGCTTTGCGGGGCCGCTTTTATGTCTGGTGCTATATAAATTTGTCTAGAATATGTATTACTAGCGACCCGCCCCGGCTTCGCACGGATCATACATAGAAACCTAAAATAGAATGTGCTAGTATATAGATATATAATATAAACCTCTGAATCACTATTAAAAAAAACAAAAATCGTGGTATTTAAAATTAAGCAATAAAAAAAAAAGCGACTTTTTTATACTATTATGATAGTGATGCTGACGACCTTGGTTCTTAACTGAAAGGAATAAAAAATATAATGTGTGACCTATATTAGATTTACATCATTCAGTATTTGATATAGGGAGGGCCGCGAAGAAGGAACAAACGGACAAAATTGTGGGGTGAATGTTTATATGAAAAGTCGAAGAGTATATTAATTCTCGGAATAGCTGCCAGTAGATGGTAATGAGTGTTGTGAGTGTAACGATCGAATATGTTGTTTTGCGAACAACTCACGATATTTACATGTTTTATGGTAATGAGTCATTCACACTCGTCATCTCGTATCTTATTTAAAATTAAATGTTCCGTGAACAAGCGCCGCGATGTCCGATGTTTATGATGACGTGATGCTGCGTCATAGTGTCATTTCTTGTTTGCAAACTATTTTCATGTCTTGGACTGATATTTTTTAGGTTTCTTAGCTAAATGGGGAGACGACTTGTAACAGTTGCGCTATTTCTTGTATTTTATTTCTACTTGGACTACTGCCACTGTTAAACTTGAATTAGGGCTGAAGACGTCTCCTATGGCACTACGCGATAGTGTAGTCTCAGTTGCTGTTGTATTTACTGACGTACGAATATTTTGTGTTAAAGCAAATTGCAAACATACAAACAACAAAACATAAATCAGCATTAATTTTCGATTGGAACTCTCCATACCCGTCGTTCACAATTAATATTTCAATTCGTCAATTGGTGTGGGTTAATTGAAATCATTTGGTGGCAATTGTCAAGTTCATAGTAATTTTAATATACTCATCATGCGTTTGCAATGGCTCTGTGTTAAGCATTTTATACAATTAATTCAGAACTAGCATCTGTTATAAATATGTATTTAGTTTACGGCATGAAAACCATCTTGCAAAAGGAACCATTTTAACCATATGGAACGGAGAAAGAATATCTTGTCTAGAAATTTCTGCGACCGGGGCGTATGTCGTATGAGGTGACAAAACCACTTATAGCCTGGAGGTAGAACATTTGCCCGTCTAGATGGCTACAACCCATGGTATAGAGAATACTACCAACATCTTGTGTTATGTTCGGGCATCAGTGGCCAGATTCTAGTCCCCCTTTGAGTCCGGTAGCCAGGCAGCAGCAACCGGTAGCAGCACCTCTCGTGTTGCAAATGTCCATAGGAGACGGTAATCGTTTCCTATCAGGTGGACCGTCGCTACCGTCAGCCTGTCTGCTGTAGCACCAATAAAGAACTTAAAGCGCCTTATTATTATAAGGAAGGAATAAGAAATACATTATTTATAGGTGAACTTCAAGACCTTATTCAACTAATTTCGAATTGTCTCTTGTATAATTTGCTGACATTTTAAAAGTAGCTTCATAATGCCTCTCTTATCTTAATCTTGGTCCTTACTGGCAAAAATTTCTAGCAATCGATTTTTACAATTTCTCTTGATGCTAATTGCTTATCACTAAGAAAGTTTTGCAATGAAATCTAACGCCTGGCCACGTACGTCAATATTACCAATGACAAACTCCGGGAGCTGGCGTGAGAAGTTTTGATTTATCGATTGCAAGCTGCCACATTTTTCTTGCATTGCAAAACTTTGATAGTGATGTGCAATTAGCATCAAGAGAATATTGTGAAAATCGATTACTACAGATTTTCGCCAATAGGGACCAAGACTTATGAGAGAGACATTGTGAAGGTAGCGTTAAAATGTCAACAAGTTATATATATAACAATAAGGTCCATATTTGACCCATAGCGGAAAATACGAATTATGGTAACCAAGATCACTTAAAAGTAATGGATTTTCCTATTATATTAAAAACATAAATACGATTACGTTGCACCTTTAAGTTATTCAGTTAAGTGCAGTGAATAAAAGATTGATTAGACAGCCTCTGTGGTACGTTGCCTAAGCTTTTACTGATCTATTCAACACAGGCTTCGGGTTCGATTCCTAGCGTATAGAATTTGACCACGAACTTTCCGTTATTTGTTATGGTCTGGGTGTCTGAGATCGGCCTCAGATTGGTCTGTTGTATGTTACCAATAACACATTCTTAACTTACTTACCTTGGGGCTGTATGTGTGTATTTGTCAGCCGAATTTATTGTTATTATCGTAAATATTTCTTCATAAACTATAATTACTAGTTTGATATTATTTGACCACGTTTCAAATATCGACGTGTGATTAAAACGTGTTTTAGCCTTTGTTTAGGTAATAATATTTGTATTAAAATATGACGGCCTCTAATCGGTAGTTAAAACTATACAAAAGTCGAAAAAGTCTGCCCGTTTGTACTAGATTACCTTAAGAATTACTTTGTTAGGAGTGCACAAGCAGCGACGAGCGGGATGGAAAACCGCAGCCGCACTAATGATACCGAAAACGTAGATCAATTGTAACCGCAAACTTTGCTAAAAGGCTAATCTATATATTAATACGTGAAGCAATAAGTACTTCTTTTTACGAAAATTGCGCAGACGGAGGACTGTGAAATTTCGCACACTTTTAGTTTATATAGAGGAAGTAATGATAATATTTTTTTTAATTATGCATAAAAATACATTAAACCAATAAAAATCATTACACACTATGCATTAAACCATACACATACACACACACACACACACACACACGCGCGCGCAAACACGCACGCATATATATATACTCTTTTGTTTATTGTTAAACTCAAATTGACAGTGTAGCCTTGGCGAATTCTGTGATTAGAGTAGTCGTTGACAACAGAACCTTAATAATGTTCAAATTTATAATTTCAATTAATTATGGTCGAATTTCGACCACTAGGCAAAGAAGGGCTTTAGATTTTTAAATGAGTAAATGCTGTATTCTTCGTCTACTTATCATATAGGGAGCAGGGTGCAAGATATTGCGCAAGATTATGTCACTCAGTGTATTAACTCTTCGAAGGTGTCAATTTTAGCCCCTTAAATCAATAAAAACAATTAAAGTTTCATTTAATTATTTTTATAGAAACACTTTATAATAATAATACACAGAACGTATATAAAAACCTTTGTACCGGCTGGCACTTAATAACAAAACTACTAGCAACTCTAAATGTTTATTTATAACTCTTATTAACAACTCTAATTGTTATTCTTGGCAGTTTACTGCACGTGTGGGAATTATTAGTATTGTGTTTTTCTAGTAGCTGATAACTTTTGCTAGAATAGTCAGTAGACGCCATTTTGATAAAACAAAAGACCAAAGTGCGTATCGGTACACTTTATTTCGTTTCACCATTCGTCTTTGAATCCCTAAAACTTTGTAGAAGAAGTTGTATATCTCAAATTATACTCATACACTATTCATATTCATCGCTGGCTAGTAAGTATTTGAGCGCCGGCGCACAATGCCCATGTAGTGATAGCGGCCGTCGAGGGTCTGAGCCGTCGAAAAGACTTTAATATCATTATTGTATTACATAAAGGAACCTTTTGTATGCGAGATAGGCAAAAATATAAATGATATAGTGCAAAATAAAAATCAAATTAAACAATACGCAGAAAGAAAAAACACCATATTTTTTCATTGTGAAGCTGGCAAACTTGTAAACGGCACAGCTCATGGAAAGTAGTTTGTTACACAGTGGAGAAGTCTGTCAGTCTTTAGAATGGGGCCAAAGGATACACAAAAAAGACATAGAGGGGATGAGGTTGGACAAATGGAGGGAAAGTGAAAATGAATCAATCCAACAATCTAAGCGATAAGACCGCCTATTGTAAAATTTTGTTTCTGTTTACTGTATCTTTAAAACACACTAAAGCATATTCATTCATTCAATCTAGATCGTGAGAGATTTTTTAGTATTGGAAGAGTAGACTCTCCTCCGATTGCTTGCTATGTCTCACCTAGGGCACTCGCGCGAGAGTTACGAGTGCGACCTTGTATACTTTCGTTGATTCAGTAAGGGTCGCAAACGTCGAGAAGATGCGCCCGTCTTCGTTCGTTACAAATTACGGCGGCTTTTAGTTATCCTATGCCTTATCAGTTATTACAATTACGTGCAAATGTACCATACAAAAAAAAATAAGCTCAGGTCACATCTGCTCGGTTAGAATGAAAGCTTGCGCTATACGGAATGACGCGAGAATGTACTGAGATGCATTCGCGAGGGTAAGCGCGACCCTTGGAGTCGCGCACAAAAGAGTGAGACACAATGAAACGTGGCGAGCGGACCATGTACACTCTCACACTTATGAGGAGAGTGTACAGGCAGCATAACAAATATACATATACACCAACTCGGCCGCTTACATCAAGAATATTTTTAATTAACATTCAATAGAAATCCTCTGTTAACATTGTCTAGAGTTAACTCATTTGCTGACGTACTAATTTTGAATCTTAGCCAGATATCGTGTCTACTTAGAGACATGTTGATAATAAATTCAACATAATGAAGTTGTTTTGTTATTTGCATCGTTTCATATTCAAAGTCGACATACTCGTATAAATTAACTGCAGTTTCTTTGTATTTTTGATGGTGCTAACATTATTCAAATGACATCACTTACATAATAACTATAGCAACTGCTTTTGAACATATTATATGTAGTATAGCAGTGGCGTGGACTTCATACAACGCGACATAGCCTACCTAAGAAACAAGCGACTAGCGACCAAAAGGTCGAAAGTGCCATAAATTTATTGGCGCTTACGTTTTTTATACGTACATGTACTATTACTGTATCACTCACTATCTTACGCGCGACGGTTTTCCACACGTATTGGATGAAAAAGCAAATCATAACCCGATCGGGCACCGGCTTGTTTCAAAACATGCGGTAAGATTGCAAAATTAACAACATGAATTGTAATAAGAAAATCATCGAGAGTTGTATGGTTTTGTTTAGAAGTGTAAGTTATATTTACAAATGTATGTTTTTTCAATCAAGTTGTACCCCGCGCTCCTGTAGTGTTAAATATACAAAAATAACAATTATTTTTTTGTATAATGCAGGCGATCGCCTTAATTTTAATACGAAAGACAAATTCGATTTCAGGGTTGCTTCGCATAAACTTTGTAAGAATCTCTAATATTTTCTTATCTACAGTCACTCTTATAACTGTTAAAACTAGGTTTCATTATATTCAAGTACAGAGACCTAAAGTGCTGATAGGTGACAATGCGTTATAAGGTCCTGATTGATTTATTAGTTCAATATTTAATTGCTTTTTTTTATCAGATAAACCGAAATCTCCGATAAAGCGTGGCGTGGATGATGATACTGGTTCTAGATTAAAATGCCATTTATTATTGGCCGAACTATATCCGGGTGATAAGGTTTTGCATAAGTTAACTATTTAGCTAAAGTTACACTAAAACCTGCTTCACAAGTAGTTAACTAACTTGTAAAAGAGTTCTTGTGACCTTTTGGACAGACTGTTACATATAACCGATTCCTACGAACTGACTTTTCATATGTCTTCCTACTGGTTAACTTATTTTTATAATAAAACCTTTTGAATATGTTTACCTCGCCTTCTCAGCATCTTTTGAACAAGTTTTTTTCTCCATTAGTGGGGTAGTTAGCGATCGGCCAATTTAGGACATCATCGAATCGAGGGTCGGCCATTGACATCATTAGTTGCCCATTATGAGCTCGACTTACAGCTTTCGGCCTACTCCACGTCCAAATTGATTAAGCTATTCAAACTTCACAAATGACGAATGTACCGAAAAACAAATATAAAATGATTTATTGGTGTTGATAAAAGACGGACAATGTATATTTGCTATGCGGCTTATTTCAGATATGCGCCTCACTGAAGCTATGGTTTTCGGTATACAAAGTATTCTAGGTTTTGAAGGTAAAATCAAATCAAATTTATTTGTTTGAAGCATGGTTATACAGTTGGCAGTTATATGTTGTAGTGTACACATGTTTTGCCTGCATAGGAGGGTACACGTATATATAGGTATGTAAGAAATAAATTTACATCACTGTCAAAATGTAAAATTAATTATAACTTAACTTGAGATGTATCGGCATCAATGGCCAGATTGCAGTCCCCCTCTTCGACGAGGCCCTTGCCCTCGAGGGCATCACACATTAATAGCAACTCTGTTGTTGCGATAGACGACGGTAACTCCTTTCCATGACATGGGACACCAGCCTGTCTGCTGTAGAATTAAAAAAATAGGTGGTCTTGTCTTGATACTCGTGTGTTTTATAGTTTAATCTGCACCCGACATCTAGAGCAATTATGAATTCCAGTGAGAAACGCTGGAAATAAACACGTTTGCTTGTATCACGGCAGTGCAACAACCGTCTGCAAACACTAAAAATAAATATAGGTACTTGGGATTTTCTGTTCGCAGATCATAACAATGTGTTTAACATAAAACTTTGATAATATAAATGATTTGAGAGCACTTTGTATGAAATCTTTTATTTTACACCTACGTTGGAAAATTAAGCGCTTGTGCAGACGGCACGGCAGTAGGCACGTTGGCGGTATCGTGAATACGCGCGCTAATCGTTCGTTTAATTATTCATTTACATTTCAGTCTCGGAAGAGACGTACGTGCTTTAAGCATGTTCTGCCGTCTGTACAATGGGGAGTATTCTGGGGAGCTGTTTGGCTTGGTACCTACGTCGCCATATTACCACCGCATTGCTCGCAAAGTTCAACGAAGAAGGCAACGCATCGGCTCCCTTGGTGTTGCCGATGTCCATGGGGGACGGTAGCCACTTGCCATCAAGTGGACCCGTCTTCCAGTTTGCCTATAAGCAAACATAAAATAATAATAATTATTATTACAAAAAGTTGCTTTATTTTACTGATTTCATGCACAATATATCTGGAAAGGTCAGACTGATTTATTAGTTTCATTCATGTTCGTTAATTATAGTATAATTAATGATGATAATTTTCTTTGCTATTAATGAGGCATCAAAGTCTACAAATAAGTCGTTGTTGACTGCAGTGGTATTTATGAACACATTTCTACCGTGAATTACTTTGCAATTATTTTCTTATGTGTAATAAAGAGAATAGACGAGCGTGCATGACAAGAGCTATGAATGTCAAAGAAGCAAGTGAGGTGTGTAAGAATAAGCCTAAATGGCGCTCTGTTGTTCGTGCCTACCCCGCAAGGGACCTGGCGTGAAGTTATGTATGTATGTATGTAATAAAGATAACCGTTGCAATGCCGATCTACAATATTTATATTAAATATGTTGATTGTGAATATTTGAAAGTCAAAATCTATCTATTGAAAGAACTTAATAGTTCTTGCAATCCACGAAGGCGAACGACTTTTACATGTGCTAAACATGTAAATTCCTTATCCTATTCCTTATTACGGATTGTAAAAGAAAAATCTGCGCAACTAATTAATTCCCTTATAATTAATTATTTTTCAACGTTAGGAGATCGTGTGATTTTCTGATTTTGTCAAGGTGTATATTTGTCCAACAGGTCTTCTGCGATATCGTGGTTAGAGACGGCGAGATGGTGTGCGTGGAGCTGGTGGCTCGCGGGCGAGGGTGCGCCGCGCAGGCGGTCATATTCCTCGGCTCCATCAGATACGACACACTCACCAGAGTCTACGACTCGAGGGTGAGTATGTTTCTCCACAGCGCTGCGAAATGGGCATTTTCAAAAACGTGACGTAAAATCCCGAGAGCGTGTTGGTGACACCTCTGATGTTGCATGCCCATTGGCGGTAACTACTAACTATCAGGTGAGCCGATAATGAAATTAAGTCTTCGACTCTCTTTGGGTGAGTTCTTTACAGTAAAAACTTTTGCAACAGCAGGGGCGATGTCAAGTGTTGTACGCCTCTAAGATAAAGAGATAAGATAAGGAATTCCCTATATTCTATCTAATGTTTGCTTCTAAGGAAACAAAGAGACAGGAGGAAGTAGTAAGGATGTTTTTGATTAGACATATTGTGGCAAATTGTACTTAAATATGTGATCATCCATGTTTCACTCCTGGTGCGATAAGATTGAAGGTTAAACACATAAATTTATTATCAGTGAAACTGCTAGTACATACATTTGCATGTTATTTATTGGTCTTAAATTCAATGTATTTTCTATGTCGGTGATTCATAATGTGATTACCATGATTTTAGATCAAGGAATTGCCTTTAGGCCTCATTATCAACTTTTACGATAAACGGTGTCAACGGTTTACTTATAGAGGATAGTAATACAATAATGATAGTATTGCGTTTTAATGTATGGTGTAAAGTTCAAGTAACAATAGAACTATGTAGGTACCACTCATAAGGGAAAACAGGTCAAAAATGCGATCCGCTGTACAGTATAAAGTCAGTGGGTTAAAGAAATTAGGGCAAGATCCTAAACAAATGAGCTGGCGCGCGGCGTGCAACAAGTCGCTTCATAAAGGCAACTTCATATTTGTCAGTAGTTATTTTTTGGTCAAGTTCTTAATTTATAAGAATCTCTTTGTAATCCAACAACTTTCTTTATAAAAATTACAAGGCTATAATTTTTTGAAGTAATAACTTCTATGGGAGGGTAAACTGCTTCGTTACGTAACGCGTTACGGCGCCAATCTGTCTGGCTTCCCTCTCTCACGTTAGATTAGTTTAAATTGTCCCTTCTGTTGGGGGTCAACAGACACACACCGTCTTCTTTTATTGCTTGAGTACAACATGAAAGAGTAAACATTTGCAACACTAAAGGTGCTATCAATGTGCGCCGGATTCGTAGTGTGCTGGAACCTGGCCACTAATGCCGGAACACACTTCAAGATTGTTATGGCGGCATGCCCTAGAGCAGGAGTGGTATCCATCCAGACGGGCAAATACCCTACTACCTGCGGGTTGTTTTGTTGCCTTTTACGCAGGCCACCTGGCCGCAGGAATTTGTATTCTTTCTCCATTCCTGCACGGATAAAAAGTTGCAGTTAATACCGTTTAATGTCTCCACAGGCTATGCCAACTTGCAACAATGCCACTTGTCTACAGAGACAAGTGGCATTTAATAGGATATTGAATATAGATGGAGTTCAGAGACAGATTAATGGCCTATGGTTACTTTCGCTTGTAGACATTTAAAACACCATAGCTGTTACCAATGCAAAAACCTCGTATCATCACCATGCCAGGTATTAGGGCATTGGCCTGTTTGGATAACAATCTTGAGTTGTTTTCCGATTTAGTTGCCAGGGCCAGGTCAGTCAGATTAATGGCCAGGGTCCCAGTCCCTACTTAAAATGCACGTTTGGTGTTGCAAATGACCATAGGTGACGGGCTCATGCACGGAAATGCACGAATGTGGTCCATCCGTATGGGAGGGCGCAGCGCCGCTTGCGCCCCGGCCGCCTGATTGCCGGATGGGCCCAATTTGTATGGGCCCTGGGTACGGGCGCGCAAGCCCCGCCGCGCCGCGCCCGTACGCAAATAACCGATACGATAACCTTTTGTTCCGTTCTGGGACATTTATGGCCCTGTCTAGATTTATGATAGCAGCCGCTGTGTATTATTTTGTTTGTGTTTTTAAAACGGTGTCAGTTAACCAGAACAGTGGGCGATTGCATCTTTTAGAAAATTGAATGAATAAGGGCATAGATCTGTTTAAAGATATCAAACATGGACATCATAATTTTTCAACTGGTTCACAACTAATATCAAGATGTTATGCATGAACAATCATAAATAATTCATTGATAGAGCTTTGCATTAGCTTTTTTGGTAATATGATAGATACATGAATAACACTATAATATAAATAATAACAGCCCAAAATGTCCCACTGCTGGGCTCGGGCCTCCCATTATAGGGGGAACGGACAGTATATCCGCCAGGCTTGTCCAAGGTGGCTCGGCAAGTTTGACACGTAGGTTATCTCAATGTGCAGGTTGCATCACGATGTTTGTCCTTCACCGTTGTTAGTACATAGTAATTGGTACATTATGCACAATAAGTCTGAAAACTAAGTGCCTAAGTGGTGCATGCGTTCTGGCCACGATCGAACCCGCGCCCTCTGAGTTTGGGCCGCATGCGCTAGCCATCCTACTAATAATATAAACGCGATAGTTTGTAAAAATGTATGTTTGTTACTCTTTCACGCAAAAACTACTGAATGGATTTTGATGTAACTTTACAATCATATAGCTTACACATTAGAATGAAAACATAGGATATATATAATATATAAAGATATAATATAAATTATTCAGAATGTAACGATAAGTATCAAAGTTATTGGATGAAACCGCGGGGCGCAGCCGGTTTAAGAATACATTTCTTTAATACTATATGGAAAATGTTTTGCTTTATTACTCACCATTACGGTGCACGAAATTTGTAATATAATATCATCTAATATCATCATCTTCGATAACGTAGTGTTATCTCCAACGCCCCTGCTAGCTGTTAGTGACTGTCCAAATGCGACTTACTTATACCATTAAAAATAACGATGTTAAGGTTGTCTGCCAATTTTTAACGTCATTGACAGTGACCTTTAGATACCTTTTTTACCCATGCAGGAACGTAGAAAGAATACAATTTTCTGCGGCCGGGCGGCCTGTTGTAAGAGGCGACAAAACAACTCACAGCCAAGTAGTAGGGTGTTTGCCCGACTGGATGGCTACCACGTCTGGTCTAAAGATTGTCGCCTTAAAAACCTTGAGTAGTTTTCCGACATCAGTGACCAGGTTCCAGTCTCCATTAAGAGAGCAGCAGCTCATTTGTAGCACCTTTGGTGTTGCATATGTCCATAGGCGATGGTAAACGCTTTCCACCAAGCGGGCAGTCTGTCTGCGTGCTAAACTGCAATAAAAAAAATATACATCTGCGTGACACACTCACTATCCATCTATCTATCCACAGGCATTATAATATTATCCCAGGTGTAGTAGGTAAATTAGACTTGAACATTATACATTAAAACGCAAACACTGAAGAGATTTTACGCTCGCTGAGTTAATCTCTCATCGCCATTAGAGCTTTGCAAGCGAATTATCACGGAGTTGATGAATGCATTAAATTAATTGTCTTGGCTCCAAGGAACGGCTTGGACGTAGTGCGTATCTAGGTCGGGCTTAAATCAGGTTGATTCGAGTGAAAAGCACTTTGTGGAATCGTCTCTGAAAGTCAAGCACTTTGTAGATGAAGATCTTCAGGCACCACGAGAAGTATCGGGATGATTTTATTGATAGACGCGACCATTCCATACCTAATGGTTCAGTTTTTATTAAAATAGCTATGAAGAATGAACACATTTGTGCAAGTAGAGAACTACATTAAAACATATAAAAATATAATGAAGAAACGAACCAGATTATAAATAGGTCGATTTCCGAAAGATTTTTACATTTTGCTCCCCTAAAAATCATGTAAGAACGGTCGTAAATTACAAGAGTTGCTTCCAGAGGAGACCAATGGTCGGAATACGAGATTGGGGTCAGCGTGGTTTGGTGACCTCGGTACCAAACGTCGAGGCTCTTTATAGCCATCAATCAGTTGATGAAAGTTATATTTCATAATGTGCAATGCCTTCATTTTTACTATTCTTGTTTTTATTTTGGCTGTTTTAGTTTCTGCGTCTTTAAAATATAATGTATTAGTCTCCGATTTTACCTATTTACCTATACATTTTGCATTATTGAAAAACCCCAACAGCTGTCCTTTATTTTGCCTTAGTAGTGGTTAATTTACAAAGTGAACACAATACAAGGAAAGTCACTGCTGCCATATTTTGAACGGTAAACTCCCTTAGGCACGTTGGGCATTTTTGTAATGGCGAGAAAATACTGAACTCGCGTGACCGTCATGCTCACATAAAGTTTTCACTTCTGAAGTGCAGTCCTACGCCTGACAGGTTTTTCTTTCTAATGCCGGGGAAATGTATTTGCGCAATATACATAGGCCTGGTTATTCACTATATACTAAACCTAACCAGCACCCCTTTACCGCGATTTTATGAGGCGCTACGAGAATCAAAGTCATAGAAACTAGATTGTGACGTCTCCACGCACCGATTCTTAGGGCGCTCTGGGGATGGCACCCTCTTCAGCAATAAGGAATTTACGCCGCGGAGGTCAACAACCTTGGACAGCCTCTCAGCCGTCGACAGATGGAGTCCACGTAGGCGTACCTCCTTCTTAGCTCTCCTGACAGACCTACCACATTTGCAGCTTAACAGAAGGAGGTCACGGCCCCCCAATTCTCCCCGCTTTGCAGTTGCAGCACAGCTTTGTCTAAGTCCGCCCTGCGGCGAGGTGATGCTTTCTACATTTAATGACAATTCTACCAATTGTAAGGTAGAATAGCTTAGACTGTTGGTCTTGCGACACGTATATTGCTCTAGAATTGCCTTATAGCACATGTCATGATTACATCATTTCAGTGGATTGTGTTTTTGCCCTGAGTCAAGGAAAAACAATGGGTAATAAAAATAAACTAGTTTTTGATGTTACAATTATTTATTTTTGAATAGTTTATTTGAACCAAATTTTATATACTTAGCAGGATAGTCTGTAGGTTTTTCTCTTTTACGGCTGAAAATAATAAACCTAAGTTTATAGATTATAATAAATAAATCTGTAAATGGTTCGCGTTTGCATCTAAAAAAGAGTAAAAATCAAAAGGTAGTCAAAAGTCAAGAAACAAACTACATGCTCATCATATCGCAGATGTATACCCGGATTTATCAATGTGTGTACGAATTTTATTATTGCTCTAACCAGTCGTAGATAAGATAACATAATAAAACACATATGTATTTAATATATAAAATTCTCGTATCGAGGTGTTTGTAGTTAAACTCCGCATATTGGGTAGGTCTGAGAATCCGATAACATCTATTTTTCATCCCCCTCAATGTTAAGGGTAGTCCACCCCAAAATATTTTTTTATTCTTAGATTTAAAAAAATCCATTTTTTTATGATACAGCATTAAAAAATACATACAACCCTTAATTTTCAACCCTCTACGATCACCTCTATTTTTTGGGCAGGACGACGTCTATCGGACAGCTAGTACTCCCGGGCGAATTTACCCCATGATTCTTTTTGTATCGACGCCTTTGCAGATTCATCATGGTATATCTTTGGACATAGATGTACGACTTTGTGTAAAAGAAATTTATAAGTCCAAATATTTTCAAAATATATAAATCGCGCGCAGCATTTGAACGACGGCGCTATTCTAATTTTGCCATGATAGGTCAGCCGGAGCAGACTCTCTGCATCTATTTCGCAGCACGTTGGCAACGGGCGTCCCTAATGACGCACTCTGGATTTACGAGGTGCCCGCTCTATGGGGCGTCGCGCTGGTGACGTCACCGGCGCCACCGCGCGACCTTGACTCCGCCCCAGATAGTGCCTGGTGGAATACGCACCGCCACGGGAATACGGTCGTGCTGTGTGATGGCCTGTCTCTAGGCAGATTAATAATGTTACGACATTATTTATCGCCTGGAGACGGCTTGCTTATTTGTTACTAACATTATGGAAACGTAAGGACATATATACATAAGCATGGAAGAAGAAATTTAATGAATGAAATCGTCAAGGTAACGAGTAACACATAACATACTATGCAGTTTACGCTACCAGTTATTTATTGATTTATTGAAAATACTTTTAAGGATAAATAAATTATAAACAATTATAAGGAAATTTAACCGAGCAGGAATGGAGGAAAATTACAATTTCCTGCGGCCGGGTGGCTTATCGTAAGTGTCGTAAGAGGCAAAAAAAATCCATAGCTAGTGGTAGGGAATTTGCCACTCTGGATGGACCACGCCTGGTCGAGAGTATGCCGCCATAGCAATCCTGAGTTTCGTTCAGACATTAGTGGCCAAGTTCCAGTCTCTCTTTACAGAGCGGCAGCTTATTGGTAGCATTTGGTGTTAGAAATGTCCATAGGCGATGGTAATCGATTTCCATTAGGGCGGCGGTGTGTCTGTCTGCTGAACTCGTGCAATAATAAAAGTCTTAATTAGTTTCTTTTCTGTTTTGCAATTTTTATGAATTGTAGCATTGCCACTCCAGAACTCGTCTGCTTCGTCCACTTCCACAAACACAAACTTCCACATCTACTTCAACTTGATAACTTGGCAAGTCATGTTAGCTTGTTTTGCTCATGGATATCCTCATTTCTGATTCAGACTTTTTTTATTGTAGTATAGGTTCGCGTTTGACTACAATCTTGCCCTCTGTGGCGCAAAGGTGTGGTCTAGGATGTAGCACGCTTACCTAGAAGGTACCTATTCATACGGGACTTGAAGACAATCAGGTTATAAGTATCGCGGAAGACTGACTCCGCCAATGAGTTCCATTCCTTTGCGGTGCGTATGATGAAGCTGAATGTAAAGCGCTTCGTTCTTATAGCTGGAATAACCACGTGCGTCTGGTTGTCCAATGATGGAAGGGAGATGGCCGGATCAGATCGAAGAGCTCAGCTGACATAGTTAGCATAAAACATAAATCCCTTCATAGCCTGTTAAATAAACAAAACTTTCCTACTACATCCATTAACACTCAGTAGTTTTTGAAAAAAATGATTGTGTCATACAATCGGAGACAGATAGACAATAATATCGCAAGGTTTCGCTATTTGATGAAATGAATACGAAGCTCTAGAAAAGTAAAACAGTTCAATATTTGTATCGTGTGGTAATTGTAAGCAGTAAAACATAATTTGGTGGAACTCCCTTCATGTTCATAGTTATGTAAGGGCAACTTTATTACACTTTTATGTCCACGACGACGGAACGAAATAAATGTCCCGGAAAGTTGTAACATGTAAGAAGTTATGGACGTCGGTTGGGATATTATGTATGTGTACTATATTCCTTATACCTTCATACGACTTAGCACTTGGCTTAGTAACGAGAAATACAAAATTTAAATCTTTTAACCTTACTACCCACTGTCTAGAGATTATTAATGCCTGTGGCAGGTACACCCTTGTCAACGACCATAATATAACTGCAAAAAAATATTTTGACCTGCTCTGAACAAATAAAATCTAGCACCCCGGTGTTAGATTTTTGTTTTTTGTGCTGGATCCAATTATGAATCTAAACTACCCATTCAAACATACATTAAATTTTATCAAACTTTATCAAGATTTCACCCGCTTCTAGCGACAGGTAATTTCTTTAGATACGTTACATTATTAAAGTTTTAATAGGAATATTTAACTTTTATACATCCTATATTAAGCATGGATAATGTAGCATTCGAATGGTGAAAGAATGTTTTATATCTGTCTAGTAGTTTTGGGTTTGTTCGTTACAAACATATGTATACATACATATAGATAAATTGGCAGGTGTACTTAGATCCCTAAGCAAATCTAGATATACTTATGGGTAATAAACAAAGGAAAATACTGGGGCCAGTATACCAGATACCTAGAGAAGTAAGCAAGAGAGATTTCGTTTAAGAAATCTATCATGCCGGCAATCATCTTCGCAAAATCTGCATTCAATTGGACTAAATGGGCTGACACTTTATATAGTGTCTCGGCTGGCGGCTGCCAGGACCCATGTGTAGTGGAAGATTGTTATTTCCCGCGGCCCTGGTTGTAGACGAATAAAAATAACACGGGAAGATTTAGTACATATTACGGCAATGGTAGCCGACCTCCACCAGGGTAGGACCAGGCTTCACGCCCTCAACGGGATTCCCACAAGATGATAATCCATAAGATTTCTTCTTCTAACTCGTTCCCTCACTGCTGAGGATGGCAGTGAACAATTGCTCTCTTCCACCGTGGAAGTCCGAGTTTATTGAGGTATCCAGCTGGTCAACATAAGGATTTTCCTCGTCACATTTTTGGCCATCAATAAAAGAAGCCAAATATTTATCTAGCAATGGATATGTGAAAGTTAGTTTTTGTCAACAAAAACTGGGGTTGAAGTTACGTCCGTGACGTCACGAGCGCTCCCCCGGGCTTGTGAGCCCTTGCTTGCGTCATCCCCTTATAATGTTAAGGCTAACTTGGATTTGCACTTTCTTTTAGTAGGTACTGCCTATGCTTTTAGTCCAAACTATACTCCTGTAGGTAGCTCTCTTTGTACTTTTCGTGTTTATTTGTATTGTTTATTATTTATTGTGTTATTATTTGTTATATTGTTCTTTATTTTTAAGACGCTAGAGTAATAATGCAGTATAGGCTCTTGTCCCATTTATGAAATTTGAATCAGCAACATAGTAATTAGGTGTACAGATATATACGTACTTACTATAATATACACTTAACTTGAACTCCACTCTTAACTTGAAATACCCGCGGGAGTCTCGCAGCAAAGTACCGCAGCATTTAAAAAAGAATGTAAGTGTGCTGGAAGAAACAATTTTTATGTACGCGAACAATTAAAAACCGCCCCTGGGCTAATAAATATCGCACATTTTATTTTAAAAAATTTGCTACCAGTCAGTAAAAAATTACATTGGATTTCGATTTGTTTTAACATGACCATTATAAAATTCCCAGAAAAATCCTCGAGGGGATCCTTGGACAAAAAATAGCAGATTTTAAGTCAGCTGAAAAATGGCATCAAAATCGGCCCAGTGGTTTTTACGTGAATCTCGAACAAAGAGGCAAACAGATAAGAAATGTAGAAACTACTTTGTGGCTCGGGAATCCTGCGGGAATTTGAAGTCAAGCGTGGACGTGGCCAAGGATGTGCTAGTAATATATAATAATTTAATGTATTCAGTAATAGGTTAAGTATTAAAGACAACTGTAAATAAGGAAGTAATACAGAAACCGTATTAGTCATCGAAGAATATCAGGCGAATACATAACGTGCAATTGAACACATTTAGCTTTGCTGCTTCACTGTTGTATAATTGTATTATGTTTACTTCCTTTGCAACTAATTCTAGAACATTTACAAAATAATAAGTATTACATATAGTTTAAAAACAAATTGTGGTGCATTGCCTTGTATGAAATCGACATCCCTCCGATTTGCTTATGCACACGGACTGAGTCACTGCTCGCGTCACTGCCTCTATATGGATTAACGCGGCTCGTCTTTCGCAACTAGAAATGTTCGAATATGTACACTAATTCAATTACCTTACGTTACCTAAGAGGGTTCTTTGCCTCATAATTGGATTTAGTTGAAGTGCTGATGACTGTTTTGTTCCTTGTTATTATTTTCACAATAACTAGACTTATCCGTGCAGGAACGGAGAAAGAATACAATTTCCTGCGGCCCAGCGGCCTGTCGTAAGAGACGACAAAACAACCCACAGCCAGGTGCTAGGGCATTTGCCCGACTGGATAGCTACCACCCCTGGTCTAGAGTATGTCGCCATAACAACCTTGTGTTGTGTTCCGGCATTAGTGACCAGGTTCCAGGCTCCCTAAAGAGAGCAGCAGCGCATTCGTAGCACCTTTGGTGTTGCAAATGTCCATAGGCGATGGTAACCGCTGTCCATCAAGTGGGCCGTCTGCCTGTCTGCTGATCTCTTGCAATAAAAAAAAAAAAAACCTTTTGTGTAAGTGACATTCTTCAATGAGTAAAGACAATTAAATCTTTATGTTTTGTATACAATTGTATTTAATTGTTACGCAGATTTAACCAAGGATTTAATAATGCTTTATTTGAAATGCGGTATTGTTAATGCAGTTAAACAAAGCAAATTTTTAACGCTACATATGTAATAAAACCACGTTTTAACGGTTTTCAGCGCGATAATTTATTTGATTTTTATTATTCCAACGTTTTTGTTTTGGATCCGATCATCAAAACTATACCCCAAACCCAGTAAAAACCAGCTGCTAGACCTCAAGATACTGTAGCTCTTTTTGCTTGCATAAAAACCATAAACAAAATTAAAACTAATTAATTAAAATGTAGGTTGGCGGTAGGATAAACAAAACTTTAACAATACTCATTGACACTTGATATCTTTGTCTTCTGTGATAACGGGTACTAACTAATAAAAATCAAATAAATTACCGCGCTTAAAACCGTTACAACCTTGCATTATTATATTCTCGTATACTAGTCGCGAAAACTTAGGAAAATTCTGTATTAGTAAGTCGTATTTTCATAGTCATTTATACTAAGGCAGGTTGAGCAGATGCACAGTGAAATTTTTTTCTAGTGGTCATGTATAAAATTAAATCACCATTTTAGTTCAAAATGTTCATAGCTTCCCAAAATGCTAACATTACTCTGAGGTAAATAACATGAACAAACAAAAACTTGCTATAGGTACCTTTAAAGTTTTATTGCTATACGGCTAAAATAATTTAATAACACATTGATTTGCATTATTGCAGTTAATTTGATTAAGCTATCAAAATTAATGTGTTTTTAATGTTTTGTATCATCGAGCAATGGTAATTAATATAATTGACATTTTTTGAGCAGAAAACATTTAATTTTGTCGATTCCTGCCAAATTTGTATAGAATTGGGCACAATAAAAGATTGTATAGTAGAAGTAGTAATAGAATTTGTCACAAAAGCAGGCAAAGGTATCTTTGGTCCATTCAGTCAATTCTGATGTATCATAAGGTTTCGTATACTAAGCACAGTTGTATTGTAGGCCACAACTGACGTCATTCCACGAAGTTTGTGAGATCTCGAAAAGCCACATTTGACTATACAATTCACATTTCTTCCAAAAAACACAATTACTACTCAAAAACTATCAATATCCTACAAGTATTGATTTTCAACATTTTTAGAAAATAAAACTGCATAGTACAATGGTCCCTTTTGATTCCTGCCTAAACCTCTCCATAGTAGTAATAAGTTCTACCACTGTGCTATTTGTCTATGGAATACCAAAAAAAGTGCAACAAAGCAACAAAATATGTATTAGCAACAATCCTATCGACTAGCAAATTTTGTTTACGTCAATGCTGAAATGTCTTGGGGTATCTTTAACGATGTTCCACCATGGACAAGTTCTGTTGTGAATGGCCGCGTAAGGGTCCGTAAACGGTGCCTCGGCTGCGTGGGACGTACTGCGAGTGACGTCACCCGCCCACCATTTTGCCCCCCGAGGGTGCCTGCCAAATTGCACATGCGAATAATTTCAATTCTTAGAACCAAATTAGTCTTCAAATATGACTCATGATTTAACGAAAGCGCTTCTTTTCGCATCTCTATGTAAATAATTATTTTAAGCAATTTATTTCCAAGCAGTAGTAATGTACTTCAATTTTTTTTAATAAATTTATGAATGTACTTCAATAAATAACAATATAATAATAGTGTTGATTTAATTGTATGTGATAATTTTAAAAACATATTCTAAATTATATTACGAGAGAATAAGTTGTTATCCCGCAAGTTGAAAATAAAGACAATATGTATGACATAAACAAATACATAGTATTACGCCCTATTTACCATGGGGGTAGGCAGACGATGAGTCTTCACATCTCCACATACAAAAAATAAAGGAAACAAAACAATTGTTAGCACTCCAGTACTATGATTATATTATTCAAAACTTTAAGAAATCTTTGTTTTTGTCTTGAAGCCACACATACAATGATAATAAATGAATTATTAAAAATACCATTTTGCATTATATAATATAAATATTATTTGGTAATCTCACAATGACAGCAGATTAACATTTTTGACAGACTTCACACGTCCAACATATTTGAACAATAATCGATACAACAATAATAATATTATTGTATCGGTACAAAGAAAAAAATAAAAAGACTTTTTAGTATCTTGAATAAGTTGAATCGGCCCTAAACCACTGTCTAGTTACCTTATTTGGCGCTAATAATGTATCCATTAGATTTTATTTAATACATAAACTTAACTAAACTATTTATATCTATTTTCTAACTATGGTTAAATAACTATACGGAATATAGTCTTATTTACGGTGCTTTTCCCTATTTTAGCTTTATTATTAATATCGTATCATAAATTCTAATCCATTTTTTTCCATTGTTATCTAAAGTGACTATGAACAAATGAATTTTATTTTTATTTATTTTTTATTTATCCTTCCTGTTTATATTGTGATAAAATTAAGAATTCGTTTTATTTATACTTTTTTATTTTTATTAGAACTAATGCTCGCCCATGGTCGAAATTCGACCATAATAATTGATGTCAAAACTATACTTCTATAATCACAGATTTCGCCAAGGCTACACTGGTAATTTGCTTTAACAATTAACAAAAGAGTATATATGCGCGTGTGTGTCAAATACATGGTAGTGTGTGTAATGTGTTTTTATGCACAATTAAAAAAATATTAGTATTCGTAGCTTCTTCTCTATATAAACTAGAATATAAGTGTGTGAAATTTCATACTCCTCCTTCGTGCAATTTTCGTAAAAAGGGATACAAGGTTTTTGCTTCACGTACTAATATATACATTTCTTTTGAATTCCATCATACACAATCAATGTTATACAAGCTTTAAAGTATTTATGTATTCAAAGTTCGATGGAGGCTCTGATACCTCGACCCGAAAGTGGCCCTTTTTCTCTCCGTGCATGCATAACGTGATCGCTTCATTGACTATTCACGAAGTTTATTTTCGTCTGACGAGGGCTTAATACTTCACCCTTAAATCCCTAGAAAAGATATACAGGTAAGTTTGAATATAGTTTTTATTGTTTGTTAATATTGAAAAGATATATAACACTTTATTACTCACCAAATAAATAATTATAAAAATGCACGATTACAATATTGTCTTGGTAACAAAATTCGAAATGTGTGCTGGGACACATATTAGAGGTGAAACACGGACAAGTGGAAAAATGAATCGGAACGGAAAATGGAAAATTTTTAACTAACAAGTGACAAAATGTATCGCAACAAAATTTTTATCCGGTGTTACGGGCAGATTGTTAATGTTATTGTCCAATTTGAAAACCTGTCCGTAAAACTTCAAGTTAAAATTTTGTTGCGATTCGTGTTTTCACTTTTTTTTTTTTTTTTTTATTGCAGGAGATCAGCAGACAGGCAGACGGCCACTTGATGGAAAGTGGTTACCATCGCCTATGGACATTGCGACACCAAAGGTGCTACAAATGTGCTGCTGCTCTCTTAAGAGGACTGGATCCTGGTCACTAATGCCGGAACACAACACAAAGTTGTTATGGCGTCATACTCTAGACCAGGGTGGTCGCCATCCAGTCGAGCATATATATAATACTCTCGCACCTGGCTGTGGTAGTTTTGTCGCCTCTTACGACAGGCCGCCGCGCAGGAAATTGTATTCTTTCCGTTCCTGCACGGATAAACTTACCTTAACTTAACTTACCCTTTGCCATTCGTTTTTCAACTTGTCCGTTGTCCGTTGAAGTCCATTGAACTTCTAATACGTGTGTGTCTCACACGTTTTTTATTTATTTTACAATTTTTGAATGGTTATCAGCTATTCTCATTTTAATAATAACATATTAATGGTAGTGAGCTATTATAAAGTCTCTACAGATAGAACTATATTATGATATCTAATCAGAAAATGGAAAACAGATAAAAAAAATAGTAAATCAAACATGAAAGTTAATCGAACATAATAAACATTAAATAACCTGCTCATTACACACTAGCATTCAAAATATAGATCATTGAGTGTATGTCTAAAACTAGGCACCGACGTACCTGTTATATTCAAATTTTGCTGCGAGATAATTTAGTATAGATAGTACAGCATCGATTCAGAAAACTATTTTGGCGATAGTGTAGCTGTTCCAGGCAACCAAACTTAAGAATGTTTTAAACTAATCTGGCGATGTAGCCGGTGCAGAGTAATATATATGACATAAATACACATACTTAACTACTTTATCAATTAAATATATAAAAACATATTTATAATAAAAAGAGTGTAGTGTGAGTGTATATCTTCTTAATATATATATATATATATATATATAAATTACGTATATATATATATATATATATATATATATATATATACCCACACACACACAGCTCATACCTTGTTTTTCTTACAATATAAATTTATGGATAATATTAGTTAAATTGTGTTTTTAGATGATTAATATAAAACATAAAATTTTCTTAAGTTTTCGCTACTAGTATACATAATAAAACTACGTTTTAGACGGAAGACAAATTATGTCAAATCTCAATAATTTAGTCAAAGATCGAAATTGGAGTTTATTTCGGGTTTTGTCGAAAGGCCTTGGTCAAATCTAGGATAAACCAGTCGGTCCGGGAAGATCGACCTTTGTTATAACATAGATTAAATGTATTTATTGCACATAATTTTATAAAATTAATTGGTAAATACACTCGTAATGATAAGCACAATGGGCAGTCTTTATCGCTGGGATCGATTTCGTAATAACTTTTTCTAGTTAAGATAATAAATAGATGGCGAGATACTAGCTCCGTAATTCGTGAACATTATACGTCCTCTGACGTAAACTATAAAGTGTAAAATTTTGACCAAATCATGCCTGTAGAGCTGTAAAAAAAAATTTTGACCGATTTTGAGTAGTTTTTGAGTTTTGGGGTAAATAAGAAAAACAACGGGGATAGGACGTTTATCGCCTCTAAGGGTCTCTACGCTTCGTTGTGATCACACTGCCCAGCACTTGAACAATTTATTAACAAATGAAAGTAACGTCGGATGTCATGTGGCCTACACTGTGTGGACATATGTAGGGCGCGCCATGACCTCACACCACTCCAATACATCATCTCAGAGGTTCTACACTGGTTCACACTATTGATTCATTTATAATTGAAATACTGACACACTTATATTAGTTGGTGGCCTATTATGGGATTGTGATATTGTGTATTATTCGAACGTAGTCCTCAACACCACTGAATATACTTGTATTTAAAAGTATATATAAGTAATATAATAAAACTATACGGGGTATAATTAGTATAGCGAATCGAAAAATAGAAAACTATCAGTCAATTAGTCCAGCAAATTTCGAAAATACTGTATTTAGAATTTTTGTCTGTCTGCCAGAGCGCATTAAGTGAAAACTACTGATATGGACTACGGATTTCAAAGAAACTCGATATAAAGCTAGTTTATATCCCGGGCCAACACTTAGGATATTTTTTATCCCGCTAAGTGCCGCCATTTCGGTATAGACGAATATAGCCAATAAGGCTTTGCGGTCGCGTTGTTTTCGTGCTGTCGTAGTAATACGTAAAAAATACGTCGTCGTAAATGAAGTTTCTCTGGCAATATATAATAGCAGCCCATAGATGTCCCACTACTGGGCTCGAACCTCTCACTATAGGGGAACCGACACTATACCCGCTACGCTTGTCCAAAGTAACTTGGCAGGTTTGACATATCGGTTATCTCGATGTGCAAGTTGCATCACGATGTTTTCCTTCACTGTTATTAGCACGTGATAATTGTAACAATATGCTACCACGACTTCGCCACACTGTTTAATGATGTTAAAACATCTTCATGAACTGAAAGAATTCTAAACTTTGATATTAAAGTAGAAAGTGTTTTTTAAATTAACCATCTAAACACACAACTATAATTTTCTTCAAAAATTATCTCTCAAGAAAGAACAGGTATAGATTGTGGTATAAGATGTTTTTTACTGCTGCTAGTCAGGTTATGAATAATTAAGGCACACGAGTAGACCGATAGCAATTTATAAAGGCGTCGGTATGTCGCGACGGGTGGGTACTTGTTGATATGCCGGCCGCTACTACCCTATCAGTCTCACCCGTCGCTACCGAACCCCCCGCGACACTAAATGATGTTGTTAGTACAACTAAAATTAACATAACATTTTTGTCGACAGACAGACGTACACATTGCATATATAATAAGCAAGTTTTGTTTGGGTTATAAGTAAAATAAAACGAACAACTGTGAGGCGATCCCAGATATACAATAGCGGAAATCATGTCATAAATCAAGCACGGGATTTCCGCGTTCCACTGAGCTTACACGGGCAAAGATTTCCACCAAACAAACATACATCGTCTAACTTTTAAAATAATTATTAGAAGCGGACCTGCCAAACTCTACTCTGAAAATGATACAAATCCTGCACCTATTGGGTACAATTGTAAAGAATACCATACCATAATGACCATACCCAACCCAACACCAACCGAAACAAACCATCAAGAAGCAGCATTACTGTGTATACAAATATTGTATCACAACACATAATTTGATAAATATGTATAAGCACACGTACATGGACTAGATTAAATATATGAATAGAACACAAAACTACGGTACTCATCCTACACTACATTTATATTTTTTTTAACAAGGGGAAATATGATTCCCGCGACAAGTACAGAAGATTGGGGGGATAGTTCGCGACCCGAGTGTGGGATTCGCCAGGTCGGGGTAGCACTAGCATGTCTAGTCGGAACTGGTGCCATACTATTACCACTCATCAGTTAGGGATACCCACTAAAACCCCTGGGTGGTACGTCCTGCGTCTCATGCCAGGGCTATGGGAAAACGGGCGTCCCAATTCCGCGTGCCGTGGCAGGGAAATGACCTTACCCAATCTAACAACAACCGAACCTACTCAAACCAACACATACATACATACATAACTTCACGCCAGGTCCCTTGCGGGGTAGGCACGAAAAACAGCGCCATTCAGGCTTATTCTTACACACCTCAATTGCTTCTTTGACATTCATAGCTCTTGTCATGCACGCTCGTCTGTTCTTAAGGCCCTTGACATCACCTTCTGCTAATACATGATCAATTTGATCATGGAAAGTGTGTCGTGGCCTTCCGCGACTTCTGCATCCATCCACTTTTGCATTGTATATCTGTTTAGTAATTCTTTCATCATACATTCTTTCCACATGCCCGAACCACCGGAGCACTCCTTTCCTTACCTTCACCCCAACACTCTTTTTCAGACCAACTCTCTTTCTTACTTCGCTATTACGAACGCGGTCCAACCAACACACTGTTGAAAGGTTAAAATATTGGATGTGTCATCTTTACGGAATCTTTTATAATTTTTGAACTGCCACGCATTTGGCCGTGACGGTAAAAAATAAAAACGTGATGCTTTTTTATTTTATACCGTACCAAACTTCACTACGTTGGTAAAGAAGTTTCAATATAATTACGGAAGTCCATCGCTGGCTAGAATCGGTGAGTTATAGTCATACAAAAATGTCAGAGAATAAACACCTTTAGTTCTTCTTGAATTTGCTAACTTTTACTATTATTTTATCGCCTAAAACCTATTTGAGACAACGAATAGTTTTTATCCGTGCAGGAACGTTTAAAGAATACAATTTCCTGCTTTGGGGCGGCCTGTCGTAAGAGGCGACAAAACAACCCACAGACAGCTGGGAGGTGGTAGGGCATTTGCCCGACTGGTAACTACCACCCCTGGTCTAACGTATGTCGCCATAACAACCTTGAATTGTGTTCCGGCATTAGTGACCAGGTTCCAGTCCCTTAAGAGAACAGCAGCGCATGTGTAGCACCTTTGGCAATGTCCATAGGCGATGGTAACCGTTTTCGATCAAGTGGGCCGTCTGCCTGTCTGCTGAAGTCCTGCAATAAAAATGAAAAAAAGTTTCGAAAAATATTACCAAAATCAGTACAGCCGTGTTCACGTGGTCTACCAACGTACGTTATTTTATTTTCATTCCTATAGGATTTTCGTCCAATTTGCTACTATCTGGTTATTGAAAAATAAGCCACATGTTAGGTAAAGATATGACGATTTGTATTTTCCTTAATCTGCTTGTTCCGAGTGGGATTTCCTTGTTATATTTTATAATAATATGTATAAACCATGTTGCCCTGCTTTTACGGCTTTTAGGGCCATGCAGGAGTGCGAGTCACCGTCTGCCCATTTTCATGTTCCCTGACATTGCGACGGGCAGACGCCATAGTCCCATATTCCCAGACCGCTAGTACCACTAACAGTTCATCCATAACCCAGTACTTTTTGTCCTCATTTCCACAATAGTCCTACACTGGCCGGGCTTGTCCTTGGGTGCATTATTATATGGTGTAGACAGGGATAATCGCCGGTCAGTGTCACGCCACATATTTACATTAATTTTCAGGGCTCTACGTGTTGCCTCCCATGGCCCACGCAAGCCTCCAAAGTCCGGCCATTTTATGGCCGTGTCTTGAAAGACATACATATAATAATATGTATAATATGTGTATTTATTTTAGTATATATATCATCATATATATTACTATTTTTGTTTATTTTTTTTTATTAATAAATGAAATTATTGTACGAGTGCTAGTTTAGCAACTACCGACTTTTGTTGTCCTTCCTATACTCCATCCAAAGGTTGTCTGGAAGAAATCGCCAAGGGCGATAAGACCGCCGATTGTACTTTTATTTAATGTTCTTGAATTTATGTAGCATCTTTGTACAATAAAGTATATTCTATTCTATTCTATTCTATTCTATAATATATATTGTTTGTTAGGCAGATGGTATTATCCTGATACTTATTAATAATATAATATAAATAGACTTGACATGTACAATAATATTTACACAAATATATACCTGTATAATGTACATACAATTACATACTAGTGGTCGCCCTCGGTCGAAATTCGACCATAATAATTAATGTCAAAGACTATATAAAATGTACTTCTATCATCACAGATTTCGCCAAAGCTACACGGTTAATTTGACTAGAACAATAAACAAGAGTAGTATTATGCGTTTTATAGATATCAGTAGTTATAGATATATGCGTGTGTAATGTTTTTTAAAATTGATTTAATATATTTTTTTATTACTATAATTGCGCGAAATTTCATACTCCTCATATGTAAAATGTATTTGTGCAATGTATTTTCGAAAAAAGAGATACAAAGTTGTAGCTTCACGTATTAATATATAGATAGTTTACCGTTTGTTATTCCTACAAATAATTTGGTCTGTATATAAAAGCAAGCTACATACACTATTTGTTAGTGTAATGATGCAGTATTTGTTCTTTTTATAATCAGCAGATTCGATTCTCATCTAGGATAATAGATTCATCAAATTATTTACTGATACCACTTTAATTTTAATCAAAATGGATCCAGACAATCCTTTGAGTATTTTTCGCTATATTTTATACTGTCGGATTTAGCCACAGAGGCCCGCTTGAAAATTTAATCCTGTATATTTATATTTACTTGAAAGTGCTATGTAAAAAACCAAATTGTTTCTTGGATTAAGTAATTAGTTAACCATATCTAATATATTTCTACAATGACGAAATTGTTACCAACCCACATCGCTCCAAGCCGGTTTTCAAGGTTAGAATCAACATTATATCAAATGGATGTTGTGATCAACGATTTAACTACTACTGTGTTAGTGTACAATATTGTATTAAAACCACGAAATAATAACTTTGGCTTTTTACATCTGTGGGTCCATATGTCATTATGTCATCATCCGAGCGTTAAAATCCAGGTTGCGTTCGGAGCGTTTGTTTCGACGTCCAGGGTTCGCCGTTTTTGTATTTTTTCATGTCAACTCTGCGCGGTCTTCGGCTTTCCTTGATTTAAATTAGCGGTATACATGTCATCATTCATGACTTTAAACCAGTATATCTTGAGCGTACTCCTTCGAACGGGACCTGGTTGAGATGTCATGGATTTATTTCTCCCTTAAATAGCCGGTTTCCATAGAACGCAGGCGACATTTTTGCAATTTGCCCGCTATGTCACGGCTGCGTGATTCCACACATCCAATGGATCATAGATGAATATGACACACAGCTCTTGCTTGTGCCGCAATTGCGTGTCAGACATACAACACGATTAATATGACTAAAGCATATGTATAATTATTCATAATATAAAAGACCATAAAGAAGCTAGAATGGAAAAGGAAATAATTAGATTTACAAAGAACATGACCTGTATGTGTCGAAGTTGATCTCGTGCGCAAAGCAACATAAGCTGTGGCCCTTTAAAGTCGTTTCAGAAGTTGGGCCTCACGGGAATCGATCTCGTGACCTTGGCGTCAATGAGTTAAGCGAGACCACGAAGGATGTAAGTTAAAGACATTTGATGACAGCTAAGGTCTTAAAATATTAGTATACATTCCGTGTCAACAGATATTCTAAGACACTTTGTAGTGGTTATGTACACGTGTGATATATACATTTGTTCCGTATAAAATAGATAGGTAGGTATTGGTAGGCTCAAAATTTTAATTTGTACTACTCCAAAAATTTTGTCTCGCTACTCCTCACGCGGCAAATGAAAGAGGAAGGACGGAACAAGGACAACAGTACAATAACGCCTTTACGGACATTCACATGACAAAGAGGGAAGACATGAAGAGGCTAGTACAATGAGGTGACCGAGGCCGATCACATCCGATTCTTAGCGAACATTTCCGAATCAGAAGTTTTGTACGGGACAAATGAGGGAATGACGCTCACCGCCTCACCGGTCTCATCGCTTCAAATGTGCTGCCACGTTAGAAACCATACAAATCTCGCCTTATTTGAAGTGGTACATTGTACTAGTTCAGTACACAGTATCATGTTACTCTTACAAACTCATTTTCAAATCATATCCCACCCAACTTTACTTTGTAGCACTAATGTTACTAATGTTTATTTATTTATTGTATTGTTATTGGGATTGTTCACTTTTTTTCAATCTAGCTATTAGAAAAACCATTTCGAGGAATAGTGTCCCTAATCATTTCTATCTTGTTAAAATTTCAAAAAACGTACGATCTTCTTGTATTATGTAAGAAATGCCTTAATTTGACCTTACTAAATCCAACCAGGTGGGCCTGCTTCAGGTGTAAAAAAAATCTAGCTGTACATTTGACTTAAGTTCTGTAACATGGGATTTCCCTAAAGGCCACTTTAAATTTTTAACAATAATTATAGAAAATAATAATGGTTGAACACGAAAAATTGTAAGCCTAGCGACAAAAAACACTAAAATGATCACGATACAGTGACATTTAAATAGTAGCACAGATTACTATGATTATATATAGATAAAACTTACTTTTATTATTTTTGTTTTCTAGGCAAAGAAATCAATGTAAACTTGTCCCTTATGACGTAATCGGAGAAATAATTTTAAAATCGAATTATAAAAAAACTAACGCTTAAAATAAAAAAATATTCAAATTAGTGGCCTTTACGAGGTGTAGGCCTAATTACGACTGCACTTAATTTGAATGTTTTGTATCATATGCCGAATATTAGTGGCAATATCAGATCAAAAGTTCATCGTCCTGCGGGTGCGTGAGTTCATAAACGATTGATTAGGGAATAACCGACCTGCAATCAAGTATTTATTTTCATAATTAATGAACACGGGCCTGAAACGTTTAAAGGACGAGTGGAGGGTAAACAATTTGTGACAGGTTGAGAACGTACTCGCTTTATTTTGTACATATTAATTAGAATAAATAAATGAAGGGAGCTAACAATAAGTTGAACGTTTTCAACTAAAACGTAACTGAGAATCGTTACCTCGAAATTCGACGGGGTGAAATGAGATTATGAAAATCCAAAATGTTATGTTTAAATAAATGAAATAAATTTATTTCAGATTCAATTACTAGCAAACTAAGATTATTTATCAATACGACCAACAATATTAGATTAGCGTCCAAAATTAAACCTGGTCGCGGGTACCAGATCCTTTAATAGCATGTGTGGCGGGTCCCAGTGGAATTCGCTTTGAACATCTTTCTCACTCGTAGCATGATATTTTTTTATTGCATGAATTTAGCTGACAGTCAATCGGGCCACCTGATGAAAAGAGGATATAAATGCACTGCTGCTTTCTTAAAGGAGACTGGAACCTAGCCAGTTGTTATGGCTAGACCAGGGCTGGTAACAATCCAGACGGCCAAACACCTTACCGCTGGCTGTGGGTTGTTTTGTCGCCTCTTACGTCAGGCCGCCAGAAATTGTATTTTTTCTCCGTTCCTGCAAAGATGACATTTGAAAAAAACTGGACATTACTTGCATTGTTCACTTTTATTTTTTTTGTATGTAGACAGATACAACCAAAGTGTTTCATGTAAACAGTAAATTGAAGCATTCGTCATTGAATGTCGTCGTTTCTGCACTGTTTAAACAAATTGATTAAATTTGATTGAAACGTCTTAATAAGGTTTAACAATCTCGAGTGAACAAAACCAATATTATTACATAATGAAACTACGTTTTAACGGTTTTAAGCGCAGTATTTTATTTTTCTTCCGATATTTTCCAAAATACCCCATTATTACAGTTGAGGACATTTTCTGTATCTTACTATCAATTCATTTCCTTACAACTTGACTTACAAGTGTTGTTAATTTTCTACTAATGACAAGCTAAAAACACATAGTATAGTAAAATATATAAACGCGGCTTGAATCAGTTATTAGTCCGTGTTCAGGCCGGAGACGTTATTCGTGAGCAACTTCACTGTTGTTTAGATATGTACTACAACGAGGTGCGTCCGGCACTCCGGACCCTTCCCACCCACGCACCTTACAACTCGACTCCGGAACGGCCTGCCTCCCGCCCTTCGAAGCGTGGTATTCTCGGTACCGGTTCCCAAATTATATTAAGCCGCTATTTATAGCAAGCGATGACCTTATGAATGTTTTGATACGAGCCTGCAGCGGCCGGTCTATCATTTGGAAAGGGCTTGTTTACACTGCAGACAAATGCCGTTTTCATTCAAAATACACGAAATAACAAAATAACTTTATGTGGATTTTGTTTAATTTATTTATTATCTATATTATTTTGTAACCCTCCCCAATTTATTGTCATTGATTATAATGTTATGATGGCCGGTTTGCACATTACAATAGTGACGTGAAATATGAATGAATGAATGAAAACTCTATCGTTCACCATAAACTTAAATCTATACAATTGATATGGACAAATTTGTGGCCTTATTATCGCTTATAGCGATCTCTTCCTGGCAACCCAGTGTCTAAGATTTTAAAATAAATTCAAATGTACGATTTTTGCAATGCACTAAACTAAGATAAATGTAATTATACAGATATACATGTATAATTAGATGATATTATATAAATTAGAGATACGTACGATAGATAAATTAATTTAATGCAACAATTTTTATTTAAAAGACCAATAATGGTCAGTGATCTTAAATCCCTCCACGCTTGTCCAAGGCGGCTTGACAGGTTTGGCACATCGGTTATCTCGATGTGCAGGTAGCATCACGATGTTTTCCTTCACCGTTGTTAACAATGTGCATATTAGATCAGAAAACTGACTTAGTGGTGCATGCGTTAAGGCCAAGATCGAACCCGCGCCCTTTGAGTTTGGGACGCGTGCGCTAGCCATTACGCCACCACGACTTCTACTTGACTCGAAATTATAAGTAGTATCTAATTAAAAAGCTTATAATCTTAAGACAATAAAATGTGTTATTATTTGTACGTCGGTGTGCAATAAAAAGTATTGTTTTAGTTGTTGTTACATTAGATTTATAAATAATTAACGTGAGTGTTTGGCTTCATAATTATGCAACAGTGGATATCAGCGGTGTTCGCGTGGGCTTGTGTTGCCGCTCCACCTGCCTGACCGGTCGAGTTCGCTTCGTGTGTTATTTTAATTAACGCATCTACATGCATGCACTTATATGCAACTCAGTGTTGTGTAGATTTTAGTTCAGCATCTATAAGCGTGATTTCTGGCTAAAGAACCTGCAGCTAGATGTTTTGTCTGACGGATACAATCTAATTTGTTAAAGCGAATTTGCCAATCTGGCAAGCGGTCCACTTGATGGAAAGTGGTTACCGTCGCTTAACTAAACGCTAGGAACGAAACGTATGTTTATGTATGGATCTAAAACCGATTTTATATCATTGGTGTTGTATTGACCTCCGTGACTCCATCTGCTGGTCTCAGGCGGTAGAACAGCGCTGGTCTTAGCGGCTACTATTACGCTGAGTCTGGGTTCAATTTATAGGACTTATATTGATGCCTTTATTTAATTTTTCTCAGTATTGTTAGTGTTTATTTGTCCTGAATAAAACAATTCTTTACCGTTTATCAAATAACAATACCGTTTATCTTTTTTGAAATGTTATTTCATTATTCTTTTTTCTCTTTGTTAACTTAGTTTGTCTATGTATGTCAGCATGCTTTTAAATTATAGTATTTATGTGAGTCTCATATAAGTGAACTATAATGTTCTTTTGAGAATAAAGTATTTTAAACCCAATAGGATTGCATAAAAATTGCATCAATGGGCAGCCAGCCAATCCTATTTCTCCGTTTCTTCGCTCCGTAGCCTCGCTGCGCTCCAATGGACAGGCAGCCTTACGCTGATATTCTGAGAGAGTGTTGCATCACACCGATCGGGCCAGCCCAGCGAACTCGTCATCAAATTGATTGTTTGTTTGCATTGAATCTTATACTAATATATAAAGCTGAAGAGTTTGTTTTATTTTACGCGCTAATCTCAGGAACTACCGGGTTGATTTGAAAAATTATTTCGGTGTTATATAGCTCATTTATCGAGGAAGGCAATAGGCTATATATATCATCACGCTAAGACCAATCGGAGCGGAGCACCAATGAAGAATGGTTTCAAATCGGGGGGTTTTGAAAACAAATTCCACGTGGACGACGTCGCGGGCTCAGCTAGTAGAAAATAAAATTGACATAGTCCATTGTTACTAATAAATCCAGCGCCACCGCAACAGTAATAGTTATCATCACAGTGCAATAAATAAATATGTCAAGAATGAAAGAAAAAATCGTTTATTTGGTCATCACACAACGAGACATATGGCAAGGAATTGTGCGGTGATATATACCAAAAAGTCTCGCAATGGTATCAAATAGGTGTAGTTCAGCATGTGCCAGGCAACAGGTGCCTGACGCTGGTTTTCAACTGCACCCTAAGACGGACGGATGTTGCACTGTTACACTGTTGTTGTCGGAGAAGGCCTCGTTCTCGTGAAATCTTCTTTATTGCTTGCACGTTTAGTGGGCGTCATCAGGGTAAAATGCGAGCATAAAACACGATGGCCACGGTTTATACACTTTTAATTTAGGTTTAAACTAACATTTTGACATAGTTTAGACCGAGCAGCGGGTTCAGGGCTCCGCTCATACTTCTAAGTACAACAAATTCTTTAAGATTCTCAATGGTCCAACTCGACATATTGCCATCAACCAAATGTGCCACAAAAACTCCTCCGTCTACCGAAGTAGATACTACTAAAGTCTAATAGAGGGCGTCTGACCCCGCTCAAGACATGCTCTGCTCTCATTGGTCGTTTATTAAATTACAATATTCATAACTTTTATTAGGTTAGAACGATCTTTAAGTTATAGAAACATTTAAAAAATCAAATTAAATTAAATTAAGAATTTTAGAAGTAATTATAAAAAATCTAAAAAATCGAAGAAAATTCAGAATTTATTAGTTAAAAGTTCATTCTAGGCTATTTTTCGACAAAAAATTCCTAATATCTCTACTCAAAATAAAAAAATATTGGCATCGATACAGATTCTGAAAGGTGATAAAAATACCTTTCAAACAAGCCCAGATTGAGAAATCTACTATAATTCTATCCGATTTTATGACGAATTTAATTAAATTGTTCTATGTATATATGGAAAAATTTCTATTTTGAATTTTGGGGGGCTCCAAATCCGACATGAGTTATGGTCTCTTGAGCAAAATTTCTCAGAATCCTTTATAGATTACGTTTTTGCTATACGCTTCATCAAAAAAAATCGTTCCATACAATTTGACCCGCCCTAATATATGTGTATATATATATACACATATATATACATATATATACACACACACACACAATATATATATATGTATGTATATATATATATATATATATATATATATATATATATATATATATATATATATATATATAGTGTGAATAATCATAAATTACATACATAGATATACATACAATTTAATAATAATTAGTACTCAGAAGATTAGAAACAAATATTGTGGGAATACCGATAAAATAAATATTCAATTTAAGAATAGCAATGATGTCTTTCTGTCGTCACTACAAAGAGGTTCTTTGAAAAGCCGCAGGAGGCATACCAGCTGTTTCTGTAATTGGGATGGCTACCGTTTACTACTGTTTACTACGCACAGCGCTGTTTAAAAATAAAGCGCGTTTGTCATATTGCGCCCGCGCCGGCACGCCATTGTCGGCTCGCGTCTGCTCCACTTATCAATGGTTGTTTCATTCTTGATTCATTAACAGAACTGGAATTTGTATACTGTAAAATTTATTTGTATTTTAAACAGTGTGATGCATATTACAACTGTGTACTGGAGTTGTCTGGAAGAGATTGCTTTCTAGCGATACGACCGACCTTTTTTATTGCTGACACAGCGAACAGGCTTACGGCCTGTGTGTGGTGTGATGGAAAGTGGTTACCGTCGCCTATGGACATTAGCAATACCAGAGGTGCTGCCTGAACCTGGCCACTGATGCCGGAAGACGACTCAATTTTTATGGCGGGATACTCTAGACCAGGAGTGGTAGTCATCCAGACGGGCAGATGCCCTAGTACCTGGCTGTGGGTTGGTTTTGTTGCCTCTTACGACGGGCCGCTTAATCACGGAAGACAAAGATCTCAAATGTCAATGAGTAACTTAACTTGTTCATTTTAATTATTTAATTTTGTTTTGTTTATGGTTTGGTTTTAATTGTGCAAGTCGGGAAAACTTAAGAAAGTTTAATTTTAATTTCATTAAAGTGACAAGCGTTTTACGTACGATTCTGCCCTCGCTAACTTGATTGGTTACTTTCGGGAGATATGGAGGTCTCCCGACAGTGACCCCATTTTGTGGGACAAACAATTACCTGATGTTAATTACCGCTATCGCACTGTACATATCTAAAATATGTACGAGTAGGTACTAAATCTCATCATATGATTGGGGCACTAACCATGGATGCTATATGGATTGTTTTTTATAATTATTAACTGTTTATTTTTATATAAAGTCAAATAATAATGAGTTCACTCTAATGTAAGCCATTTAATTTCAAAAAATGTTTTCTATTTTCCAGCAAACGTCGCTGTCAACGAAAGTGGCACAACGCATGTCGTTCGGTTTGCTCGGCGGCAAGACGGCGGCTCGGTGTGAATTCGTCCGCATGAAGGGCCCCAGCGGGAAGGGCCACGCCGAGATGGCCGTCTCCAGACCGAGGGCGGCTGGGCTTGACACTCCCACCTCGGAACCAGGACTCGCCGCCACTGATATGTGGGACAGCGATTGGGACGACGACCCTGAAGAGATGTTCGTTTATAGGCACCAGGTAATCACTAGGTGTTCATCCTCAAACGTTTAAATTACCTTTTTTAATAGCTAGGTCAATGCATTTGTGCACTACCCCCGGGAACTGTGTAAAACTTCACACCGTCTTTTCCGAGAGGAAGAACTCGCAAGAAACCTACCGCTACACTTAATCCGCGCTTTTACTCGTGTAAGAGGACGGGAACTAGGACCATAGGAACTCATCGTGACGCTTCTACAAAACGCTATCCTTGTGTCCCTTGGTGTGGGCTACCCTAATTCACCTATAAGGAGGTATGTTTTTGGGTTCCTAGACCCCCACAGCCGCCCTATGATGGTGTCATCGGAAAGATGCTTTCGTACGCGTCCTCCTCTTCCTCCTTTATCTCTTTCACTGAAACGCGTTTATTATAGTCTGACCAACGAAAGATGACCCTGGAAAGTGTCGCCAAATTTAAACAATATATGAATGGCAACATCAAAATTACTATGGAAAAGGTTGGATTAACTTATTTTGATGCTTGGTAGTTACTTAATTATGTGTGTTGTATATTTTATGTGTGACAATAGATAAATCATACTCGTTTCTAACGATAATATTATAAATCTCCCATGAGTTTACTGTGGACTCCAACAATTATGACAGTGGTACTATTCGTATTAAACAGGTACATACAAGTTTTTATAAATTAGTACATTCAAGAACAAAGAGTTACTGTCTCGTGCTATATATTTTCGTATTGCTTTCATTTTTATTGCCACACAAAGCCTAATGGTTAGTACTGGTGTCCTAAACGCAGTGCACAGGTTCAAATCCTGATTGGAAAGCATGCACCACTTAGGTAGCTTTCTAACCTAAGGTGCATATTGTTATAAATGTCATATATTGACGGTGATGGAAAACTGAGATGAATCCTGCACGTCAATATAATCAATGTGTCAGACCTGCCAATATGCCTTGGGAAAAGTCTGGAGGGTATATTGTCTCTTCCTCTCCCATTTAAAATGGGGTGCCCAAGTCCAGCAGTGGGCTGCTTGGTCACGCGAGACATCAATTAGACGCGTTGAGATGTCTCGATCGAGATGATGAGCTTCAGGCGCCACGGCCTAGTCTCGACCCGAAAGCCAGAAATACGTACCCACTACCAAAGGACACATATTTGCAACATTTCAGGGCCTCCTTGTGGTCAGCCGCAGCCCTGGTTGTCAAGGCTGTGTCCAAAAGATGGGACTCCACCAAAATATCAACACAAGCAAATCCACTCACAACCAAACGAAAACCGCCATCTTGTTTGTCAAAATTGACGTTGACATTCGTATTACAGTTGCCATGTAAAAAGTTTGCAAATAATTCCAGGTTCAACTTTCGATAGCCAGACTATATTACGCCAATTTTGGCCCACGTTACAATCAAGTAGGCATGATATTTTTAATCAAAACTTTGAGAATGCTTTCAGTTATTTTTGTTTAACGATGCATAGGTAGATCATCGATAGGACTTCCCAGTTAATGATAAGTTGCCCAAAGTGATGTGCTTTCATATCGGATCATACTCCATAACAATTTATTTACGCGAGTAGTGTAGTTTCTTGTTATTGTGGTTCATAGGGGCATGTGCATGTGGTTCATCTATTCATTTGTACCCTTGATACAATATGTACAGGGTACAAATGTAAAGGCGGACCAAAAAAAGATGGATGGATTATGTGAAGGATGATATGTGATATGACAGAAGTTGTATGTCAGAATAGAAGAGTGTGGAAGTAAAGACATATTGTACAAACCGCAAGTAATTGGGATACGGTGAAAGAAAGATCCAGAAGAAGGGGCTTGATGAGGAAAACATGGAATGAGTATCGGGATATCTAGCTCAAAGTTCACACACACCAACGGACACTTATTCAGCGGTGTACTTGAATTGGCAACAAGTGATTTATGGAAGAAATCTTCCTTTCTTTAATATACCAGTAATCTCCAAGTAAAACAGAAGGGTTAAAAGAGAGATTTAAATGGATTCTTGAAAACACTTCCAGCGCCGTTTGAGCGACCCCAGCGCCAACATAAACAACTTCGTCCGCGGCGGGTGGCGCACGAAGGAGACCCGCGACAAGAGCCGCTCAGAGAACGAGGGCCTCGACTCCTTGATGAACGGCATCGCCGAGGTCGAAGCCGGGGACCTCAGGGACGGTGAGCTCTTTCATCACTCTCCTACTCCTTGCACTGTATTTGAAATGTCTGTAAATGTTCTTCATTGCTGGCCCACCTGATGGAAAGTGGTTACCGTGGATTTCGTGTGCTGCCGTCGTAGTAGGGGCAATCGGGACCTGGCCACTGATGACGGTAGATGATTCAAGTAAGCAAATGCCTTAAATATGGCATTGTAAGAAGACAATCAATATACCATAACATGGTGGGTAAGCAAAGGTAAATATAATAAATATTGTAATATTCTCATTAAAACCAAGTTAAACTTGTATTAGGGGTATTATACAAATGACACCTGTGGGGCTGTTCGCAGACACCCGATCACAGTAATTAATGGCAAAGTGCTATGCCAGGAATCAAGCCCTGGACTTCTGTGTTTCAATAAGCGATGTGGGCATAGACTAATGCATCATAGAGTCCGAACTGCTATATAATAAGAATGGCTTGATAATAATTACTATTATTTCTGCGCAATACTTCTTTTTTATTGAACGCATAAATTAGGTCTTGGTATTTTATAAATTCTTTTATATCCTTAAAATTAACGATTGGTGTTCATTAGGGCGATTACCAAGAGACTACAAGTGTCTCTGTCGTTACCTGTCAATGTCAGAAAATTAAAAAAAATACGTTTTCAGTTCTTCACAATCTAACACGTGATTTTATTTCCAAATTCTTTAGGCCGTTTCTGTTATTAAAATAACAAAATCACGCAACAAATTAAGATTAGTTAATAGTGTTCATACAAGAGAAATTTTGTAAAAAGTGGCGAGGCAAGTTGGGGCAGCGCGGGTGTCAAATAAGTTGCGTTAACATACTTGCGCTGACCACTTCCCTCGCCAGTTTACTCCTCGCTACCTTGAAAGTGAACATATTGTAAGCGAGGGTTAGTCGCATTTTATGAATAAAAACAAACAAGTAAAATAACTTTGTCGGTATCCGCCCAGTAATTGCCCTTTGTCAATATATCCGATGTACTCGTATTTAGTTCTCTTAAGGGTTTCAATAAATGAATAGGGTGCCAATAACTATCTATATTCTTATTATTTAATATTAATACAATCCTTTACAATTAAAAGGTAACATCAAGGTTGTTTTGTTTCAAACAAAATTACTTTATAAATATAGTTGATTGTAGCTAAGCGAAGGAAAGATTAGCATTGAATCATGCTTGTATTTATTTGTATGTTATGTTCTGCTGTTTACAAAGTATTTGTTGGATGTGGTCGTATTTATCAGCGCTGGTCGTTCCACGAGGCTTGCCTTCATGCGCTATCTTTGTCGTTGCTTGAATGCGTTTGTATCGTTGTACTGCGCGGAGGAAGCCCGCTTTATCAAATTCAATTCTCATCGAATATACACAGAGTTCAAGTTTGTTCCGATGTAGTTGTTGCTAGATATCGCTAACGTATTACCATTTACTTAATTGTAATTTTGTTCTGGATTTTTTTTTGTTACTAATTTAACGAATGTTATTATGCGTTTTTGATGAGTCATAAGGAGTGTGATCTTTAGTTGAATATTTATTTATGATTTATATATCTATTTTATTCCTTTGATTGTTTTTTTATTTAAGTAAATGTTAGAGTAGTTTCTTTTTAGTTGTGTTCGCGACATAGCGTGATCTAGCAACATTTTTGGCCCCATGCGACGGCTTTAAAACAAAAACGGCCGGTTCTTCTCTGTACACGTATGTATGTTATCGTCGAATCTAACGCACGAGTGAACGTTTCCGAGTGCGTAAGATTTGCGATATCGTAGTACCGAGTGAGCTGGTTGTAGTTGTATGCGAACATGGGAGAGGAACACTGAGGAAACACAATCGCTTAGAAAAACTCACTCGTAACACAGTTGGCACCACCAGTCCGTTCTTTAAATGAAAATCTCAACAAAAATTTTCAATAAATGTTTTATCATTTCAAACGTAAAATTAAATTTTCGAGTAATAAATTAAATATTTAGATATTCATTATATTGACAAAAAAAATTAACTTTCGATTTAAATATAAAATATGTCTTAAATAATAAGACGTTGATTGAAAATTTAGTTTGTGATTTTCTATATAAAACAAGAACGGAGTGGCGCGAGTGCGTGTTACGAGTGACTCTTTCTAGGCGACTGTGGTTCTTGAGTGTTGTTCTCGCATGTTCGCGAGCCGTTCGCGTGTTGTGTAAGGCGCCTGTCTGTGTTCGCAGACGAACGCCGGCACTCGGTGAGTCGGGCTCCCTCCGCGTGGTGCTGCCGGCCCCCGCGCCATCAGCCGCTGATGCGCGAGGTGTACGCCAAGGCGGGCCGGGCGCAGGACGACGCCACGCCCGCCTGCCTGCACACCGTCACGCCCAAGAGGCGCTCGGTGCGGGACGCGCCCGGCCCGCCGCCCCTGCGGCCCCTCGCGCCGCCCCCCTCCCCGCGGAGGGCCCGCCGCAGGCCGCGGGCGCCGCACGCCGACTGCGAGGTCGCCGCCGACGCGGCCTCCCTCGACGAGCGGGACCTCCTCTACGGGGACTCCGAGCGGACCACAAGCACGGAGTCGAGGGTCACCGTCCGGGGGGAGGAGGAGTTGCCCTGCAACGATTACGGCCGCCACTCGAGCGACGCGAACGGCAACGCGGGGACGACGGGGCGGGGGGAGGGCGCGCGAACGGGGGCGCGCGCGCGTACTGCACGCTGCCGCGGCGGCGCGGCGGCGTGGCGGCGGCGTTATACAAGAACGCGACGCTGCCGCCACGCAGGACGACGCCCGACGGCACCGACATCTACTATTGGTGCGACGTGCCCAAGAAGAAGCCCAACGGTAAAGTCGCTGCACGCGCTGCGAACGCTTCATTCTCGTTGCAAAACATCAAGCTTAACTGTCTCGCTGAGCAATCATCGTTATCCTCATTGCTTTGTTTTTATTATATACTGTTTGTAAGGAAATAATTTTAACCGGAACTAATTGGGTTTTTAATTAGATTTAAACCGCTGTTCATGAACCAAAAAGAATAGACGAATGAAGTAAAATCATGAATTTATTATTTGAGAAGGATGATTAATTGAACTTTTTTTTATATTATCCACTATTTAAGTACATATAAAAAATGCGTCACAATTTATATATATAATAAGGTGTAGGAATTAAAAATTTGTTGGAATGCTTTTATATATATATTATATATTAAGCAACTGGAATCGACGTTTTAACAGTAGGTTTCTACGTTTTATAAATACGAGTTCCTATAAGTAGTAGTCCATCCATTGACGTTGCCTGTAAATTGATTGACATTTGTGTATTTCGTCGTTAATGACGTCAAAGCCATATGGTCCGTTCCACTAGAGTTTACGGTCATGGTCGTTGCGAGTCTCTAGTGGAACGCAGCCTTGAGTTGTCGCGTCGGTCTGCCGCAGAGCTGGACGACGGCGCGTACAACCCGCTGTGGGCGATGCGCGGCTTCACGCAGACCTTCCACCTGTGGAAGGAGGGCAAGCGGCAGCAGTCGGCGCCCCTCAACGCCTACCTCACCTACGTCACGCTGCCCTGGTGGACCATCGCCAAGGGTGCGTGCCACACCTCGTATAAGACGGAATGTGTGTAGAGCAGAGTGGAAGGAAAGGACGTATTGTGCCGAGGTGAAAGAAAAGAGAGTGAAAGACGAGCATTATTTTGTAATATATACAAATTTTTTAAATGTGCAAGAGTTAACTTGAGACCTGAGCGGAATGCGCGCTTCTCTCCCGACCGCTCTCGCCATCGGCGCGTCAGTACCTCGCACTTACGTAACTCGATCAAAGTCTCAAGTAAACTCTGGCTTCTTCTCTCTCTAGGTATGGATTTGTTGCTCAATCTATATAGTCTAGAATAGCACATAGGTTACTTTTGTGGCGGAGAAATGTACGGTTCCCGTGGGATGACGTTAACGCGAGCGAAGCCGCGGGCAAAAACTAGTGAGATTTATATCGATATGAACCAAAATAGCTACATGTGTAATTAATTTATTAGATTTAAAAACAATGATCGAAGTTTATTTCTTAATATAATAGAAGAGTGTGGAAATAAGATAATATTGTGGATAATTGGGATATGGTGAAAAGAGAGAATCGACATAACCAAATAATTAAGTAATGATGTCTAAGGGAGCTCTCAGACGGAAAGCATTCGAGCGTTTTGCTTTCTTTGTATTGTAGAATAGAATACTTTATTCCCATGGCGATTTCTTCTAGGCAACCTTTAGATGGAGTATAAGAACAACAAAGTCGATTGTTGCTAAACCAACACTCGTGCAATAATTTAGTTTTTTGTTTTTGTTTAACATAGCAATTTAATATAGTAGCCATTTCCGATGCCGAGTATTTGCGGCGTTTTAGGGCCCCTGTTAAACAGCAGCTGTACTAGCAGACTTTCTATGGCTGGAAGATGGGACTCCGCTGAGTATCGACGCAAGCGCGTCCCATACTAAGGGCGACCAATCTTCCAGGGCACCGATGACAAACCATCGGGTCTCTTGCCCCTTGCTCGCACCCCGGCATGCAAGAGCCCGACGGATTATGTCATTAAGTGTTGTATGACGTGAAATTCTGCCGACACACGATAAAATTAATGGGAAAAGGACCTCTACCTTGGCCTTCCCATAGCCCTACGCAAGCCCTCCAAAAGTCCGGGCCAGTGGTCTTGAAAGACCATACATTAATAAAACTATATATACTTGTGAAATATGTAATAAGTAAATAAATTTATCACCATATTCCATCATCATCATGCTCTCGTCATCACCATTTGTACAGAACGCTCGGCCGCGTGACCGTTTTCTGTCTGAAAGCGCCCTAATTTCAATTATTTCTTAGTGGAAACTTAGCTCATGTGTGTATAGATTATCTAATTTTAGTTTGTTACAATGATAATTATTGTGTTTTCGAAAGAAATAATCGAATAACTTGCATTTTGAAAATATGTGTTACGACTTATCTTTACAGATAAATAAATTGTAGCAGAGACTTCAATTATTGTAATGTTAAAATAACAGGTTTTTGATAAATGCCTTTGAATTATAGACGGTACTCATATTAAAAAAAACAATTTTTGTCTGTCTGTCTGTCTGGATGTTCCGGCTAATCTTTGAAACGGCGGGACGAATTTTGACGGATCTTTCACTGGCAGATAGCTGATGTTATGAGGAGTAACTTAGGCTATTTTATTTTTGGGTTCCACATAAAAAAACCAGGCGGTTTCATTTTTTTTATCCTGTCGTTTATAGAGCTATTTATAATTTTCAGATATATTGGACCACCGCGAGGAGCCCATCTTGACCTTCTGAAGCTGGCTGCTGCCGGAATCCCTTCGCCCCCGCCCCCTCTTACCCTCCTATGCTATGAATATTGTATTTATTACGACACCACCCTTATAGATATTTAAGAATAACACTATTTCTCTATATGACCATTGTACTGAATATTATAGCAATTTTGTAATGAGCATCACATTGGATGTCTGGACTATGACGTCACTGCTTGTGATTTTTGAGAGGGATATTAGGAACATAAAACAAATTAATGAGAAATAAACATTGATATCATCGAAGAATACTAAGGATTAAATCACCCAGTAATTGTAACACCTTCTGGGTGCGTTCCTTAGTATCTCACGACGCCCAAAATTCTCCGTCTCCCGTTCCACATGGCGACCACGGTTGTTATGGTCGTGGTGAACAGGTAATCAATGACGTCATTATTTTCGATCACACAGTGCTGACAACGACCCATGTCAAAATCTAGGTCGAAATGGGCGTTGAGCATTAATTCTCTCTATCGATTGACATTGAAAAAAGCCGGATCTTCAAATTAACCATTGACACATTTATTTCGTCGTTAATGACATCAACGCTTCATAATCTGTTCCACTAGAGTGTACGACTGTAACGTCCGCAAGCAAGTGGAACGAAAAAGATTATAAGAAAATAAGCTTTATTATATGTATGTTACACAATTACTTTTCGAAGAATTAATGGAGTTATAGCAACAGTGCAATTAACAAGGGAGGTAAAGCGGTCTAAGCTATGGTGGAGGGTATTTCTTATTGCCTTACAAATTTGCGTACAAGTCTGTGTGTGTACTTTTGGTGTCGTTTGTATTATATTGTATTGGCATTTATTGGTGCCAGCTTTCTATATCTTACTGTCCATTCATATGTTAGTAAAAGTGCAATATGTGTAAACCAGGGCTTGAAACGTTATCAATTACCTTTGAAAATAATAGATACTTACGGATATTTTCGAAAAAGGTACTGCCGTACCGGTATATTTTTTACCGTTGGTACCGTTACTTGGTAACTTTTATGATTTTAACGTTATAATATAACGTTAAAAATCGTATGTATAACGTTATACATATCAGTAATTTTTACGTTATTTCAAGCGACGTTGCCAGTTTAAGAATTGGCTTTGGTTACGACTGCGTGTTACTGAAACAATCGATATAACAACTTTAAATATTACGCGCAGTGCTTTTTGATAATCTTTGCGAGTAAAAGAGGGCGACGATGGTATCAAAACATAGTTATAACGTTATATTTTTACTGGTAAAATGGCTAGAAATAACGGTAAGTTTTACAATGATTTATATTTTTTACCGTTATCTGAAATTAGCATAGATAACGATACCACATTTTTACCGGCATTTCAAGCCCTGATATAAGCTGCCTAATTAACTGCCAATAGTTAAATAACAGATAAAATAGGCAAACAAATACACAATTTGTATATCCTCAAGCTAAGCAAGCTACCCTAGTGTCATGGGTAATATATAACAGACAACTCTAGGACTGATCTCAGACATTTAGCCTATACTGCTTACTATGGTCTGGGTGTTTGGGATAGACCAATATCTGTTTTTCTTTTTATATCGCCATTCTTCTGTTGTACATCAGGGAAAGAAATTTTTGTTCTTTCTTTTTCAGAAATACTTATTTTTAATACAATTTTTCTTATACTAATCTTATAACAGTCTAATACATATTTATTATTTATGACCACTATCTGTTATTTAACAGAAAGTTCCTCTAAGGACCTGGCCAAGAATAGAACCCGGATCAAGCAGGCAGAAGTTTAGTCCACTCAACGGTAGAAGCCGTTGGATTGGATAGTCAGATATAGAAACCTACTATTTGTAGAAAACATTCCAAAACATAAATTAGCTGTTTCAATATTTAAGTACAATTTTCTAAGCCGTATACAACTTTATGCCTGTCTTCTTAAGTAATTCTAGAGCCATGGCAGGAAGTAGAAGAATACTAGGTATGATGATTCCAGTGTTTTAAAAAGGTTGCCTTCATGACTAGTTCACTGTGTTCGTTAGATGTCATTATTGATCCCTTTCCAAGCATTTATTTTATTTTTATCAGTTCGATGACGTATCAATTAGTAATGTCCTAAAGCATTACCGACTCGATTTGTTATAAGAATTGTAAAAAAAATCTTTTTACAATTTTTAATATTTTAATGAGTAAATAAGCTATTTAAAACGGCACTACGCTAATTGCAGTATTAATAAGTAGGAACTTTTTACTTGCGAATCGATGACTTTCGATATTTTTACGTATAGTGTAAATCCATGGTTATATGATAGTCTGCGCGTTACATCACTCACAGAACATCACTATTACGTTACTCATAACAATAAAGAACAAGGAGTTTTTGGCGGGAACTGAAAGGAGACGTTGTGCTGTGCAGTTTCATTTTCTAAAAATGTGTAAAATTACTCTAAAATGAACAATAGCTGTAGGATATTGATAGTTTTTGAGTAGTGATTATGTGTTTTGTGAGAAATGTGAACTGTATAGTCAAATGTGGCCTTTTGAGTTGTCACAAGAACTCCGTTGAATGGCACTAGCTGATTACCTGCAATTCAGCTGTGCTACATAGGCTTAAGAAAATGAAGAAACTATTGTAAACCAAAAGATGGCTTAAAGGCCTAGTTGCCAATCCATAAACCTAACTAATAAAACCAGATGACTGGCAAGCTTATCAGACGCGTCCTTTAGTTTGTTTTTGGCTTTAGAGAATAATTGCACGCAGCGCCATCTAGCTAAGTGGGATTTAGATATTTTTCACAGTTAATATTTCTATTCATGAATGGCCATTCGTAGTATTCTTCATTTGTGGCTCATCTATTCAAATTATAAGCTATTTTCAAATCTTTAATTTAAAATTGGTCTCATTAGAGAAGTACAGCGTATAACAGATAGCTAACGTATGTATTGGATGGTTTTATTTAATGTATATTAATTAAATTGTATGTATATCATATATAAATATAGGATAAGAAATCCAACTATATAAATATTCTCAAGACTTATTCTGTATGTTGTTAAGCCATTGTCGTGGATAGAAACACAATTATCTCGATTGACTTCATTTGATACGTAACTTGTTGTAAATCGGTGGAAGAACTCAATTAATATTTTTGCTACATTTACGAAATTTGCAATCCATATAAAAAACTGTCTGAAATTAACATAAACGATTGAAATCTTTTGTAAACCCTGGGTTTTTTGCTTGGTGATCAAAAAGAAGTAAGTCAGATAACATAGCGCATCACCAGTTTTTAAATGACACAATTTACTTCGATGTATCTGTATTTTACGAAATCTTACTAAGAATATTGCAAATGTTTCACAGAAAGCACGTTGTCTGTTTGTTAGGAGAGTTGGGCGTCATATAAAACGTACAAGCCTTTATGATTTTTCACTATTTTGTAGAAAATTAAATAATTATCACATACACTAAAAATGTTTACATCCTTGTATCAGGTGCAAGAGAAATCTTAATTTTTCCCAAACAATATTTCTTAGGAAAATACAAATTCAAAGTTACAACGGTGGAAACCAGATGGCGCTTTTGGTTATAGAAAGAAAGAAAGCAATTGCATAAATAGTACTGAACAAATTAGAAAAAAATTGTGTGGAAGAAAGCATACAACGACACGAATAACATAAGATTTTAGGAAGATATTTGCATAAGGTTCATCCGATTTTAGGGTGGACCCAAAACGGGCATTGTCCTTAACTATATATAAAAATCGATTCGTGTGAGAAAAAATAATTATGTATGATGATTTTCAAGAATTCTATTTACTTAGTTCTTTTTTGAGAAAACGATCTTCTTATGTTGGTTTTAGACAAAATTTATCGTATGAATCATATAAAAATAAGGTAACTAAATGAGTTCAGTTAAATGCAGGCGTTTCTAAACAACAATATCACTTTTCTTTTACATTAAATATTTTAGTTTACGTGTGAACTAAAATATTATTGAATCTTAACGATCGTAGCGCCATCTGTTACTGGAATGTGTAATTAAGAGCGACTCTGGTGCAAAAACAAAGAAGCAATTTCTTCCAAACATCGATAGGGCGGCGCCACTGAGGGTGTCTTTTTATAAATAATTAAATCTTAATTACTTTTATATGCATTCAAATTACGGACATATATTATTATCGCTAATAATAAAAGGTGAATATGCTAACATTGTAATTAAAAACATTCCAATATTATAAGGCAGACTGAAATTTCCGTTTTCTAGTCATAAATTATTACTTATTTATTGTACTTGAGTAGTTATTACATTTAAGATATGTTTTAATTGTTTCTTGGTAGATGCGCAGTACGTCGCACACGTGAGCCTATTAAGTGTAATTGCAGGATGTGATGCACAAACAATGTCTAATTATATTATTACTTCCTTTCAAACAATTTTCTGATATTTAACAGTAGTGTTGATAAGTGTTGTCATCCTACGGATCTACTATTGAATTACTTTAGAGACATTTTGCAAAATTCCTTTTGAACACCGATAAGTGTAATGATATTATTTTAGTTCGTATATTTTCTTCTTTTTTGATGAAGGCTTTGAGAGATCTGTCATTGACAACGATTTTTTTATTGCCGAATCACAACAGTCCAGCTGACGGTCCACCTGATGGAAAGTGGGTACTTGTCGCCTATGAATATTTACAATTAGCCAGGTCCTATATCATAGGGAAGATAGCCATACTACGCGACCTATTTCAAACCCCCCCCCCCCGCTCTCTAGTTTACACGTAGTAATCATTTTTTGCAAACAAGAAGTAAAAACAATATTTTGGTTCATATTTGTCTTAAGCCGTTTAAAAAGTGCTAAACGTTGTGCGTCATGTTTGAATATAGCTCGAAAAATTGCAAGATATCAATCAAGCCCCCAGCCCCGTGATCTAGCGCGGTATTTTGAAAACCCCTCCCTGCATGGGTCACGTAGTATGGGTACGTTCCTTTACCGACCATTTGCCTTACTATCAGTTAAAATTTGATATACAAGTACATAATGTCAAATTTTACCGAAAAATATTTAACCGATAGTAGGACAAGTGAATGAATAGTAAGATCTAGAAATCGGCCAAATATCATCGGTGGGAAGTGGGCAGCGTGAGTACAGACTTAATCAAAATATAAGCTGATACTCGCGCTGCCCATATTCCTGCTTGCTGCCACGGAAACGGTAATATAAGGGAAATATTTATATCTTTTTGTCAATTTTTTTTACATTCCGTTCTAAGACTTCTCGCACTAAACTATTAAAAAAAAAAACTGAAATAGACTATATAAACGGTGGAGAACACGATGCAATTTTTATAAGTTTCTTATATGTTTGTCTGTTTCTTCGCATTCACGTACAAACTGCTGGGCTGATTTCGATGTTGTTTTCGGTGCTCGACAGATAATTCATAAACTCGGCGCTACTTTTTATCCTGGGAATCCCGCGGGAATAATTCTGGGAGCGGTTTGTTGTTCGGCTGCGTAAAATTAGTTGATTCCGACGGATGCGAAGTTTTGTTATCCGGGAATCCTGCGGGCATTGCAAGTCGAGCGTAGACGAGGTCACTGTAATATCCTAGTTTATTATATAAAACCTTGTTTGTTCTTGTACACAAAGAGGTTTAATAAATACAATATTGTTTATGGATTTGGGTTCCTCTGCGGGGCAACCGCGTGACTTGGATTTGCGTAGCATATCGTGCACAAGAATTGATAAACCTTTGAACCTCGGAAGAATATTTCGTTATGGTTATGGCAACAGATTAATTATTTTTATATTGTAATGAGTATGTTCATAATAATAATAAATACACGTAGCTAGATCACTATGAGGAAGAAAATGGTGTTTCAGAAATTCAAACGGAATAACTAAGTTTCTGCAGTGTTCAGATTGAATCAATTAAAGGATTTAAGTTTATGTTCATTATGGATCACTTTCGTTGAGTCAGTCAAATTGAAAAACAGAAATGAATCGTCTAATATCGGCTGTGCTAATATGGGTTAGCTTTTAAAATGTGTTTTTTTGTACTAGTTTTTGCAAATCTGTGGACATTATACATACATAAAATTAAATTGAATACACCAAACATACATGTTATTAAGCATTAAAAACTTGCACAGGACATACACAAAATGACTATGAAATAATGTTAGTAAAAGAAATGCATTGATTTTACATTGTCAATATATACCTATATCAATATAATAACCATCTCGATTTTGACAGCTTCAACTGTCATTATGACGCCTCTATCTGTCATTCATAAGCTGCTGAATGTTAGACCTCGTTTTTATTCAAATATATCGTTTTAATGCAATTTATCAGTAAATTGTCGCGTATTTCGGTTAAATTGGATACTTTAATCCAAATAAAAAACTCAAAATTTGCTTATTAAAGGAATTAAAAAGCAAATTTTGAGTACTTAGCCTAAAATGTGCTTGAACATGATAAACTTATGATTTTGTAGACATGAAGTACAATATTTTGAGTTTTGCAGTACTTTGAAAACAATTGTACGATTTTTACTTGTTTATTTATTATGATTAACGGTATAACACATTTATAAAATAAAATGTCAATAATTATTTAATTTAGTTTTAAGTTAATTTGTCTAGTCAGGATTAAATGATCGGGGTGTGATATTGTATGGTTTGACTGAATAAATATAATATTGTGATCGAAGATATGTGTATTCATGGAGACCACCTCTTTTTTGTTTCTCATTGACTAGAATTTTAAGTGAACTTTGAACGTGCCACGTCTCATAAGGCGAGTAATGGCCTGGATCCCAACTCCGTTGTTACAATCTCGCCAAAATCGCCGGGCACTATCGTTTCAATCGTGGGTTTGCCTGATTTCGGTATTCTGTTAATTCTAATGGCGTGCCCAGCCACTCTATTTTATTAATATTTATAAGCGAGATCTCGCGAAATAATTTTCAGAAATTTTGGTAGCTTTGCATATTTGCATTTCATTTCGGGTAATACTATTTTTTTTATTATTATTTTGCCTCGACGATATCGAGAATATTATTGTCGATATAGCAGATTACGAATTTTGACACTAAAGCAATAGAATCGTCTTTGAATACTTCGCAGTGCCAAGATATTGAAATAGCAGAATTGAGACTCTGGTCTTATTATTTTTTATAGCTTGAGTACTGGAAAGCGGTTAACGTCCGCATATGGACGTTTGCGACACCAAATATGTCAGCAATGCGCCGCAGGTACCGAAAGGATTATATGACATCCTTTTTTGAAAAACTCCATTTCATGGCGCTATGGGAAACCTCAGCTTGGAGCTCGTCTACGTTCTAGAGAGCCGTTGCATACATGAGCGAATTTATGCAACGTACCGTACCACTGGTTGGAATTTAACATGAACACCATATAGGTAATATTCAGTAATGCTAAACAAATGGATAGTAAAACACAAAAACCCGACGTATAAGAACTGTAAGCCAGGTGGTAGGGTATTTACCCGTCTGGATGGCTACCAATCCTGGTCTAGGGTATGCCGCCATAACAACCTTGAGTTGTGTTCCGGCATTAATGGCCAAATTCCACTCTTCTTTAACAGAACAGCAGCGCATTTTTAACACCTTAGGTGTCAATAAATGTCAGTAGGCGATGGTAACCGCTTTCCATCAGGTGGGCGGCCTGCCTGTCTGCTGAACTCGCCTTATTAAAAAAGACGTTATTTGATTTGATTTATTCGTCGTCTTTAAGACTTCAACAATATATGAAATAAAAAATAAATATTTGTGTTGAAATTGAAATAGTACTTAATTATACTGTGTAATAAGCACAAATAATTAGACCTACTTAAAATTCTGAAACTACTAATTAAAGCAGACATGTAACTTGTATTTTGCTAATGCAATATAGTTATATAAATTACATGTCTTTGTTAATAAAGACCTTGTATTAAATTCGTAGTAGTGTTGACAAATGCTGCGTTTCTCATCACGTTCGTTGACATGTGTTATTGTAATTTGGGGCCAATTGATGTCCCCCATTACGGTTCAATGTAGTTAAATTGTTTATTATTAATAAACTACTCAACACTAATGTTGAGTTTCAGTAGAAAAGTTTCTTTAGTTTATTGGCTTTATGAAATCCAACTTTGTTTTGTTACACCCTAGTACTGCGTTGTTAATACTTTCAAAAAAATATGGTATTTGCATACATAGAAATGTATTTTTCTTTTTTTTTGAAGTGATAACTTCTTATGGGAGGGTAAACCGCTTCGTTACGTAACGCGTTACGGCGCCAGTCTATCTAGCTTTCTTTTCCCTTTTTTTTTATTGCCTTAAGTGGGCAAACAGGCAGACGCCCCACCTGATGAAAAGTGGTTACCGTCGCCTATGGACGTTTGCAACACCAGGGTGTCGCCAACGCGTTGCCGACCTCTATGAAATTTTATAACGCCCTTCTTAAAGAACCCATGTCATAGCGCAAAGGGAAAACCGGCGGGAAGTTCCTCCAGATCATTGTTGTACGTCCCTCTCGTTATCACTTTTGTCGGGCGTCTCGAGACGCACACTGTCTTTTATTTTTGATATCATACATTGCTTTATAATGCACATCGTTGCCATTAGAGCAGGACCTTGTAGGTATATTTTATTCAACAATATTGATACATTTTGATAAAAAAATAACGACATACTTTTGTTATTACAAAGTCTGCTTTGACGCCAGCGATATGTGATTTAAATTATTTATTTTCATACAGTCCATTTATATGTATTTTGAAAAATATCGTATGACCCTTCGTTGGTCTGTTTTAGTAAAACACTTCGTAAATAAGAGATGGCGGTGTAAACAAATCCAACATTATCTATATGCCGCGATGGCGCAGTAACTAATTAAGTGATCGGAAGCATATTACAAAGTTCCTGTCAATAATATCGAGCCTAGGCCTGCCAGGCATAACACTAGCCTCGGCTACCGATGGGTAATCAATCAACAGCGATTTCAAAAAATTAACCAATCGGCTAGTTGCGGTTCAATAGCCGGCTAAAATGTTAATTATGTTAATACAAGACGAATCATGTACTAATCATTTATTTATAACTTCTATTGATATCCATGTTCCTGACAAAATAAATCATTTCATATCAAAAAATCAGCTGATGGCTATTTGGCTAATGGGTGAATGACTCGCTAACTGAGAGCTGACACCTAAGCCATAAATTGTCAAGATTTGTTTTTATTCGACACCAAGCCAGCTGACGAGTTTGATAGACTACTCAGCTGTGGCTATTTGGGAATAACCGTGATTTAGCTGGTTTTTACAAAAGCAACCTATTTCTAGCCTCAACTAGAAGATCTTTATGGTGAAGGAGAATTCCATGCCGCTCTTCCAACCTCGTGGGCATGGTGACTTTGTGCAGTGCCTAAATCTTCATAGCAGCATCTAAAACTCTACGGCAATGAAGGTCTTAAATCAATATGACACCAAAACAGTTAGGAAGTGATTACTCAAGTAACATAAGTCTTAATATCCGGAATGCCGGCGTGCGGTGGGCGGCGACAGGAATGCGCCACGCGCGTGCCGCGCGGCGTATGCGCAGCTCGACTTATAGGGCGGGGGGAATCTTTGACACGATCTCACTTCTAGCTATTTAGTTATAAAGTGTTTATTTTTGTTCAATCAACCTGCTCTCTTCTAACTAGTCGTTACTTTTTCTATATCTTTCTTTCCTCTTTTCATTTAACTTTCACTAAACGTTTACATAATGTAATTGGTAACACGTGTTGATCATTACTAAGTAATATACTTTAACCTAATTTCTTTAATTATTATAATTTTATATCGCGTGGATCAGAGTACCAATAGATAAAACTCAGTTTTCAGCTTTAATAGCCCAACATTAGGCTTTTCCATTTTAAGAAAAGACGTTACAGTTAGTATATATGTTACCTTTGCACGAGTTGTTAAGTTTCATACATCGGCAATATCGTGTAAATGTTTTCATGTATTCCTTATCGTTTTGCACATGGCATTATAACGATGCGTACCATGCAGATCTCGACCACGAGATTCAGGTGTCGTTAGTAACTGACTAAAACACAACTCTAAAGCTTCATTTGATATTATTTAATTTGATATACAAAAGAATAAAATGCAATCCCTCCCCCAACTCTTGAAAATTGAAAGGATTTTAACTGGTTTAGAATCCTAATACTATGAATAAATTAGTGTGGATGTCGTCTGCACTAGTGCGGATGCGGCCATTTGTCTGCCAGGAGCCACCGCTGTCCGCGCCTCATTACGAATCCGGCGCGCAGCTCCTGCGAGGTGAGTGCACTTGCTTCTATTATTTTTGTCTGTAGGACATTATTTAACTGAAGACAAATCATAAAACACTGTAACGATTATTTATTTGACTTTGTGTTTTTATCAATTTAATAGAATCATTTTTATCCTATGAAACTAATCAATAATTGTACTATAACAGTTGGTTATAACTAAGCGCTTTGCGTCCAATGCGCACCCGCAAGAGATGGATTTCACTGTCCGAGTCTATTTTCTCGATACCTACAACCTGGGTGTCTTCAAGTCCCGTGTGAAAAGGTACCTTTTAGGTATTCTCCATATCTCCTCTCAACATCAAGCGAGATCATGGTCAAAACGAACCTACATTACCTATACTTCCTACAATAAACAAGCCCAATCTACAACTAATAAGTCGAACTATTTAAACTCTGCTCCGGAAAATAGTATTCTTCTTCGAATTTTAAGAACTAAACATACTTATATGTAACACCTCTTAAAATGGAACGTTATAAAAGATTTTTGAAGACGCAAACATATGTAAGGGAGCTTATTGTATCTATATATATAACACAAAATCGTATTAGTTACACCATTTATAACTCAAAAATGGCTGGATCGATTTTTATGATTTTTGTGTTTTTGGGATTGTCTTCGTCCGGAATAGGATAATAAATATTAAAATATGATATTCATCAATAAAAAAATTATAATTAAAAAACATCAGTCTAGCCATTAATTTGCTATAATCTTTCCCGGCCAATTTCGGCAATGATGACGGCATTTAAGCTCATTTTCATTTGTCTGATTTTGTTGAATTATTTTTGTGTGTGTTCAAGTGGGTCCCGGGATGGTTTAGATTCAAATTTGAACCAGGTAGATGGCGCTGCAATCGGGTTCCAGGATTTAGGCGAAATCATTTTTGTGTGTGTTCAAGTGGTCCCGGGATGGTTTAGATTCAAATTTGAACCAGGTAGATGGCGCTGCAATCGGTTTCAGATTTAGGCGAAATCATTTTTGTGTGTGTTCAAATGGATCCCAGGATGTTTTAGATTTACGATTGGAACCGGTAGGTTGCGCCGCTGAACACCTCTTTAGCGGTGGGACCGATTTTGATGAAACTTTTTGTGTTTTTTTCAAGTAGATTCGAAAATTAACAATGGTCCCGGTTGGTGGCGCTGCAATCGGTTTCTAGATTTTTATTCTTAAGGGCAAGACAACGTCTGTCGGTTACAGCTAGTTTAATGTAAAGATGACCAATTTCTCATGAAATCAATCAGTTACAAACAAACTTTGATAGAAGTAAAGCAAACTTTGGCCATTACCGCACAAAGTATAAAGTTACAATGTTATTAGGTCGGCAGGGGGTGTGCCAGTTACCCCGTCTGCGTTGGGTTTACGCCCTTGACCCTTGAGGTCGTGACGTCACTGCAATTAGGCCCAACCCCTGCGCTATTTCGGCCGAATGCCATGCCACCTCATTCCACAACAATACTTGAATGTCTATGCGTGATTTTATTCTGAGCTTGTGAAATGCTACGACTTTACACGCGGCGTCGCTCTTGTTAATTTTGGAACTATGTGTCGAGAAAAATATAATTGTGCATATCTTCATATTAAAACTATATGCTAAATTTCACGATAATCGGTTCATTCGAAAGGCTGTATAGAATGAACAAACAGATTCACTGTCTAATTTATACATTGGTAAGGAATCGGTAGAATTGTATTTTTATAGAATAGGAGGTACCTAAACCAATAGACTATAAGTCGTGCGTAGATGGTTTGCCGATGATCGCCCCTCCCGCTCCTTACGACTGGGCCCGGGGCTTATCTAAGTAGTACTAAGAACTAGATGACCGCGGGTCGTCGTTGTGAGAGGCGGGAGGTGTTGTTACCGGCAAACTTGGGCATGACATATCATTATCAAAATTTGGTTATATTATACTGAATCTTAAACTAGGACGTGTGCAGCTTGTGGACTTATACAACTCTTGGAAATCAACCGTTGTGTTGAAGGTAAAATGGAAAGGCATGACAAAAGAAGAATGGCAAAGGGGATGGTCATCCGATTCCCCTCATGGTTTGTGAACATAACCTCAACCTCTTATACGTGCAGGAATGGAGAAAGAATAAAATTCTTGCGGCATCGCAAGAGGTGATAGAACAACCTACAGCCAGGTGGGTATTTGCTCGTCTGGATGGCTATCGCTCCCAATCTAAGGTATGTTGCCATAACAACTATGAGATATATTCCGGCACTAGGGACCATGTTCCAATCCGCCCTTCAAAGCCGGCACCTAATTGGTAGCACCTTTGATAATGTCCATAGGCTATGCTAACCGCTTCCCATGCTATCAATCATGCGCAAAGCTGTTCGCAGTGTCTGATGGCTGCTCCACATTGTCACGAGAAAAACACACAAAACGTGGATGCTTTCGCCTAGTCCTCTGATTGCGGGTCTTCTGCTTCGAGTAAGAACGCAACAAGAGCCATCTCTTTCGAGGCTAGTATCTCCACGGAGTTAAAATTCTCCATAGATGACGATAACTGCTTTACAGGAGATAGGCTGTCAGCTTGTCTCCAGCAATAGAAATTTGTAGGGAAATGAGCCTAGACCCAACGAAGAATACTTATATTAATTGATTCTAGGTTCACGTCACCCTTGCTTTTTTCGCAATATTCTCCCATGAAGTGAGGAGCGCACATCACATAACAGGCATCACTGCTTGGTTAATTTTAACACAATTTTGTGTAATAAAACCGATTAGCATTTGGAGCGCTGAGGTCGGCCCAGGACATTTGACCCTTTATCATTGTAGTTCACTGCGCGCTGATAACGTGACACATTCTGCTGGAAGTTGCCGTCCGTCGTGGTGGTGAGTTTCATCTACAATATTATAAAAATCTAAACATGCCGTGATGATACTGTGTCTGTCTGTATTGAAGCTATTAAAAACCCAACTGGAATAGGCTATATAAACGATGGAGAACACGAAGCATTTTTTTAGATTACTGGTCTCTTTGTTGTTTGGTCTATTTGTTCCAGATTCACGTGAAATCTACTGGACCGATTTCAATTTGGTTTTCGCTGGTCAATGACAAATTAAAACCTTTCTGGGAACTATTTGAAATGGCCATATAAAAAAAATTAATTCCAATGTGCTTTTTTCAGTGATCGATAGTAAATTTTATGTAATAAAATGTGTGATATTCTTATACCACACATTTTTCCCATGGGAATTTTTCCGGGAGCGGTTTGTAGTTGTTCTGGTGTATAAAAATGAGCTTATTCTAGAACAATTTTCAATACAATGATAGCTAACATTCTTTTTTAAATGTTGTGGTACTGTGTCCTGGAAAGTCCACGGGAATATCAGGACAAGCGTGGAATATCTAGGATATGCCCGCAACATCGTCAAGAAAATAAGTCTGTAAGGTTATTACTGTAAGATAAATTTTACGTAATTACGTAAAAACTACGTTTTAACGGTTTTAATTGCGACTTTTTATTAATCAAATAAAAAGTAATAACACGCTTTTATTATTATTATTTTAACTTCGACATCTTGGCCACTTTTCAGTAGCCGTGATCACGGAAGACATAAATGTTAAAACCGTTGAATTCTAGTTTTAATTATGGAAAAATTATCTTGTAGTAATAACGTTCAAAATTTGTCATCAGTTAACTAATATACATATATATAATGACTATTTATAAAATCGCGGAAATTTAGAATATAGTATAAATGTTCCGTTAAAACAGAAAAAGAAAGATAACAAGAAAAAACTTTGTTTGGCCAATCGTAAGTATTATTTCTTTCTTTTGCAAGTCGTTTCTCTGAGCAGGAGACAGTAAGCCCCAAAAAATGGGTGCATTTGGAGTTGCGGTGTTTTTGGCTGCTTTGACCATAGCCTTGGGCTGCGACTTGGTGCCCAAGCAGGCGGCGGCCCCCAAGTCCCCAGGGGACAACTTCTACCGGCTACTGATCAACGGGGAAGTGGAACGATACGCGCCGGGGGAGAGATACGTTGGTAAGCCTAACCATTTAACCTCTGCTTATTGTCCCTGCAAATTGCTAATGCACTGGTACCTTGTCAAATTAACATTCACGTGACGTCATCCGCAACTCGATATGTACGCGTACTCGCCGGCAAGTGATGCTAACGATACTGAGTCTTCGGCTACGGTTACGTTACCAAAATGGCGGCCAGGCGCATTAGCAATTTGTGGGGCTAATACTCAAGTTAAGTACAGCTAAGTTCGAACAGCAATTATTCAAGCGGCTTAGTATGTTGTACATCGTTATTACTTACCTACTTCTTATGTAATTTAACAAGTTAAGTAAGTTGGAAGAATAGATAGAATAGATTTAGACTTATTTACTAACTTACTTACTTACTTGACTTAGATTTATTTTAGTATTGTTTAGCGCGTATTTGGTTAAGTTCTATTCAAACTTGGCTTTATCAGTTTGAGTACCTTATATCTATACCAAAGAGTATATTGAATATATGGAAAATCTATATACATTTTTTTATTGTTTTTTACATTATTTTTTATTATCTAATTTATTTAGGGGCTTTTAGTGATAATGTCACCATGTCAGCCCCATCTTACCCTAATCATACAATTCCACAAATCTATTGTTTGTTTGTTTAATTTTTTTTTACTGTTACATGTGGAGGCTTATTAATAGCTACTCTTAATCTAGTTATTTCTAATTATTATTAATGATAGCTGTTAGCCCCCCAGATAAAATAAAATTATAATAGGTAATCAAATACATGAGAAAACAGTCTAACAACATTTACGTGTCTGTGTCTCAGGATGTAGAAATGTTTAGTAAATTGCAATAATCTACACATCTAAAACAAAGCTTCTACATCGTGTAGTGATTCCGCTAGAAGGTAAAAAAACGGTATATAAGAATATGGCAGTGATTTTGGCGTCCTTTTCTCATATTCTCGCCAAGTTAAGCGTTCATTATTAAAAAAAAATAACTGCTTCAAAAATTTCACACAATTCTAGTTTGATGTATTATGTTACATTTCCGATATGTAGGAGGATTTAGCAGAAACAGTAAAATATAAGTTATCAACGGATCGTATTTCTGAGAATGTTCATACATTGTATGTAATACTGTAGTCGTACGTTGCTGTGTAAACGATCAATATTATCTTCGTTATCATTACCATTAACTCCATTAATTCTTCAAAGTTATCTGTAACATACTTCTGTAAAAAGTTATAAAAAAGAACTTGACATATATATTATAAATAGATAAATAGAATAAGTAATATAAAGATAAACAATATTTAGTTAGACGTGTTGCTGGGGAGTTTCTTGCCGCTTCTTCTCCTTAACAGCAGTAACTCGTTGCGAAGTGTACATAGACATGTTAGTAAAATTAAATTTTAACCTATATGTATGACCTTCAAAAAGTGTTCTCCAGTGGAAGTTATTTGAATAAAAACTTTTGAATTTGAATACCATGAGTTATACGTAATACTATGTTGTTTAATTGTTGAATTTAAAAATAAACCATTTTTAATTGTATCAATGTCATAAATGCTTCTGATGGGGATGAACTCAGAGGGATAGCTTAATTAGGTCTCCAAGTTTCATAAATTAAAAACGACGAAGTACATCGAATAGTTGGTATTTTCTAATGTTTCCTAATCGCCATTTTGGACTTCTTTAAGAGCCACCTGATGCTGCCAAAAGTTAGTACTTGTAACTGAATGTTGTTATTAAGATTTATTGTATTAACCGCATATATTGTAGCATGATATGTGTACCCATACGTGTTGCTGGGAGGTTTTTTGCCGCTTCTAGTTGAATAGTAATATCACGTTGCGAAGCAACTTTATTTTATTTTTATTTGTATGATCTTCAGTTGGGTCTGAATGAGGATCGACTACTTACGTCCAGCAGTGGGCGATGATAGTCTGACGACGATGCATGTCCTTCAGTTCTCTAGTGGAAATTAGTTTGAATAACACTTTTGAATTTGAATCTGTTATCATGAACGTCGATACGTTTTCCAGTGACCCTGGTCGGCTCCAGAACACACGATGTAGTCCAGCAGTTCACCAGGTTCCAGCTAGCTCTTGATCCTCTGGACCCTGCAGCGCTCAGGGCCCCCAGTAAACAAGGTCAATTCCAACTCTTCGCCGACACTCTAACCAAATTCGACGAAGAATGTACGAACTCTGTCTCGAAGCCGATGACCTCCCAAGACAGAGGTTCAGGTCATGTGGAAGGCGCCGGCTGCCGGTTCCGGATGTGTTTTACTGAAGTAAGATTTTCCTGTATTGCTTTTTACGTGAGTGCCAAGGAAGGGTTATGTTTTTCGCGCGTATTTCTTTATTATTACGAGGTAATATACGAATCTTTCAAACGACTTGATGCATTGCGACTAAACTTAATGCGGGTATTTAACTTAGACTTTCAGCCCACAATATATGCGGTAACCGAAGTAGAGCTGACTTTGTTTATAGTTTATTTTAATTAGTTTATCCCCACAACCCGTATTATCTCAAAGATCGCTTTTTAATTCATTTCTCCCTCTCACAATTTACAGCCTTCTAGACTTAATACTTCCAAACATCGGTTTTTTAAAAAGCGGTCAGCAAGACCGCTTTTTAAAAAACTGGGTATACTCACCCTACCGAGTATACTGATTTATCAAGTTGCGGTGTATTTGTGACTTAATGTTCATACCTATGCCAAGCATAGTGACGTGCTTATGCACTTTACTCGGCATAGGAATGACATGAGTAACATAAAACACAGACTTGAGAAATCGGGGAGATTGACGCATGTCATGGGACCGCTAATATATAATAAACTACCAAGTAGGATAACGGAGTCATCATCCGTCAGCTTATTTAAAACACGGCTCAAAAAATGGTTAGTCGAGCACACCTTCTATAATCATGAGGAGTCATATCCTATAATTTGATATAATTTTAATTTTAGTATTAACTGATTTAGAAATTGACGTGTAACTTTGTTATGAATAAATGATTGCTGATTTCATCATTCATCTTTTTTCAATAATTCTTTTACTGCACAAGATACTCGACTCTGTTACTGTTAGACAAGCTAAATCAATAACAATATTTTAGAACTTGATATAGCATTACCTGCAACGTGGTGATGTTTGATATTTTTATGTGTTTGTACATACGTATATTGTCGTATATGTATATAATATTAATAGATGTATTTATCTATTAAGTAAAATATTTACTTATGTAATATTTTATATACTTACTATTATGTTTATTATTGAATAAAATATAATGTTAATTGCAAGTCGTATAATATGCGACCTTGACAAATTCAATCTGTTCTATTTCTGCCACGGGTTGTCTGGAAGAGATCGCTTCTTAGCGAAAAGACCGCCCATTGTGCACATTAAATAATGTTTTTATTGAATACGTTTATGTGGTTTTTGAATGGTATACAACAATAAAGTGTTATCTCTCTCTCTCTCCTCTGGATTAATGAAAATCAGCCTTTACAGTTTGCATACATTTAAAAATTAAACTTCATCTTCTGTTAAGTTAATAATAACAGCATATACTTTGGCGTTAATATTTTTGATTAGATACATTAACGAATGTGTTCAGGGCGATGGTGTACGAGAACTCAAGCCGGTGGTTTGCTGAGGACGGGCAGCTCACGAAGCGGATCTGCGAGGACACGTCGCTCTCGAGGCCCGACTGCTGCGCCTGCGACGACGCCAAGTACAAGGCGAGTCACACTCCACCACCGCACCGATCGGGAGCCATCCACAAATTACTCCCCCGTCCTTGTCACATACGTGAGACTCCTGCCTCCCTAATGTAATATCACAGATTTTGCAATTTTATATAATTTACGCTCGTTTCCCTTTGGGGTAGGTAGAGACGATGGATCTCCACTTGCTACGATTCTGACAACACCACTTGCTTCATCAACTTTTATTAATCTTTTCATACATACACGCTTATTTAAACTGTATGGAAACTTACAAGCCAATAGATGGCGCTGTGCAGTAACTGAGGTCGCAAACGTTTCCATCAGACAGGTTGTCTTCCTGTCTGCTGAACCTATGGTATAAAAATAGTGATAAAAATCACACACACACCGATTTCACAGAGTACATTAAAACCGATTCTTCCACATCAAGATTTACAATCAACTTGGATTCGATAACATATTATAAAATAAAACTACGTTTAACGGTTTTAACCGCGGTAATTTATTTGATTTTGGTTATTCCGACGTTTCGGCCGCTTTTCAGTGGCCGTGGTCACGGGCGACAAAGATGACAATTGTCGACGAGTATTGTTAAAGTTTTATATAGCCTACCGCCAACTTGTTCATTTTAATTATTTAGTTTTAATTTTATTTATGGTTATTATTTACTTTATGGGAGCCTAATCTAAATTACCACCGCTTCGCAACATATTGTAGCTCGAAGTGAAGAAGCTGCGCAAGAAACTCTTCGGCAAACATGCCTAGCTCTAAAAACCTTAAAAACCGTTAAAACGTAGTTTTATTATGTATACAAAGTCACGAAAACTTAAGAAAATATTATCGAAACCACATTATCAAGAAAATTGTAATAAAGTGTAACACATTTATTTTAGATGGTATTCGAGGGTCTTTGGTCACCCCAAACTCACCCAAAGGACTTCCCGACCCAGGCGATGTGGCTCACACACTTCTCGGACGTGATCGGCGCCACCCACCCCAGAAATTTCACCTTTTGGGGGGAAGGAGAGGTCGCCACCGATGGATTCAGGTAATTACCATTATTATGACTGATTTAACAATTTAAGGATCACCACGTTACAACAACTCATTTATAAAGGTTTACAAGTAAGGATTAACATTGCAATGTAGAAACTAATTATGGGTGAACATTAATGAAGTCTTAGTAGCTTAGTAGTTAACGCTTTCGCGACACGAACATGCTCGGACACATAACCTTACCGGTGAAATATGCCACTTATACTGTTTCTAAGCGTTTACTTTACTTTTGACGTTTGCAAATCTATAAAGTTACTTAGTTTGTGATATTAAAACCCACATGTGACAAATGAGATAATTGTCCTACTTTCGCACAGACTATTGAATCATTGACCTGATACCAGCGTCACCTATCGTGTCCAATGATTGTGTCTCTAAACCATTATAGAATCCACCAGTTTAGGAGGAATTCAGTCACATATACACGCACAGAAGAATTTTATATATAAAAATTTGAATTCTAAATTTTAACATTTTTTTTAATTACTTTTTCTTAGTCCTCCTGCGTCAGTAATCGTAATTAGTAATAACTTTCATCATAATAGTAACTTTATATTATTAAAATATAACTTTTAGAAATTAAATACCGAAACAGATTTAAAATATTATGCTTGCTGTAAATAAAGTAATTAAGTGATTTGACAAAGCCATTGTGGAATTTTCAGCAAAAATATTTATCTACGTCATAAATTTTCATGAATTATTTTGTTTGTTAAGTTGTTATAACTTCAAAATACTTCTCATACAAATGCAAAGCATACCTTTCGTGAAAGTTCCAACAATCCATTATAAAAATGTAAATGGTTCATATTGTTACGAATTTATAGGGGATTTGTAATATGTAAATTCAAAAATGCTATTGTAATTATTATCACAAACTTTATTAGAAGTATACACACGTAATTCACTTCTCTTACAGTTATAGACAACAAAAGCAAACCGTAGGGTAGAAAATCATTGTCACATAAATCAAAGTTTTTCGTCATAAGATACTCGCTTCGAAAGGGCACTATATAACGTCTTGTTCGCAATCAGAACACGACTGGCGCATTTCCCGACTGACTGACCCTCATCCGTTTGTAAATAAGCTATGGTTTCCTAGTAACATAACACCCAATGGTTCTTGAAATCGTTAAATGGTCAGCTTAATGGCTTCCAAGAATTCGCATCAAATACCAACTGAGGAAAGAAGATTTTATGACTTCTTACGGCGGCGTGAACAAAGAGATGAGCGCGAACAATAGATCACTCAAATTCAAAGGGATAATAAGACACCTGCAAAAGATTAGTATCGTCTTGTAACAATATTTTCAGGTCCTTGGCTGAATGGGGTTCCGTGGGGTTATTGGAGCGCGAATTGCGTCAGAAGGGAGGGTTGCTGCGGTCGATAGTCAAGGCCCAGGGTCTCTGGCACCCAAGGGTCAACTCTAACACCACCTCCGCTTTCAGCGTAGACAGGAAGAGACATTTGTTGTCTTTAGCATCAATGTTTGGTAAGAAATCAAGATTTTGGAAAATTAAATTGCGAAATGAGTTAAACCGGAATATTTATTTAGTACTATTCCATATTAAAATAAACATGTTTTAATCAACATATTTGTAAACGAGTGAAATATTTGATTTGTTTTTAATTATTATCGCAGATTTTGGTTTCTTGGTTCTCTTCACTGTTTGCATAATATCTATACAGATAAATCAATAACATTGAAGTGTCCGTTTGTTATGTCAAGTTATAGCTTTTTACAAAATTTCTACATATATAAAAAACAATTCTTTTTGTCTGTCTGGATGGCTAATTTCTGAAACGGCTAGACCGATAACTAATGTTATAAGGAGTAACATAGGCTACTATTTTATACTTTTTCTTTCGGGTTCCGCGAAAAAAAATCCATGCAGACGAAGCTGCGGGCACAGCAAGTTACAATATAAACTACAGGGATCTACATTTTCCATAAAACACCATAAAAACTTATACTTTCTTGTGCATTTGATTAGGTGTTGAAATCTCCAAAACAGTATTTATTACTTTGGTGTGGCATAGTACTGGCCACCAATACTAAATATTTGAATTTGGAACATAGATGTTTCATTGTTTTTTATCTGTATATTTTTTCCCTCCATTGCTATTAATTTTTACGGAGTGACTATTTGTACGGGTACTGGATGATTAGCTTATTTTTTATTTGTACGGGTATTAAATTAAGAATAAATTGGATGATTAGCTTGTTTTTTAATTAGGGGTTAGGTTTTTTTTAATCACAAAATAAAAATAAATAAATAAATTCTAAAATGAGGGTGGGGTATAGATTTATTTATTATGAACAAATCCGAACATTTTTAATATAGGTTAGAAGGCTAAGCCTTCGTGGTTAATTTTTTTTATACATACATACATAACTTCACGCCAGGTCCCTTACGGGGTAGGCACGAACAACAGAGCGCCATTTAGGCTTATTCTTACACACCTCACTTGCTTCTTTGATATTCATAGTTCTTGTCATGCACGCTCGTCTGTTCTTAAGGCTCCTGACATCACCTTCTGCTAGTACACGATCAATTTGATCACGGAAGGTGTGTCGTGGCCTTCCGTGACTTCTGCATCCATCCACTTTTGCATTGTATATCTGTTTAGTCATTCTTTCATCATACATTCTTTCCACATGCCCGAACCACCGGAGCATTCCTTTCCTTACCTTCACCCCGACACTCTCTTTCAGACCAACTCTCTTTCTTACTTCGGTATTACGAACGCGGTCCGCGAGCGTCGCTCCGCAGATTTTGCGCAGTGCTCGCATCTCGACCGCGTTTACTCTACTTTCGTGCTCTGTATTCCATACCCAACTCTCGCTTCCATACGTGAGCGTAGGTACCAGCTCCGCGTTGTGTATGGCAAGCTGGGCCTTCTGGCTGAGGTTCTTAGCGCCTAGAAGTTTACCTAACGCTCCATTCACACTATTCCCCAAATTCACTCATCTTTCTATATCAGCGGTGTACCTTCCATCCCTGCTAAAAGCACATCCGAGATATACAAACTCATTCACTTGTTCCAGCATAACATCATCGACCATTATCCTTGCATTCGTTCTGGTTGTTTCTCTTTCAAACACCATCACCTTTGTTTTCTTCGCATTCAAACGTAAGCCTCTCGCCTGACAGTCATCTTTCATCATTGTGACTAGTGTTTGCAGTTCTGATGGCGATTCGGCTAAAAGCACGGCATCATCCGCATAAAGCAAGCTGCTAACAACTAGATCACCCATCCGCACCCCAACATCCATCAATCTTAATCTCTGGAGACAATTGTCCAGATATAGGACAAACAGCAAAGCCGACAGCACGCAGCCCTGCCGGACGCCAATATTGACGTCAAACCAGGGCGACAGGCTGCCGTCCACCCGCACGCATGCCATACAGTCCTCGTAAGTGGACTGTACAGCACGCAGCAAATGGCCATCAATCCCATATCCGGGCAATATGTCCCAGAGGTCCTTCCGCACAACCCTGTCAAATGCTTTCTCTAGATCCACAAAACCGCAGAAAACCTTCCGGCCCGTAGCCAGCTGCTTCTCCACGATATTGCGGAGCGAGAAAACTTGATCCATACATCCCCTTCCATTTCTGAAGCCTCCTTGTGCATCCCACAGTAATCCATCGGATACCACTCTCATTCTCCTTTCAACAATTTTCGCATACACTTTAGATGCTGTGCTGATCAAACTGATGGCCCTGTAGCTGGCGCACTCCATACGTGACCCCTTGCCTTTATGCAAGGGCACGATGACAGCGCGCCTCCAGTCGTTGGGAACCTTTCCCGTCCTTCAGCACAAGTTGCATAAGGACAGGAAAGCGTCCCGGACGCAGGGGCCACCATATTTGATCATCTCAGCAGACACACTATCGATTCCTGCTGCCTTTCCATTTTTCAGACTTCTTATCGACCATTCGATCTCTTCCAAAGTGATCTCGGATGCTGACTCCTCGAAGTCAGTCACAGACTCAGTCGTGGTGCCAGCATCCGGGATAGTATCATACATTTCTCTAAAATATTCACTCCATCGCGCTAAAACCTCTTGTGGGTTAGCAAGAATGTCCCCTGCTTTAGATTTAATTCTTTCCATTCTGGAAGCTGACGAAAATCCCCGAGACTTCTTAACCTCTCTCCAAAAGAGTTTGGTATTTGCCTCGAAGTTCTCCGTCAGCTTCTCTTCTTCTTTCAATTTTATTCTTTCACGCTTCTCTTTCACTAAAGCTTTGGTTTCATTCTTGCAGAGGCGATACATTTCTTTCTTCATCTCTTTCATGCTGTCATTCTGATGCAAAGATGCAATATAATCCAGCCAGGCTTTTCTCTTTCTCTCTACGCTAGATTTAACATCCGCGTCCCACCATTCGTCTCCTTTCGTTGTTATATGCCTCTTTGCGCATCCACATGCTTCTTTTGCGCTTTCCACTATACTTTCTTTCATACTATCCCAGTCATTATCCACATCTAAGTCGGAGAAGTCCGCTTTTGCAAGCCTTTCTTCGACTAGGCGCGCATACATACTCCTTACACTAACATCTTCCAATTTTTCACATCTTATTCTTTCAAGCTCCCCGAAATTGGTACGCTCTCGCCAGTGCCTCCACTTCTTGAAAAGACCCACAAACCGGCTTATCACCAGGTAGTGGTCCGTTCCAAGAGTGGGGCCTCTGTAGGCTCTTGTATCCATTATTGTGTTTCGGAGGCGACTATCTATTAAAATCAGATCAATCATACTTTTCTGTTCATTCATTCTCCATGTATACGTGTGGATATCCTTATGATGGAATAAGGTGTTCGACACAAGCAAGTTTCTTTCCATGCATACGTCTATGATTGGCTTACCAGCATCGTTCGCTCTCTTGTCGCCATAGGGTCTAAGGACAGCCTCAAAGCCGTCTCGTTTGGTCCCCACCCAGCCATTAAGATCACCACACATAATTAGTCTTTCGTTCCCTTCAGCCAGATCCAGAATTTCTCTCACACAATTTTTTTTATAACCACCCAAAAATATTTTTCCGACACATACACGATTAGTCCCTATGTGTACTGGCGCTGTACATTACGGAACAAGATCTGCTTATATGTTACTACAAAGTATACGCGAGTATTTGCGTACTGCTCTTGTATGGATTGGAAGAACTTCGTAAAATACTTATTTTCAATCTTTAATTAGGTTAGGTTAGGTTTTTTTTAATATCCTCTCTCCGGACGAACGAGGTTATCTGGGCTTAGTACCCGTATTAATAATTATAAATTGTTCGTACGGTAACCGTATTAATAATAATAATTTGTACGGGTATTGGACGAATAAATTATATTTATTCGTACAGTACCCGTATTAATAGACTCAGCTTAATTTTTAATTATATTAATTAAAATCGTCATGGTATTAAGCACGTGCAGTTTTCTTTAATAATTAAATAAAATATTACAGTTCACAAACAATTAATATTTAAAGAAGTTTTTAACATTAGGTAATTCTAGTATTATAGAATTAATATAATTTTTCATTTAAATTTCTCTCATAAGTTCTTTGGGGTATATATTTTGAAGGTCCGTCCCCTGACTGGGTGGTGGGCGTTAGTGGGCTGGACCTATGCCAGAAGGACTGTTCCTGGGTCGAATCCAAAGTGGTGGATTTATTCCCTTACGACGCTGGGACCGACAATGGCATTTCTTATATGGTAAGGAGACAAGTAATACGTATTAATTGTTGTAACGGCATTTAACATGATTTTTATTCGACGCTGCGTTGTTTTAATCATGAGTACTGTTCTATTTAGAACTCTAAAATAAAAGATATAATTTAAATTAAACTTGTTATTTCAATAAGACAATAATGACAGGTTATGTGGAACATTGACAAACATAGAGTCTAGACTGCCATAGACTATTACTAATTGGTTAACACAACAAGAGCTAGTATAAAACACTAAAATTATATATAATATAATTCTACATTTATTAATTTAACTTTCTGAAAAAAATGGATTCTTTTAGTTCATTTTATTTCAGTTTTCGTCAATTACAGCCTTATTCATAAAATATACATTAAAAATAATAAAACTATAAATATAGTTTTATTATTTTTAATGTATATTTTTATGCACTCCTTGGTCTCAGATTGGGGAAATATTTAATCAACCAAAATTTTTTGTTTAAAAGAATTTAAGTTGTGGTATAGGTGTAAAATATTTTACTTGGAATGTAAAAATTCAATCCGAGCACTAAAATATATGCATCAAATGATGTCGACGGTTTGAATGTCATGTTACTTCTGGCATAATCAGTTCATTAAATCAGGGAAATGCCTAAAACGCAATGTGAAGATCCTAGCTGCAACTTCATATAAGTTCTTGCGGTTTCTTTAACGCTTAGGTACTTAGATTATCTATCACTATCAAAGCATTCTGAGCCGAGCAATATAATGAAATCTAACAGATTATTTATTGAATTTCATGAGTCTACCACCGCTTCCAAAGCACTTTAAGTTACTGTTAAAGGAGAAGAAGCGGCACAACAAACTGCCCAGCTACATATCTTTACATCTTTATTATTATTTTCACATATTCGTAAATATCTTTTTTAACATGTTTTGAACTAATGCTGGGTTTCATAAAGTAATTATTTTCTAGTCGCCTAACGCAGAGACTACACCTCGCGAGAGAATGTACCGTATTACGACCATGTACCCAGAGGACCCGAGGGCCCCGTTCTATAATCCTGGCGCCCAAGAGATCCCGCCGATGGCCCGCTTATACTTGACGAGGGAGAAGTTGATCCCCAAGTCCTGTGATGAGGAGACTCTCTTGGCCCAGGTGGTTGAAGAGGCAGAGAACACTCAAGCTGTTACACGGCGTAAGATTTTATTCCTATCGCATGAGTATGGAGCCACAAATAAATAGCTTTCCATTGATAAAAAAATATTTGGTGACTGTATTCTTCGATAAATATAAGTTGTAGGAGACCCTTGACACTTGCTATAATTTTAGTATGCCTTTCACGTTGGATGAATAATCGAGTAAAATTGTGCAGCATAAATATTATATTCTTACCTGCTTCTAAAATTACATTACAGGTATAAGATTTCATATTTATAATTTTACACTCTTAGCTGCTGCTTTAACAATTTGGAAATCTTTGGAATTATAGAGAATAATCAAAAACTTACCAACTATTTGTATTGAAATATTTTTTCTTTCATCCTATGTAATACGAATATGACAATCCCTAGAGTCTATTTTATTATTATTTAGGTAATACATAAGTAGAATTAGTTTTGTCAATTGTTATTATTTTATATTATTTATTAACAGAATTGGGTCGGTTTTCTTCTTACACCAAAAGGAAGATTTGCACTGAAAATCAGCGTTGTGTCGGATATAATTCCGGCACAGCAATATGCTGAGTGTAAATCTTGTTTGCGGAAATACCGGCGTACAAATTTTCAAAATATGCTCTGTGCATAAAAATGTATAAGGAATGTAATAACGTCTCTATTTCTGCAAATAAAGTTTTTCTTTCTTAGTCTAGATGAAGCAGTTTAAAGATCTGGTTATAGGATTTTAAGAGCCCGTTTCGATTTTCGGTAAAATAAATTTCACAATACCTTTTCAAATAATTAGTAAATAATCCACAACTTCAGAAATGTACATTTCTATATTTGCAGTGGCTTGGTTATTAGTGGGACCATTAAAGTTATCCATAAAACAGTATAGTTCTACTAGTCATGGGCGAACGGCAGCAGGCGTCGAGGTCTGGGGAACCAATAGATCTCCGCCCGCACTAATGCCGCGAGAGGGCGTGAGAGGCAGCCGCGCGTCCCTCTCAGGGCCGGGGAAACGTCATTCCCCGGCCCGCACACAGGAGAGGCCGCCACTGTTTACGAGGCGGCCAGCCGCTGCCGGGGTTGCGGGTTAAGCTCGCGCATGTACCGTGACCCCGGCGCTAGGCGGAAGAAAGCTCCCATGAGGTTTTAGTGGGTATACCGACGCCGGTCGTACTGATTAATCGGCGTCGGGGAGCCCCACATACCGGCCGCGCATAGTCCCCCGCGCGGCTGACGAAGCGACAACGCATTTCCTCATGTAAAAAAAAAGTATAGTTCTACTAAGTATATTTATTATTGTTCGATCATCATCACGTAGCCGAGTGCGCCGTGAGTGAGTGGGGCGCTTGGTCCGAGTGTTCGGTGAGCTGCGGCAAGGGGCTGCGCATGCGCACCCGCGACTACCGCATGCCGCAGAAGGCGCGCATGTTCCAGTGCGACCGGCAGCTTGTCTCCAAGGAGATGTGCGTCGCGGCCGTGGCCGAGTGCGAGTGAGTCCATTGCACAATTTCACTCGTTTATAAATACGGCCGGCGTATCTTGGCGAATGTGAACATAGGCTCTGCGAAATTTAGCGCATGTAAACTCGTGAAGAAAATACAAGTGACCAACTAGTACAAAGCAATGAAAAATACAGGGATGAAGGGCGACCAATTGTGTTCACTGACGAGTCGTATGCCACACTCATCACACGAGTGTACATGCTCTAAAGTTCGCAGAGCCTATGTTCACATTTGCCAAGATACGCCGGCCGTATTATACTTTATAGCTTCCATTTTTTTATTGCGATTTAATTGTGATATTTTTAATTGAAACTACGTTTTAACGGTTTTAGGTTTTGTTTTTTATTTCGACGTTTCGGTCACTTTTCAGTAGCTGTGATTACGTGAAAATGTTCTATGGTTTGTATAAGTTTTGTATTTGAGTACTATTTATTCAGAGGCGATAGTCAACCCGCAGAGGATGACAGCGACAACAACGCAGCACCCATCGAGGAGCTGGACGGTATCTGCAAGACCTCCGAGTGGGGATCCTGGAGCGAGTGCTCCGTCACCTGCGGCATCGGCATCAGCACCAGGAGGCGGCACTTCATCGACCGCATGGGCATCAAGAAGTGTCCTTTGGTGCAGATCGGTAAGCTTTTTCCTCCAACAGTGTCGAATGGCCAGATTCTATTTTTGGGTACTCTGCGATTGGTGGGAATCAGAAAGTTATGTTGCCATTCCGTCTTTGCTAGTTTCTGGTAAATGCTAGCTTAGTGTTATGAGAGATTTGTGCTAATGATTTTGAGATAAGGGCACAGAACACCGTGAGAAGAAGAGAAAAAGAAGTAGGAAAGCAGATCTCGGGCTTCCAAATGCAATATACCTATATAATTTAACGTTAAGTTGATAAGAATGGTGTATGGTATAACTAATCAATTAGGGCATGATTGTGTAGCATATTTCTGTAAAAAATATTTTAAAAAAAGTTTGAGGTAATCAATTTTTAGTTAGACGTGTTGCTGGGGAGTTTCTTGCCGCTTCTTCTCCTTAACAGCAATAAGTTAAGGTGTACATCGACTAGGAAGTAAAATTTATTACCTTATATGTATGACCTCAAAATAATGTCCTGAACTTACTTTGAATAAAAACTTTGGAATTTGAATTTGAGTATACACTGATTTCAATATCCGAGCAGAGCAGCTAGTAATTAAAAATATTAAATAACATACATAATATAATCACGTTTCTTTTCATCAGGGGTAGGAAAAGACGATGGACTCCATTACTACGATCACGACAAACATCTTTTACTTCTTCTAATTTTGTTATTCTCTTCATTCATACAGGTTTATTATAGATGCTTTTTATCTAACCATTCTTCAAAACAGATAATAATAGAAATTTATTTTATATCCATTGAAGTAATGTTTCTTTATTGCATTTGAACTCCTGATTCGAATCTTATAACTCACACTCAATACTTGCAAATGCTTAATGACCGGTTCCTATCTCTCATTTAAATTTGTCATATAAGCGCAACACAAATAATGTCAAACTTGTACCAATCTAATTATTTATTTGTATAGTTTTGTCTTTTAGATTTAAAAGATATCTAGCAATTAATGCTTTATCATTCTAGGACCTGTATTGAGAGTTTTATCTGATTTTAACCGATGTCATTACCTAATAAACATTGTTTATAGAGGATAATCGCAAATGCATGGAACCTCAGTGCACCGAGCAAGAGACCGAAATCTCTGACCCCAGTTGCCCGACCACCGAATGGTCGGCATTGTCTCCATGCTCGGCCTCCTGCGGCCGAGGAGTGAGGTTCAGGACCCGGCTGCTGCTGGTGCCGGCTGACAGACAACAAGAATGCTCCTCTAAGGTCGAGCTGATGCAACAGAGACCTTGCCAGGAGAAAGAGGACTGCACTATTGATATGCCTACTGCTAAACGTGAGTGAACTGCTACTACTTTCTGTTTAATATCTAGAAAGATCCACATGGTTTCTTCTGTGTCAAAATTTTCCCAGAAGGTTTTAGTTAGCACTCGGAATTGTAAAGCAAAGCGTCATAAATGAAGATCAGTACCTGGATCAGGATCCATCTCGGGCGTTTCTGGAGGCGCATCGTCTTGCGTCGGAGAGCAACTTCTGATTTCAGCACCAACTGTAGACAAAAAAATCATTCTGTTTTAGATATAGACAGAAAAAGTGAAGAAATAATAAATATTTATTTAGAACTACATACAAACAAAACATACTTATAAATAAGAAAATACAACTAGAAAATAAAGTTCTAAGTTGGTCCTTACTTAGCATGATGCTGGTTGACTCGACCAGCGCTGGTCCCGCTTGGGCTTTTATAGTGACTCACAGATAGACAAAACAAAAGAAACAAAAAAGAAAATATGACGCGAACTATTGAAAAACAAAATACTGATATAAAATAAAATTGTAAAATATACGTTACAAAATATAGAATAGTAATGTAAATATAATAGAATAAATAACGTAAATCATGAAAACTATCAGCCTTACTTATAATAACTTGTTAAGAAATGATTAGGCATATCTTAAGTAACAGAATAATAATCAGTCCTTAATCAATTATTTTTTTCACTTATAAACGTGTATTACCTGATGTTTACCTAAGAGGAGCAAAGATAAAAGAAATTTAAATGATTAACGTCGGCTGTACCCAAAATATTCGACTAAAGAGGAGTTTATGGGTAAGATTTTCATTAATCAGTTGCTGAGCAGTTTCTTAAAATTTAACAGACGATTGTAAGTAAGGGCCATATAACAATATCATTTTTTGATATTTTGTCTATCAGTCTGTTGGTTTGTGTCAAATATGCTCCAAATAGGAAACTTCTAAACTGAAATGATCATGGATAAACAGGTCAAAGAGGCAGTAAAGTCTCTCCTGTCTCTGCCTATCGGTTCTGGTAGTGGTGTGGGTGTTCACTGTATTGCGTGATGCATATTTGTGATCGATTGATAGGCATCTGCATGGAGCAGCCGGAACAGGGGCCCTGCCGGGGGCTGTACCAGCGCTGGGCCTTTGTGGCCATGAAGGGCATGTGCATCCCCTTCAACTACGGCGGCTGCAGGGGCAACCAGAACAACTTCATCTCGCAGGAGGACTGCATGAACACGTGCAAAGTCATTTTGGGTGAGTCTATGATTTGATTTCATGGTTCTACCTGATTGGATGTCAGCTGGAACCGTTTTAAGACTTGCGCCTTAGAATTTTGACCTTTACATATATCGTCGACGCTAACGCAGGGCCATGTAACTACATTTTAGTTTTGATTATTTTTCCATCAAAATTGTTACAGAAATTATAATTTAATCCTTGTTAATAATTTGGCGAAAAATAATATCACCAAAAAATGTTGTGACTACAGTTTTTGACGGTGTCAATATGGGTATGTTCGAAATGATAATTATGGGATGGGAATGAGGAAGAATAGAATCACATAGATAAATGGAGAAGAAGAAAGATGGGATTTTTGAGTAGAATTTTTAGTTAAGAAATTAGATTACATCAAAATGTTCATAATAAAAAGTGAAAAAAGTGTAGTAGAAGAAGTAGACTAACGAGTAGAACTCTGTCTAAAAAAGTACAAGTAAGAACATAATCCCCTTTCTGCATATAGGGGAGGGTTGAAACGTTATTTGTCTCTTGTGACATTTTGAACATGTGTCACGAGAAAAGTTTCAAGTTGCTTAAGTAAAAACCAAAATTGACAATAAAGAAATTAAATATTAAGTAGTAAATTATATGAAAACATATGCACGTGAGCGGTGACAGCGCCCGAATGCGGCCGTTTAAAGGCCGATAAAAGACCTTCTAATTCTAAAATTCGTATTGATGCATATTGTATATATGCATTTTACATCTTTTTCATTATAATAAAGTTCGGAATAGCAAACAATAAATTAAAGTCGCCTTTTGGGGGCATAACGCTTTTTCTTTACGTGACGACCTCTGCTAGTTCACTCTTGTAAACTGCGTAAAAGAACTTCAAAAAAGAACCATTAGGTTGTCTCTCATAAAATGTCGCTTAAAACAAATATAATAAAATAACATTCTCGATACACTACTGGTCCAATTTATAGGTACTACACACTTCTTATCAAGGTCGTAACATTTATGAAAATTCCAGTGTGTTACTATTCCCACATTAACACATCGGCTTTGACAATGTTAAGCGAGCCATTTAGCTGTATTATTCTACGAGTATACCTTGAACAATAAGACAAAAGGCCAGATAGAGCATTTATTACGTCACCTGCACGACACCCCTGCGACGCGCGTGACGTCAATGCAAACATGACACCCCTGAAAGTTACTCGTGTGTGTCACGTCATTTAAGGTTCGGTCAGTCAGAAGAAGAGCGGGTGACGCAGCGTTTAGCGATTAGTTATATATACCATTTATTAAAAGTAAAATACATCTGCAAAAAAAGTTTCTCTTCCTTACTTTCTATATCTTTCTTCTAATATATAAAATGTTCATTTCGCTGTGTTTGTTAACAAACTCCTCCGAAACAGCAGAACCGATTTGTATGAAATTTTGTGTGCATATCGGGTAGGTCTGAAAATCGGCTAACATCTATTTTTCATACCCCTAAATGATAAGGGTGATCCACCACTAAATTATTTTTCATTTTTTTTTGAAAAAAAATCTTATTTATACTTCATTATGATTTAAGCTTTGAAAAATACATACAACCCTAAATTTTCACACTTCTACTCTTCTATCAACCCCCATTTTTAAAAAGCGATATAAGTACTGTAAGAAATAAGACCACTGGAGGTTGCAGAATAAATCTTATATTCAGTATTTACAATATATGAATACACACACTAATACGAATACAGTTTAAGTATGCACTCAGCGTACTATGGTCCGAGTCAGTGTCCGAAACAGAGCACTGCCCAAGCGCATAGATCGCGGGGTGTCGGGGGGCGTCTATTGGCCAAGAGGTTGTTCCGATGCGGAAGCAACCGCCGTGCGCAATCGACTGGCGAAGCCTCGGACGGCCCGGTATTTATACGCGCCGGTCGGTGGGTCGGGGGTGCACGGTGATGCACGGGCGCTGCGCGTGGGCACTGGGGGACCCTCCGTAGATAATTAGGTGGCCGCGTAGTAGTGAGTGTTACAGCCTCCTCCTCTGGATCCGAAAGACGTCCCGGCGAGGATACAGTCAATGGGAGGTGGAGTGGATTTTCTTTGGTCTTCCACGCCTGCGTACCGTGACCTGCGGAGCTGGCGCTGCTTGTTTCTTGGGTCTTCCACGCTTGCGCAGCGGACGCACCGGAGATGGCGGAGCGGCAAGGTCTCCGTGATACGGAGACAGTGCAGAAGTGTGATATAGTCCCACGGGCTCCTCTGGCTGCTTGGGATCTGAAAGCACATAATTAGCGGTTCCCTGCCGTCGAAGAATTAAATATGGTCCATCTCGACGGGGAGCAAACTTTGCGCTAACCCCTTGGGCTGTCTTACTTACAGCGTGTACGGTAGCAAAGACAAGGTCACCGGGCTTGTAGTCAGGATCTTCACGCCGGTTCTTATCTGCATGGTATTTGGTTTGTTCTCCTTTCAATTCCTTAACCTCCCTAGCCCTTTTCAAGGTAGTGGCTAAAAGAAGTAACTTAGGAGTGATCTCAGGAACAAAGTTCTCGGAGCTGATGATTTGGCGTAAGTCCCTTGTAACGTCATCTGGTGTTCTCAGTTCTCGTGCGAAGGTGAGATACGCCGGAGTATATCCTGTTACCAAGCTGTTTGCAGTATTCATTGCAAATCTGATACAAGCAAGTTTATCCTCCCAGAGGCGGTGGTCGTCTTCTACCAGAATGGCCAGTTGGGTCTTAAGATCCCTGTTCTTTCTTTCCACGGGGTTTGCAGCGGGATGATAAACTGGAGTATACACGTGCTTTATATTTAAACAATAGGTAATCTGCTGCATAACTGCGCTGACAAACTGTGGACCATTGTCACTGATGAGTCGGCGTGGGACTCCATATCGCAGAAATATCTCATTGATCAGGATTTCAGCACAATTACTCGTTGTTGCGTTCTGTAGGGCAAATAACTCAATCCAACCTGTGGCGACGTCTTCAATTATTAAAATCCAAGTTTTACCACTAGGCGAAGAAGGCAGTGGGCCAAATAGGTCGAAAGCCACTGTTTCAAACCGTTGATTGACAGCGGTCGTCTGAAGTAGGCCAGCCGGCTTCAGGTTTGTTGGCTTGTAACGTTGGCATGGGAGGCAATTTCTTACATATGCGTCGATGTATTTTCGCATTCCTCTCCAATAATACCTTTGTGAGATCCTCTGGTAGGTTTTGTCGGCTCCATAATGGCCAGCTAGGGGATCATCGTGGTAGGCTGACAATATATTAGCCCACTCATGTTGAGGTGCTACCAACTGTGCCTCTTCGGTTTCTTCGTTTGGATTGTATCTGTAAAGCAACCCATTGTTCATGGTATAACCTTTTCCGCTCCAATAAACAGCATTCTCATTTCGCCCAGTATCTTCCAAGGTCATAATAATCTTCTTGATAATCTCATCTTTCATTTGTTCATCTCGTATTTCAGCAGGACTTCGTACAGGAATATCTACAGTCGTGCTGCACACACTACATACTGCAGTGCACTCACTGTCACATATTGGTCGCGATAACGTATCTGCCACAACATTTGTTTTCCCAGGAGAGTATTTTATGGTAACGTTGTAAGCTTGGAGCTGTAGGGCCCACCTAGCTAGCCTTCCTGTTGGAGACTTCAGAGTCATAAGCCATTTCAGCGCTTGATGATCCGTAATAATGGTGACAGGCTGGCCGTCAATATAGCCCCTGAACTTATTAACTGCCCATACAACGGCCAAGGCCTCTCTCTCGGTCGTTGAGTAGTTCCTCTCTGCTAAAGTCAGCAGTCTACTGGCAAACTCCACCGGGTGCTCATTCTCTAGCTCCCCCTGAACTAGAACTGCTCCAATAGCGTATCCACTAGCATCGGTTTTGATAGTGTAGGGTTGTGTTGCATCGGCTTGACGAAGAACTGGAGCTGTCGTAAGTCGCAGTTTTAATTCATTAAAGGATTTGTCTTGTTCTATTGTCCACCTCCATGGAGCTTTCTTTTTAGTTAGACGAGTCAATGGTTCGCTTATCTTCGAGAAGTTGGGAATAAAACGCCTATACCATGAACAAGTCTGTAGAAAGGTCACGAGGTGCCTCAAGTTGTTTGGTGTTGGAAGTTTTGCAATCGCTGCAACCTTTTCCCCATCCACCTTCATACCCTCCGGGGTAATAAGATGGCCTAGATATTTTACAGATGCGCAGGCAAAACGGCATTTATTCAAATTAACCGTCAGGTTACTTTCCTTTAGGTGCTTAAAGACTTTATGCAAATCGTTTACATGGTCATCAAAACTTTGCGAAAAAATGATCAAATCATCGAGATACGCCAACATCTTAACATCATTCAGACTTACCCGTACTCGGTCGATCATTCTTTGGAAGGTGGAGGGAGCATTACGTAGACCGAATGGCATCCTCCTGAACTTAAACACTCCACAAGGAGTAATGAACGCGGTTTTGTCTTGGTCCTCCTCCTTGACTTTAACCTGCCAATATCCTGCTCGAAGATCTAATGTCGACATGAATGGCGTTGGTTTGGCGTCATGTAATAGGTCATCTATCCTAGGAATTGGATAAATATCTGGCACCGTGACCTCATTTAGCTTCCTATAGTCAACGCAAAGTCGAGTTGTGCCATCTTTCTTTGGCACCATAACTACAGGTGCTGCCCAAGGCGAAGAGCAAGGGGTGATTATTTGTTCCTCTAGCATTTTTTTTAGTTCTACCTCTAAAATGGCTCGGCGCGGAGGAGATAGTCGGTATGGTGGCACTGAGATAGGGCTGTGATTGCCAGTATTAATGCAGTGCTCAGCCAACGTAGTAGGCTCCTTATTGGGCTTAAACACAGTGGCATTTTCAACGAGCAACTTAACGAAATGTTGCTTTTGCCAGCCATTAAGATTGGAGATTAGAGCATCTTCTATGGCTATCGAGCAGATATCAATGTCATCTTCACTGCTTCTACTATTGAAGAGCATCTTAGAATGTGGAGAGAGATCCACTTCTGCTGCGTGAATATTTATTTGTGCGTCTCTATACATATGCTCCCAGAACAGAGGTGAATGTCCATCAAACAACGATCTTGAACGTTTAGCTGGAGAACTAAAATCAATAGGCATCAGCTTAAACTCCGAGCAAGCACTTGTTTGTGGTAAGTCAGGTTCTGGTTCTGATTCCAAACTTCGTGGACTTTTATTAGGAATAGCTGGTGCAATTAGTGCACTTGTGGATGGTCTCGGCGTAGTCGGCGTCTTAGGGGAAAGATCTAATGGAGATAACTCAACTGGTGGTCTCATCTCACTTAAAATTTGCGTAATAGGTGTTGATACTGTATCTACATGTGAGAAAGTTGTTTCCGAGGCATCTTCTTCCTTCAAATCGTATATCATATTTGGATCATCGATGAAATGCCAGTTCAGCTGCGGGATATTGAGCACCATTTCAGCATCTTGTATAAAGCCAACTCCTAAAAGTGTACGGTTGTCTCGTGATTTGGGTAAGACTATAAAAGTTGTCGGAATAATACGACCACACACGTTAACTGGTACTTTAACATTAAATATCAGCTGGTTCCTTTTATGTCCGTCTGCTAGAGAAATCGTGGCTCGCTGCTCTTGGAACTGATATCCTAGTTGTTTTAAACATATGAATAGTTCGTACGATGCTACACTAGTCTTGGCACAGGAATCTATATACGCGGTGCCACAAATGCTTCCAATGCTAATGCCTATCATAGGTCTTTGACGAGCCTCGGTTGCGACGTTGACTGAGCAGAAACTCAGCCTCTCTTTCTTTACCTCTTCTGATTTTGCCTTAATGCAAGTAGGGCACTTGCTCCTTACTACTCCAGCAGCGCCACACCCATAGCAAGAGTATTTAGGTTGCGATGGCGACGGAGCTTGGGTGACAGCAACAGACACTTCTCTCTTAGGTCGTGAAGCGTCCATAGTTTGACTGTTACTGCTGCTGGCAGCATCAGCCTTAATCTTTTTACGGCACAATTCAATCGTATGTCCGTAATGTCTACAATAGTGGCAACGGACGCGCTGCTGTTGAGCTTCTTTATGAATGGGTTTCGTGGTATCCCTTTCAGCAAGAAAATGTTCGGCACCTCTTGCGGCTTGTAAGAGTGTATCGAAGCTTTCCAGTGTGTCGTACGGCACTCTTTCCCGAATAGACAAATGAAGTAGACCATAAACCATTGCCAACTGCTGATTTTCCGAATGAGAGGGTTGTGGCAGTTGTGCAAATAAGGCCCTTTTCTTAGCAACAAAGTTCTCTGTCAGGTCATCAGATGATTGCTTTTCCGCAAATATTTCTTGATACACCATGAAATCCGGCTTCTTGGGTGCAAAAGCATGACGAATACGTTTTTCAAACATTTTCCAGGTGGTAATCTCAGCCTTCACTCCCATCCACCAGGTGGCAGCGTCATTTTTCAAAATAAGAGGCAAACTTTTTAGTGCATCTCCGTCTGAAATATTTTCTACGGTTTTATAAACACCGGCTACTGAAAGGAACTCCTCTAATTTAGCCGTGTCCCTGGTACCCGTATAAACAATATTAGAAGTAGCAAAAGATCCTCGTCGTGCCGTCATCAAGTTCTTCAACTCCTCTAATGTTAGATTAAAGGTCGCTGGACTTGACATACTTTCGTTGGGCATGTCTTTTTCCTTTCTCGTCAACTTTTCTCCTGACGTGGGCTTCTCTTGTGTTTTTACCTCAGTGGCTAGTAGTGGTCTCAAATTCTTTTTCATTGATTTAAATATCGCCCGAACGTTGTGCGCCACTTGTAAGAAATAAGACCACTGGAGGTTGCAGAATAAATCTTATATTCAGTATTTACAATATATGAATACACACACTAATACGAATACAGTTTAAGTATGCACTCAGCGTACTATGGTCCGAGTCAGTGTCCGAAACAGAGCACTGCCCAAGCGCATAGATCGCGGGGTGTCGGGGGGCGTCTATTGGCCAAGAGGTTGTTCCGATGCGGAAGCAACCGCCGTGCGCAATCGACTGGCGAAGCCTCGGGACGGCCCGGTATTTATACGCGCCGGTCGGTGGGTCGGGGGTGCACGGTGATGCACGGGCGCTGCGCGTGGGCACTGGGGGACCCTCCGTAGATAATTAGGTGGCCGCGTAGTAGTGAGTGTTACAGTACTTTAATTTTCTGCTCTGTTCAAGTTGATTTGAGTTTAAATAAACATTTGGTCCCGGTAGATGACGCTATAATTGGGTTCTAGATTTTTATTTTTTAAAGGCAGGACATCTGATTCTGCTAATCTGGCAAAAACATGAGTAATTAAATAAAACTATTGTAAAACCTTTTAAACCATGTTTTATGCTGTAAATAAATTTGAGTCTGAATTTCTCTGCTAGTGTAATTATAAAAACCTTTGTAAATATACAGTATTGATAGAAAATGATTAGATAGTTAATTGTAGTTTTCCAAGATTATCTAATATATAAAATTCTCGTGTTTTCGTTGCCATACTCCTCCGAAACGGCTTGACCGATTTTGATGAAATTTTTTGTGCTTATCCGGTATCTATGAGAATCGGCCAACATCTATTTTCATCCCCCTAAATGTTAGGGGTAGTCCACCCCTAAATTTTTATTTTTATTTTTTAGACAAAATTTTTAATTTCTATTTTTTTATGATACAGCATTAAAAGATACATACAACCCTAAATTTTCAACCCTCTACGATCTACCCCTATTTTTTACCGGGCAGGACGACGTCTGCCGGGACAGCTAGTTAACTATATATGTAACATTCTGTAACTAAAACGTTTATTCTGGGTACTAGCTGCAGTCATGGTATCTGTATCAGTATCTGGGAGTAGGTGTGTGCTAGAAGAATAATGTATATATAATAATAGTTCTTTCTTCTTGTTAGTGGTGGAATTTAACCGGGCTAGAAAATTGTATTGTGAATTTTTTTTACTAAAAGATTCTTGAAACACTCTAAATTACAATATAATTATTTGAAGAGTTAAAAAATAAAATAACAAAAATTATTAGCCGTATTTGAGGTTTTAGGAGACCTCAAACATTTACTCCCAGATCCCTAGCAGCTCTTAATCTATAAGTATTGAAACTTCCCATCGAGGTATCCCCCCTGCGTTAAGACATAGGACTGTTTAAGGAGAGCATTATAAAATGTCTTAAGGTCGGCAACGCATTAGCGACGCCTTTATGTTGCTGACATCTGTAGGCGATGGTAACCACTTACCATCAAGTGCGCCTTATCCCTATTTACTTGCTTCAGGCAATAACTCATTTTTTTATTAAAGGCTTTGTAATGTTGATATTAGCCGAATCAACCACATTTAATCAGTTTTATTATAGGACACCGATGGGATTCGATGACATTGTTTACGTTGACACAGATCACTTTGGTTGATTCATTCAAATGGAAACACAGAAATGATCTGTCTAATATCGGCTTTATACACTACTTATTTTATAGACAAAATATTAATATTTCAAATATAAATCCCATGACACACGCATAAATACACGCACGCGCCTTTGCGCGTGTGCCTTTGTGTGTGTGCCTTTGCACACACACAACAAAACATTTGAATTGCAATATCTACGTATAATACGTAAAGCAAAAACCCAGCACAAACTTTGTACCTCTTTTTACGAAAAAGTTATAGTCTTTGACAACAGAATCTTAATAATGTTCAAAATTATAATTTAAATTAATTATTATAGTCAAATTTCGACCACAGGCGACCACTAGTTATAAATTGATAGTACTATGGCGGTTTCTTGCGATACAGGCTAAGCCTAGTGCGAGAACCAACGTTACTCAAATTGTTATCAATGTCAACTGTTGAACATAAATTATTTTATATTTTATGTAATTGTATTTAATATTTATTAGCGTTTCGTTTCATCTTCTCGCTTACTCTAGTCAACTGAATGCTGCCTTACGCAGCAGACAACGAGGCCTTGGTCACGGTGGTGACGATCACGACCACGACCTTGGGTCGGTGAGGACTCGTATTTACGACTTTGAACTGATTTCTTAGTGGGCCTTTGATTCGATTGAGTTTTTGATGATGGGATATAAAAAGCCAATCGATGACCCATCAACATATGGAGGTTTAATAGCATGGAATATACCAGCATGATCACATTCTGCGGACTACTTACTATGCGCCGTATGTTTTAAACTTGTATAAAAAACACACGAACACTTCAAACTATCGCTTTATAAGCCATTAAATAATGATCATCTTAAACAGGAGGTGATTATTTTAATCTTTTATAATAAAAATATTTTTTATTTTTGTTATTTAAAGTAACTATTCGCTACACAAATAGTGAAAAGGTAAAATTGAAAATGCCATTTTGAATTAGTTATCTGACAGAGAGTAGGAGATAACTTACAAACAAATAGTAAAATAAATATTGATTTATTATAAAAATCCTCTAATAAGAGCACTCTTATCTGAAAGATACAAAAATGTTATTCGTAAAATATTATTTTTACATACGTCTTGTTATGAAAAAACTAAACTGTAAATTGAATTGCGTAACAAATACAAAATACCTAATAATCCAAATTCATAGACTATATACTAGATCACTGCCAGCGGGAAGTATGTCCAGATGGCAGGCTGCTTTGCCACACTGCATAAGAATGCTGTTTATGGACATGTTTTTATCCGTGCAGGAACGGAGAAAGTATACAATTTTCTGCGGCTGGGCGGCCTGTCGTAAGAGGTAACAAAACAATCCACAGCCAGGTGGTAGGGTACTTGCCCGATTGGATGGCTATCACCCCTGGTCTTGAGTATGCCGTTATAACAACCTTGAGATGTGTTCCGGCATTAGTGAACAGGTTCCAGTCTCTCTTAAGAGAGCAGCAGCGCATTTGTAGCACCTTTGGTGTTGCAAATGTCCATAGGCGATGGTAGCCGCTTTCCATCAAGTGGCCCGTGTGCCTGTCTGTTGAACTCATGCAATAAAAAATAATTTGTGTATCTTTTCATACAAAAACCCACATTTTATTTATGAGTTCAATGCACTTTATACGATTTAAAATGTATAAAAGTTAGATGAAAGCTAATATTCTGTTTCGCAGCTAGCTACACTCAATTGCTATTTAATTTTGTCTAAATGTTTTTACGGTCTCAGCGTCAATGGATTTATGAATATGACTTACAAATTTAGATGAAGAGTTATTTCTGAAAGTGTTATAATAGTTTTAATGATCACAGAATATAGAAATATATAATTGGCCTCGGTTGAATGTCCTATAAGTTGATTGAGAAGACATTCCTGTCACATCTGCTAATTGGTCCTCATTAGGTTGACGTAAAACATCTGCCACCCGCGTGTAAACAAATAACACTTAAAATCTTTCTGTTATTTTGATGTAAAGATATGAGGAAATAATTAATTTTAAATGGATTTTAGAGCTATATTAGATCAAACAAAGCACTCATGTCTCATTCGTAAACGTGGTTTGAAACATAGCTAAGAGTGAATATAATTCAAAGTGTGGGCTAACGTGCATCACCCTTCTTTCAGCAATGATTGGTTAATGCATATCGAAGACTGGAAGTCTATTTGTTTCAAGCGACGTTGTACGAGAGACTTAACATAATGGATTTTTATCAAATGTTATTATCTTATATATGTCTTATGAAATAATATATAATGAAAATATAAACAACTTGATTTGCAATTGAAATCTATATATATATCACACTATGGTACCATAGTGTGATAATGTAAAATATATATTTACATAGTAAATAATTTATTCGTATTTATGGCTTATTTCGAATTTTAAACTTTTCCCTAACACATTTTCAAAATGTCGCTTGAAACAAATTGCCTCTTACTGCTCGTTAATATTGTAGCAATAATATTTATGGTGTGCTCGTTGAAAGAAAATATATTCATTTATTATTATACAAACATCGCTATCATTACAGTTGCCACCAATACGGTAGCGTGGTACACATAATATTCATTATAGATATAAATATACATATTCAGTGGTCATAACATATAATATAATACGCAGTTCTTGTGAATTCAGTCACAGTACAGATAAAAATGTCAATTTGTTGACATGTCTTGTTCAATGTTCGCAAGGCCTGTGCCATCGGCGCCTTATAGTGCACTTTATTATAAATAAGGGTAATTCATTTTTATTGATTTTATAAAACACTCCAAGAACCCATTTCTGGACACATTTCATCGTCTATTTAAATATACCTAATTGGCAATAATAATACCGTTTCAGATCTATTTGAACCATTAAACTGATTAAAAGTACTTCTGTGTAATTTACTAGAACGATCGCATGTACATTAAACGATATATCTAAATGAGTTTGTCCAAATGACTCGTATATATTTATAGCATTTTCATCAATATATTTTAAAATGCCTGTATCATAGATAGATAACTCTTTATTGTACACCAATACAAACATGAACTTAAGACTAAAACTATACCTAATTATGCACAAAGGGTGGTCTTATCGCTAAAAAGCGATCTCTTCCAGACAACCCCAGAAATGAAATTATATGATAATGGCGATGGTGGTATACGTAACATATAGTACAAACTACTTACATTTTAATAATAAATACATAAATTATATATATATATATATATATATATATATAAATATATGGATAAATTTTATATATTACATAGATATATACTTAATATACATATCTACAAAATATATAAATATTTATAAGTGAATTTAAATATCATATTCCAAAGACAGATAGTATTTTTTAATCATAGTTTTAAATATCGCTAGCGATTTAGCTTGTCTTATTGTAACAGGAAGCGCGTTCCAGAGCTATATAGCCTTAACTGTAAAAGAATTGTTATAAAAACTTGAGTATCAGTATCTTGAGTATCTCCGTGCAGGAACGGAGAAAGAATACAATTTCCTGCGGCCGGGCGGCCTGTCGTAAGAGGCGACAAAACAACCCACAGCCAGGTGGTAGGGCATTTTCCCGACTGGATGGCTACCACACCTGGTCTAAAGTATGTCGCCATAACAACCTTGAATTGTGTTCCGGCATTAGTGGACCAGGTTCCAGTATCCTTTAAGAGGGCAGCAGCGCATTTGTAGCATCTTTGGTGTTTTGCAAATGTCCATAGGCGATGTAACCGCTCTTCATCGAGTGGGCCGTCTGCCTGTCTGCTGACCTCCTGCAATAAAAAAAAAAAAAAAAAATCATACGTCGATATTGATCTCAATATAAACACGATACTTGTGTATAACGCGATTGTTCGCGTTTATTAGAATATACATTGAGTTCTGAAAGAATGCCCATCTAAAGTACAATTAATTATTAAATGAAATGAAATTTATTAGCATGTAAGTAGTACAGGAAACATACAGAGTACAGTACAAATGACGTCCCAAAGGAAGCTCTGTTAACCGGGCTAGGTCTCCTTAGAACCTGTGTGGCGGGCCACAGTTCGCTTCGGCCATAATAAGTATTTTAAGTTACAAGATTGCATTGTTTCAAACTATCGTCGTCGTCGTCGTCAGCCATTCACAGTCCACTGCTGGACGTAGGCCTCTCCAAGACGGCGCCACTCATACCTATCCGCTGCCTTTCTCATCCAGCGCCTACCGGCGACCTTGCGTAGGTCGTCGGTCCATCGGGCGTCCGACACTACGTTTACCGAGACGCGGTCTCCACTCCAGGACTCGTCTGCTCCAACGGCCATCGGTCCTGCGACAGACGTGACCGGCCCACTGCCACTTCAACTTGCTAATTTTGCGAGCTATGTCGGTTACTTTGGTTCTTTTACGGATATCCTCATTTCTAATTTTATCCATAAGAGAAACACCCAACATAGCTCGCTCCATAGCCCGTTGAGTGACTTGGAACTTGTGGACCAATCCTGCCGTCAGTGTCCACGTCTCGGCCCCGTAGGTCAGGACGGGGAGGATGCACTGCTCGAAGACTTTTGTCTTCAAGCATTGCGGAATGGTCGACGAGAACACTTGACGTTTCAAACTATAGCTCGTATAAATAGTATGCGGATATTCAGGACTTTGCATTGATGTTAAAGGGAGTCGGTGGAGAATAATCTAGATTTGAAAGTCACCAAAGTAATAGTGCATGAATGTTTAATAGCGCTAATTAATAATAATTCTCACAATAATTAACTACCCTACAGGTAAATTAGCTTCGAGACGTTTTTGCGTTTATACTATTTGTATTTGCAGGACTTTTAAACTTGAAATTTAAATTTCCTTCAAATTGAGTATTAACAATTATGTCCAATATTAATATAGGTGTTTGATTTATATAGGTATATATTTCTACGAATAAATCCATATAAATATTAATATTAATCATTTTAATATCGTTTAAAATTATTGGTTTTATATTATTTTGCCTCTATAAATATAACAATTGTTAGTTCATTTATTTCTGTGCTGACAGTACACTACTACACACGCAAGAATGAATTAAGCTAATTAACAGTACTATAATGACGTGAATCAGATCAAAGTCGAAGTGCGAATAAATGATCGTCAATACGCCCACTCGCTTTTATATTCGAGTGACAACGAAACGAGTCGAGTAGTAATCAGAACTACCCGCAAATGTTACAACAATATAATTGGGTGTCACTATTTGAACAAACGTTATTAACAGTAGATTCATTTCAATAATGAAATATTGGTCTACAATTTCGTTTGGTGCTAAATTTAGTTCGGTAAGTATTTATTGCACAAAATGAAGATATATTCGATAAGGTTGGGTAGAAGCCGTGTATAAAATAATAACAGTATTGACGTGCTGCGAACAGTATGCCGTGATATGACCCTGCGCGGGCGCACGATCGTGACTCAATCACCAAACAACTTTACGATCGAACTTCAAAGCTCAAACTTCTGTGATTATAAACTCGTTACTGTTCGAATTTCGCCCAGCGGATGTTTGCCACATTATTTTGAACTAAAGGCACGAACCATATTGACGTTGCTGCCTCACGGTCAGCAGAAATGACGATGATAGATAGCCACCGATGATGGAGTTGGGACTGAATCGTTTTGACATAGGAATATTGGTAGAGCCAGCCTCAAAAAAGGATAATTTATTAGCCATCTGAGTATTTGAACTTAAAAATGTATAAGTTACCAGTGCATACCTCTTGTTTAAAGAGCAGGCGTTAATACAGGGTACATTGTATTATATTTATACTAGCGACCCGCCCGGCTTCGCACGGCATCACTACATAGAAACCTCTAAAATTAGCAATGTTGCCTTAGTATATGATGCATGTATTATACATATAACCTTCTCTTGAATCACTCTATCTATTGGAAAACCACATCAAAATTCGTTGGGTAGTTTAAAGATTTAAGCGCACATAGGATATAGGGACAGAAAGGCGACTTTGTTTTATACTATGTAGTGATAGTGATAGTGATGATGTCGGTGTTAAATAGGCCAAATGCCCTCGGAATATTTACTTCGTTTTACATCGCAAACTATTCCATCTTCCGAAATTAAAAGTATCTATGTCCATTTTCGCTATTCAGACAGACAGAGTTACTATCGCATTTTTTTTATAGATTATGTATTTTAATATTTATAATCATGAGAAATGATTGTTCTCCCATACAAACATAAATATTTAATTATTATATTAATTATTTATAAATATTTGATAACGCAGGAGGAATGTCGTTGGACACTGTTGCAATCTCATTGGTGTTAAACCTATTTTTCCCATAGAATAGAATTTTGAATGTGTTTTTATTTTTATATGTCAGATTTTTTGTTTATTTTGTCGAATGAAAATAATTGAGAGGAATACACTTATAGATATCCATTGTTGTATTTATTAAGTTTATATAATTAAAATAATACAAAAAGCAGGATATTTCTTTATAAAATCACAATATCTCTCGTTCAACGACCACAACAGACACCGTCCTTCTGCGCTGCATTTGGCTCTTCGGGGATTTGGCCCTTCCCCCGAAGAGCCCGTCTTCGGGGGAAGGGCCCAATGCAGCGCAGAAGCATGCATCGAAGGTGTGTAGGACTCAGCGACCAGTTCTCAACGCTAACTTCAAACAGAAGCAGTCGCGAGAAACCGATCGCCAAACTACCCACTAAACCTAAACCTGCGCCCCTGTCACGGGATTTAGAACAGCAGAACAGCGTGCACAGCGACGCCCCCACGCTCGGCAATACTCGGCCACCCCGGTGGCAGAGTGACCCACTTCATCGATCAGGGGGGGGGGGGTCCCCTGATACCCCCGTAGCAGCGGCCTCCTGTGACGGTAATTATGGGAGGAGATGCGCGTAACGGCGTCCGCCTCCTGCCGATGGGGTCCCCGTTCGCGTCCTCCTCCCTAACTCTTTCTGCGCTATGAGGGACTCGCAGAATGAGGAAACCGCAAGCCAGTATTGCTGGCCCTGGAGCATAAACTTTTATTCCCTATTTGAACCAATACTAGTTTTATTTATATATCCCCTATTCATCTATCTGTAACAACATAAACGACCAAAACGACTTAAAAATACCAAAACCACCACAACTACCAAAATTACCACAATTACAAAAACAACCAAAACTACCGTTCCGAACTTCCGTGAAAACGGAACAGACACTAATACAATTTGTGCGTCTGGTGGTTTTTATTTGATTTTAATGTAACTTAGGTGGAGCTGTTCCAGCCGGCCTGGTCCCTCCGACAGTGCAAGACAGCCCTGTGGCCAGCTCCATCTACCCTGGTCTCACTTTCGGCCCCATCGTGGCTGTGCCATCGGCTGTTGGCGGTAAGAAGCATATTTTATATTTTCAGTAGCTGTTTCGAAATTTATAAAGAATACATATCATGGGAGCATCACGTGAAAATTACTGAACGAATTGCCCAAAATAAATATCCAGAATTTAGATATACTTTGTTTTAAAAACATAATAAAACCATAATAACAAGAGAGAGATAAACATTTTATGTTTTTATCGCTTCCGTGATAATATTTATTTCATACTTACTGTATCCGCGTATTTTTAGTTTTCCTTCATATTTTTCACATTACGATTTTTCCCAAAAGGCAGTATAAGGCTTAAAGAAGATTAAAAGAAATAAATCGTTTTCCGGATTTTCAACATTTAATTTATTTGGACTAAAAGTTGGCATACGCAGTTGTTTGCAACACAGAAGACCCGGGTTTGATTCTGGCATATATAAACAAACAGAAAAAATTCTAAAAGTTCATTTTGGAGTCTGATGGTCCGAATTAGCCCCCTGATTTTTTTTCATTTTTAAACTCGCGGAACGAACTCGAGCCTTCTGCAGTTTATTAATCAAAACGTATTAATTTGTTGTATTTTACTAATAACTCTTTTTAGAGTCGGGCACCAATTGTAAGATACAGCCAAATAGCTGTTGTCCACAAAATAGCCACTGACAAGTTATTCATCTTGCCAGCTAATGGTTGTGGAATGAAACCCGAAATAGCCATACGCTAGATTTTTTAACCGGCTATTGAATCACTATTTGCCGGGTTTCATTTGGTTAACTCCATTATTTTATTAATAGCAATAGTTGTGTGTTTTAAATTCTTCTGTGGATTTTGTTAGTGATTATAATTTTTGTCGTGGAAGGTCCAAATTTGGCAAACCCGAATGACTGCCAGCTGAGCGCGTGGGGCCCGTGGAGTAAGTGCAGCCTCACATGCGGAATAGGCTACCAAGAGAAGACCAGGAGCATACTGGTAAGAAGACACATAAAACGCTGTAAAATGTCATTATTTTATTACTATATAGGTTCAGGTGTGCTAACCATCCAGTCGGGCAGATACCCTACCACACCTGGCTGTGGGTTGTTTTGTCACCTCATACGACAGGCCGCCCGGCCGCAGGAAATTGTATTTTTTCTTGGTTCCTGCATGGAATTCACCCACACTCGTTATTAACGTATTCAAGATACAGTCCACATACGTTTATTGGCCATTAACAAATGTCAACCGGTGTCGAATGTCAAGACACTGCTTTAAACAATTGGTCATTTATAGGTTGTCTAATTTGTGGTCAAGTTCAATGCGACAAGAAATTAATAGGTCAGGGCAAAGATGGCGTCATTTGATCGTTGCAAAATTATCTGATCTGCCCCCGTATATAGTGTAAAATAGAAATGGTCAAATACTTAGCTTTCCGACATATCATTGCTATACATTTTCTCTTCTAATCGTTTAGCGTTAATGCCACTTATATAGAGGGGTGTAGAATTATCAACTACTAGTGTGTGGCAATGCACTATATATGACTAGTCGCACATAAACACATCTTGAGAGAGTTATAATGATACTTCCTCTTCCTGCGAAATATATCGGTTAATTCATACTAAATACTACTTCCTGTATAAGATTCACATTCCGCACGAAATAGTTGACTAAGGCTGGTGTGCACCGACTTTTAACCGATGGTTAAAATTAAATAATCGCCAAAAATTTATGGAAAAATAGTGATTTGTATCCGTGCAGGAACGGAGAAAGAATACAATTTCCTGCGGCCCGGCGGCCTGTCGTAAGAGGCGACAAAACAACCCACAGCCAGGTGGTAGGGCATTTGCCCGACTGGATGGCTACCACCCCTGGTCTGGAGTATGTCGCCATAACAACCATGTGTTGTGTTCCGGCATTAGTGACCAGGTTCCAGGCTCCCTAAAGAGAGCAGCAGCGGCATTCGTAGCACCTTTGGTGTTGCAAATGTCCATAGGCGATGGTAACCGCTGTCCATCAAGTGGGCCGTCTGCCTGTCTGCTGATCTCCTGCAATAAAAAAAAAGATGATTTTTGGTTAACCGTCGATTAAATTTTGGTGCACACCAGCCTAATTTTAAACCGGTTTAAAATTAAAAACTTAAATTAAAACCCTTGGTTGCGCCAATCTTCTGGAAAAAATATCCTTGTTAAAGAAACAAGCATCTCTTTTCCTTATCTTGTTAGATTGAGGTAGGTCGGGATTTATTTGGAAGAGGCCTCTGCCGCGAGGACCACGCCTGACTGTTTTCCCGTAGCCTTGGCATAAGGCGCAGGATGGAACACCCAGGGGTTTCAATGGTCATCCCTAACTGGGGAGTGGCAACAGCATGGCACCAGTTTTGACTGGGCATGTCTGTCACCTCTGGCGAATCCCACACCGGGTTGCGAATATTACCCCCCATAGGCTTGTGTGCCTGTCGCGGCTAAGGTTCTCAAACGGATTTCCCCTGGCAGAAAAAGGACGGGATTTAGTGCGAAAGCTCGACCCCGGCTTGTATTCATTAGCTTATCACGCGGAAACGATGTAATTTACCGGGATAAAAAATATCCTAAGTGTTGTGCCGGGATATAAGCTAGCTCTGTGTGTGTTCATTTAAATCCGTTCAGTAGTTACCAAGTGTTGCTCGACAGACAGTCGGACATATAAACAGACAAAAGATTCAATAGTTGCATTTTGATGCAGTTCAAACTGTATTCGAATAGATGATTCAATACCAGTTGTAACACGAGTATTTTATTTTAATTAAGAACTAACAACGTATTTTATTGTTGGTTTTATTAAAATTTATTTATTTGATTTACTAATTATATATTGCATAAGTAGAATTTCTGAGTTTAGCGCGTTCAATCAAACAAACCAACAAACTCTTCAGCTTTGTATATTAGTATAAGATTATTATTATTTATAATTTATCAAAATTCGGTCGTTTTGGTCTTATGCCAAAAGGAAGGTTTGCACTGAAAATCAGCGTTGTGTCGGATATGATTCCGGCACAACAATATGCTATGTGTATAATAATGTACGAGGAATATAATTACGTACCTAACTTTTTCTTTTTATTCTCTTTTTCTATTTTCATAATAGTCCGATTTAGTATTTTTTTATTGCGTAAATAATGTTAGTAATTATCGTAACATGTGTCTTTCTATCAACCAGACTACATATTTGTTTGTTTCAATTCGTCAACAGGCGCAGCCGGGCCCTGGAGGCGCAGCTTGTCTCTCAGCATTGAGACGTCGCAGGAAATGTTACAGACGCTGTGACTAGAAGATAACATATAAACAAAATTCTATACTTTTATTATGAATTTTAATAATTAATAGCCCCCTCGCACCGCAATACTTAAAACTGCTCAAAAATCATGACATCATTTTAAATGATTTGATCTAATGAGATTTTGCGTTTGTCATTTATTATTTGCTTCTTAAAACAATTTTATGTAACTAAATTTAGATTTGCATTAGTTAAGTGGTTAGTTAAATTGCAAGTCCTTACCATCGTTTGGACACACATCTACTTAATCGTCCGCCTAAACGATAATAAGGATTTTACTCTCTAGGTTCACAGGTTAACTAATAACTTAAGTAATGCGAATGTAAATCAGGCAAAGATTTAACCAAATTTTTACTTCGCTGTGACTATCACAATCAGCGTCTTGACAATACAAATTCGATTAGAAAATAAGGAGAATTAAGAAGCACAAAGCACGGATGTTTTGAATACTTTATATAAACCAAGACCAGGCTGTATGGACCAAGTTCCTTTGCCTACCATTGTATCAAATTGTACTACTACGACTAGATATAGCCAAAAGATTAATAAATGCTTGAAATGATTAATAGTGTTTTTCAATTTGAGTTCTGATGCCAACTTATCCCTCCACCATCCCCTTATTCCATCAACAAATTAAAATGCTCTTCAACACAATCCCAGAAAATATGTAACAGTTTTCAATAAGCATATTTAAAAAAAAAACACATTTTTGTAAGAAGGCGACGAAACATATATACGACGAAAGATTTTTTAGATGACCGCACCAAATGAATGCGATCGCCACCAAGATTTTCAGTAAGCATTACTTTGTTAAACCTTGAATGAGTATAAACTGCCCCCAGGGGTGCCTTCTGCTGGCATTTGTCTGTCTAGCAGTGCATTCGGTAAGCGAAACCGGGGCTCCAGCATCACTGTCACACTCCCTGTGTTCCGTGGCAGTGGTGTTCCATCTTGTTTTTAATATCCTGTCCTCTTTATACCCTTCCTTCCCATCCTCCCTATCGCATACTTTTGGCAGTCAACTGCTGCATTCAGGAATATGCCATAAAACAGACTTCTGTAGTTTCTACAAATGTGCAGCTGAAGGTTTATAACTAAAGTTCCGGGAAGAAGGTATCAAGAAGTTACCCCTTTGGAATTTAAATTATCTGTAACTCTTTTAAGTATTGAAATTTAGCCGCTATTGTCAGGGGCTAAATTCCTTTGTATTGTATTCCACTAAAACACCATAATCCCTTTCTTCTATTGTTCAAATTTCGTTGCATATTCTTAAAAGTCGTGAAACTCGCAATTTCGAGAATTCCAAAAATGGTCATGTTGCTGGGAGCCATGTCTATTTTACGAATAGTAAATTCGGCCGGTTGAGACTGTAGTCCAGTCTCAACAGTTGAGTTTCAACTTCGATCGAGACGTTATTTTACGGATTGGACTTGTTGTTGTTGGTTGTGCTCAAAAGAACTGTGAATTATGTGTACGTGTACTTCTAATAAAGTTTGGTATAATTAAATTTAAACCCCATAAATTCGCATAGTAATCATCGATAGGAATCTACGGGCGTAAGTAATCTAATTCTACTGATACTAATGCTTTAAAGAATTCAATTTCCTGCAATATGTGAAAGCATAAAAAAAGCTAAATTGAAAAGCAAATGGGTGAAAATAAAGATTAGTACCTGGATGGGTAGCCATCTCTGGCAGCTCTGGGGGCGCATCACTTTGCTTCGGAGAGCAATTTTTGCTTTCAGCTCCGACTGTTGACAAAATAATAACTATTGTAAAATCATATTTCTCTTTAAAAGCACGTTATAAATAGATTAGAAGAAAAAAATGCTCGAGTTTAGCAGAAAAAGGTACTGAAAACAAAGCTAAGTAACACTATTGAAATCTAAAACTGAGGATCCGTTAATTTTGATTGCAATTAACGGCTTTACTTATAATAATCTCGTTAAGAAACGATTAGGCATCTCTTAAGTAAGAGAAACAAAATAAAACCCTAATCAATGAATATCTTTTTTTCGCGCGGCGGCGAAAGGGGGCTAGACGGAAAATTTTAAGACCAAATAAGTTGTAACGACACTTTTTTTCACTTATTAACGTGTATTAATTTGAATGACATTAACGTAGGTTGTACCCAAAATACTAAATCAATTGCTGAACAGTTTCTTTAATTTAAGAAACGATTATAAGTAAGGCCCTTATTGTTTATCCATCTAATTTGATTTGCGTTGAAATCTATGAAATATTTGGAATAATATTTTATTTATTGCCTGGAGCCGGCAAACAGGTAGGCGGCCCATCTGATGGAAACAGATTACCGTTGCCTATGGACGTTTGCAATACCAGGGGTGTCGCCAACGTGTTGCTGACCTCTAAGAAATGTTATAACGCCCGTCTTAAACAACCCCATATCATAGCGCAAAGGGAAAACCGCGGCGGAAGTTCCGTCCAGATCATTATTGTAGTGTTGATATTTAAAATCACTGAATATAGTGCAGCTATATGTAAAAGAAGAAGATTGACACAAACTTGACGGCTTTTTACCATTTGGCTGCAAAACCACGGAAGCAAGAATAAATATCAAGAAACAATTACACTAATTGCTGATTCCTATGAGTCAGTATAGTTGCTCCACGAGGTGGTCATGGCAGGAAACAGCCGTGATTCAATTAGTTCAATTAGTGCAAGTAATGCGTTTAGCCTGACACTAAACGCTGAGATAATTGCACAAAAATTCCATTGATTTATCAATGTTTTTGGAATTTGTGCTAATCATGTGTTTAATGTTATTCGTGTTGAACGCAAAATCTGTTGTAGAATTTTTTAAAGTATTATAAAGATTTCAGTAGGTACTTGCGAAGTCAAATTTTAGATAGATAATATGTAATTGTACACCAGACACACAATAAACTAATTCTTACTTAGACTTGTTCAAATTCAAAAGCTTTTATTCAAAATAAATTTCAACGAAGTACGTAATTTTAAGGTTTGTCATATAAAAAAATAGTTATGTAAGATTTTTAAGATGCCCTTAAGAACGTGATTATTAAGAAAATTTAACGACATCATAAACCTCGTATAACTATTATGAATAAAGGTACAGTTATAACTAATTGATTTCTTTATAATAACATGCTGATCACGATGTTTACTCTCATTTCCTCGAGTTCAACGCTTAATTGTGCAACATTCTCTGAAACACTAATTTCGCGTGCAATAAGAAGTCGAAGGGGATTACCGAATAAAAATTTTTTGGAATATGAAATATCATAAATTTTGTTTTGAGTAAAATCTTACGAAATCTCACCAAGCTCCCCTCTCCAGGGGCGGTCGAAAAATGTTCAAAAATGCCTACGTAATTAATGGACCTGTATGTAGGTATTATGCTTGCCAAAACATGTAAAACTGTAATTCTTTTATTTAACACAAAGAAACTTATGTGTTATTTATGCTGTGTTGTAAAATTTCTTATAACTTATTAGGTTTTGCACATCTCCACGACCATATTTGCTCTGTGTAAAACTTCTGTAAGCGAAGTCACCTGGAACTGTCTAATGGTAAATATAACAAAACAATTCAATCAATATTCTCAAAGCGTTCGTTACAATCACGTCGAACACAACGTGACAAACATACAGACGCGGTGATAATCAATGTCAACATAGCGTGGCGTGGCGAAGTGCGGCGAAAACAATAGTGCCCGCTCATTGAAATGTACAAGGTTGCTCTAGGAAGTGGTTGGTTTTTGGGCTTTTATGAATTGGACCGTTGTTTTCTTAAATAACTATAGCATATAGTAACGAACATTTTCTACAAAACATATTTCGTTGAAATTGGAAGAGTAGATGTAGCTTAATTGATAACGGTCTTGAATCTCAACCTCACGTTCCTAATGAAACGTGGGCTCGAAACCTAGCTGGGAAGTACATATAAAAGCAATATAGAAGGCTTCGAGGAACTTTCCTATTTTGCGTTGACCTAGGAATTAGTAAGATGCGGGTTTCGTGCGCGCTCATTTCTCCTCTAGTCCCACGCCAAGAAAAAGTCACCCAGGGCTTTCTTCCTTCGGCAGTGGAATAGGCTAGGCCTAATACTTCGTGGCGGAACACAGAGAAGTTTTAGCAAGTATCCCCGACTATGGCGTGGCAAAAGCAGCTATTGCTTGCAGTTCTACTGCCATCTCAATGCGACAGATTCTTTACTCCGCAAAGGAGTGGAACTCATTGCCGTAATTTTCAGTTTCACTATCTGAATGAACTACCTTGTCTATTTGCTACATTAACATTCTTAAATAAAAATTTAGACTTCTTTATACAAATGTAATTTTTTGCTTTCTGAAAAGCCTGTCTGACAAATGGCATTAGCGATAATCAAATAGAATAGAAAATATCCTTAGGCTAAGTATCGTGTGCTTCCCATACATCTCTATATATAAAATTCTTTCGTGCGTGTGTGTATGTGACTGAACTCCTCCTTAAAGGTTGGACCGATTTAGATGAAACTTTTTGTGTATATTCAGGGGATTCGAGAATGGTTTACATTGACAATTAGATCATGTAGATGGCGCTGCAATTGGGTTCTTAATTTTATATCTGCCGGGACAGCTAGTTCATTTTATTCGTTCAGGGCTAATGCCACTTGTTTACAGGGGCCGATTGAAAATCTCATTAAGTATGTTGCTTGTCTAATTGTCTCAAGTCTGCCGCCCTTCCTCGATCATACTCTACAAGTATAGTCGAATCAAAACACGGTTTATTGTAAATATATATTTATCTTGAATTGTTATAAAATTCTAATCTACAATCTGATTTCATAATAATATCCTGTACTTACAAATTCATTTAAACGTTTGCTTCCTTAATTATATCTAACTCACGATTTAATGGTACTATTTAAAGATAATATCTAAAATAATTTTAATGGCGTGGTAATATTATTTTCATATTCATATACCCAACATATTGAAACTCTTTTGTCAAAGAATGGAAATTATGCTCATCCTGAATTTGATGTTATGACCTTGTAATAAATTTATAATATTATGTAATGTATATCATATTTGTACCCCTTTTTACGTAAAGCGCACGGACTGAGGAGTACGAAATTTACACACTTATAGTTTATATAGAAAAGGAGTGCAGAATGCTTATCTTTTTTTAAAATAATGCATAAAAAAACATTACATATACTACCATGTATTTAAAACATACGCATATTTCGACAAAGCTACACTGTTAATTTGACTTGAACAATAAACAAAAGAGTATATATGCGTGTGTGTGTCAAATACTTGACAGTGTGTACAATGTTTTTTTTTAATGATTTAATGTATTTTTATGCATAATCAAAAAATATATTAGCATTTTGCATTTGTCTATATAAACTATAATGTGCGCAATTTCACTCCTCCGTCCGCGCGATTTTCATAAAAAGGGGCACAAGGTGCTGTGTTTTTGCTTCACGTAATAATATATAGAAAAAGTATAAATGTGTTTATAAGCTAATTTAATGAAATTAAAATAATTAAAACGGAAAAAAGACTAAAAGTATACTACAGGTGACTGTGCGACCTTCGCCACAAGGTTTAATATCACGGTCTGCTATAAAATATATAACTAAAAAAATGTTAAATTATAGCACTTGTGTAGATGACCACAACGACACGCCGCTATCAAATAGCTGCCACGCTTGTATTATATGAATTTCTTTGCATATTCGATCGTTGTTTGCTCTCCCACACCGCCGTCCTACCGCTGAAGCGCACTTGTCCGCGAAATGCGGTACAGTGGCGGTGTCGTCTACATGCGCGCTCATAGTGCAATAATTATTAATACAAGAAAGAAAGAAAAGAAATATATATTGAGAAAAATAGCGACGTAGTTACATTCTTTACACATTATTACACACAAAACATTATTTGAGAATTTGTACGCTGCATTTTCAGCAAACAAGGTTTGCACTCAGCATATTGTTGTGCCGGAGTTAAATCCAACACAACGCTGATTATAATCTATAATACTACAAAACATTGTCCGTTGTAACAAACAACCTGATAAATAACACTTTATTGTTCACCAAACATATAATTACAAAAATGCACGGTTACAATATTGTCATGTTACAAATATAGGACATAACTTAAATACACATACCTAGACCATTTTGTAACTTAAAACGCATACATATACTACTTTATACATTAAAAACATACAAATAGACATATAAGATACATTCCTTCTGTTCCTGATATACTCACCCGAATCGACCACCTAAAATGGGTCTGGACAGGACACATGTTAAGGTGTAGAGCAAACAAATGGAGCAACAGGTCGCGCTATGGTATCCAAGGGATGGTGCAAGACAACGAAAACGTCCGCTAAGAAGATGGGAAGATGATCTTCGCCTGGCCCTGGGACCATATTGGACAAGAGTCCCGGCAGACAGACAGCAATGGAAGCAGTTGGAGGAGGCCTATGTCAAGCAACACACCGAGCTAAGGGACATTTTACAAAACATGAGATTAACAAAGAGAAACTGCTCGGAACAAATGGCTACATCATCACATCATCATCATATTTGCATTTTACAATTAAGTGTTATCATTACGCAAGTGTACCTAATAAGAAAGGTACTCCAAATTTCAGCCTTATACAGTCAACTAGTTGTGTTTTATTCACAGTTTTGTCCCTTGTGTAAACTGCACTTTTGTCTGTGTGCCTATTTGTCATGAAGCCCTCGATATTATTAGTTAACAGTATAAAAGAATTAGACATAATCAACTCAATTATGTTATATGTACACTTAATTTATGTATGGTATGGATCGAATGGTGTTCGGTTCCCTCGTCTTCTGGCTGGGGCTGGTCCTCACCCCGATCTCCACTCTACTACCAAATTTCATTTTCACTGTGTATGTATTATTTCATCTTAATTTCTATTACCATAAAGAATAATATGTATCCATTTTGAAGATCAAAACTAATTATCTGGATGGATGACATTACCCAGCGGCACAATAGGATAGCCTTCCATTGAACGACCAGCAATCCGCTTGAATGAGATGCGCTTCACAGCCGCTACCGTCAAACAATCGAGTCCGGATGGAAGCTAATTTTACAGGCCGTATTAGTCGATATTGAAATATGTAAATTGTATTTCAAAGTATTGAGGTTTTGTCACTAAATCAAGGAAACATATTTAGGTACCTATCGGTCTTATTTGTTAGCAAAGTTCAAATACTGTTCAGGTAATTACTATTTAGATGCGTGTGCCCATGAAGGAGTATGTACGCATGATGCATTCTCTTGTTAAAATAACTTAAGATGACTTTGCCCCTGAGCAAGTAAGTACGCAGTAGATACGCCTGGCTCTGAAGGGGCTGGTAATGCATGCCACATTCGAGATTGTGCTTTTGCGTGTGGAAAAGACTTAAGATGCGTGTCCCTGAGGGACCAGGTACAGATGAGATGCTTGTGCCCCAAAGGGGGAATGTACCTAACTACATATTCCGCCAAAGTGTAACAAAATGAGTGCGCCCGTGTTACTTCAAATATTTGCGTTTAAGAGAGACTAAAAATTATACCAATGTGCGTCCCCCATACGGTCATATTTCGGTGGTGTAGAAAAATTTAAAAATGCCCATATTGGAACCGTGGTATGTAAGAATAAAATTCCTCGCAACTTTTTTTTTTAGCTGGAGTACAGCAGACAGGCTGATGGCCCACCTGATGGAAAGCGGTTACCGTCGCCTATAGACGTTTGCAACACGAGAGATGTGGCTAACGCGCTGCCGGCCTTTTTGAAAAACCCCATATTGTAGTGCTGTGGGCAAACTAAGGCTGGAGTTCATTACAAATACCTTATTATTGTAATGTTAATGTATTTTTTAAAATAAAAAGTTCATAAAAACAATCAGAAAAAAAAAATGTTTTTTGAAAGTGTGTCAGGGGCTACGCTAGACAGTATTTCAGTACAGTTGGCTTATTAGATTGCAATTTTCTAATACGAATAAAAATTTCAAGACTGTTTGCTTTTGCCATTACAATATTAGTCCCTGAGAATAATAATGTAGGGCATGGAACCATGAAATTCCAAAGGAGGGAGTCGACCTTGTGGGCGCAATGGAGCGAGAAACCACGCGCTCTGTTTGCATAGTTTTGCCCCACTTTAGGTGTATATTTGTAAATATATGGATTATTTTATATTCAAATCCCTTCAAAAATGTTTGGAGAAAAAGCCAAACATAATAACCTAAAATCGGTGCACTATTCTCACCACACCATTGTAACAATAACACTTCACAGTAGAATATATTTTATAGAAAAGAAACTAGTATTAAATACAATAGTATAATTTAATTTTAAGGTACTCTTCAACACAACAAACATCCAACAAATTGTCACACATAATACATATAACTAATAATAATTAGCGTGTAATTTTCCATATATATTCTAAATTAAAATCTCTTAAAAAGATAACAAATTACAGAGTCTATAGAAATGTTTAAAAAAACTATAATCGGTATAATTAATATTTGCTACTGCTGTAATGAGTCACTGTAAAGGCATATAAAGACGTGTAAGACACTTTATTGACTTTGAAGTTGGTTCAACCTTAATCTTATCGAGTCTTAGTTAATTCAAATGCCGTTATGATAGTCAGTGAGGTTGATACACCCATTACCCAATAATTAACGATACTGAAGTAGCTCGCACGTGTGACTTGTCTCACGAATTATATGTGAAGGAATTGAAAATAAATTTAAAGGTAATTTATAGGTTTTGCATTCAATATTGTTTCTAAATTTAAATTCTGAAATAAGCTGTAATGACTTTTTATTCAAGGTACCCTCATATAAAGAGCTTTAAAACTTTCAAGTCTGTTTTTAATCGAAAACCACTCTGCTATAGTTCCGACCTGGTGATGAACATTGTGAAAAATTCTTCACATTCAGGTCACCAACTGTGTGAAACCAACCAATCTATTTTGTACAATTGTAGCAGATATATCATCACTCAAACGAAATAAATCTAATGAAACTTTTCTAGGCTAATTGTATTATTTTTTGATATCTAAACCAGTAATTTTTGGTGTCATCAAATCAACCAAATGTACAAAAATTATGTATTATTATGACTTTTTAATATCGCAATTTAATACCGCAGCCGATTTTAAAAATGCACCAATTTTTGCCAGTGACTTTTTTTTTGTCCGAAAACCATTCATTAAATAAGTCTAAAATTACCTTATTTAGTCCGAAGATAGCTTACGGTAGTATATGTAAGGCTAGCAATAAATATTGTAAATATAATTGATTAAGTATAGCTATTCAAAGACTATACAAACCAGTGCTCAATAGTAAACATAGCAGTAATTACTATTAATTTAAATTTCTAAGAGTTGTCATCACGTCTGTCAGCAGTAAAGTGATGACCATTGCCATGACGCAATGCTCGTTCTCTTCCGGCGGTGCGCAGGCGCACGCTGACCGTGACCGCTTGCGCCGCGGTGAAAGTGGGCGGTGGGGGCATATACTCACTACTTGCACTCTGACGTACTGCTAGTACTACATTATAGTAAGTATTGTGTGTAAGCAGTTAGATTTGGTTACTTTCATTATTTATTTATCTATACATATAATACACTTAAAGTGTCTCTTTGTAATGTGAAAATAACAGCTTTTTAGTCAATGCATATGAAGGTACTTCATAAATCACCAAAAAACGATATTTTAGAACTTTTGTCATGTTGATTGACATTTGGCGGTTAGACGGAACACCTAAATTGTATTAATTTGTTTTAAGGGCTCATAATTGAACGAACACGATGGTATTCAATGATATTGAATTAATCAACTTTATCTTTATACGGGTTAATTTGGTTGATATATCCAGATTGGAAAACAAAAGTGAACAATAAGTGTAGAATAAGTGTAGTATGGGCTTAAGAGAAAAATGTTTTTAAGAAAAAGGTAAATAACGTCTGTGCCGTCCCAGGATAGAGAAAGGCGGTAATAATATAGATTTACTATGAGACTTGAGGCTGACTTAAATTTTGAGTTGTGTTTAAGTAATTTCATTTTTTTATTGCTAGAGCACAGCAGACACGCTGACGGCCCAACTGTGATGGAAAGTGGTTACCATCGCCTATGGACATTAGCAATACCAGAGTGGCTGCCACTGATGCCGGAACACAACCCAAAGTTGTTATGGCGGCTTACCGGCTTACTAATAGTCCAGGGATGGTAGCCGTCTAGACAGGCAAATGCCCTACCACCTAGCTGTGGGTTGTTTTGTCACCTCTTATAAGAGGCCGCTCGGCTCCAGGAATTTGTATTCTTTTCCGTTCCTGCACGAAGAAAAATATATAATACCTACTGCAACGTTACAAGTGCACACGAGTACATTGGCTGGGAGTGAATGTGTGCAATTAAGCCACATGGTGCCGCAATTGCTCCCCTTGACACAAATATCAACTCACAAATGTAGTATATCATAACGAAATATAATGTTGTTAAAGAACCTAGTATTCAATAAAACTTGGTACAATTCCTTCTGAAGCTGTTTAGAGGAATGAATTTGCAGATTTGAGTTTCTGTATATTTAATATTTTAAAAACTGGAGTAAAGGGGGAAGATGTTTTATCATTTCTACGACACGACGCCTTCTTTAATCGGGGGTAAAGTGTAAACAAGAAGAGAGAAGGAAAAACCTAAATGAGTGTCATGCCATAAAAGAAGTAAAACTAATGGCCCATAATAGAGCAGAAGAAACTCCAACATCAAGAAACAGATCTTAAATGATAGATAGATAGGGAAAATGTTAACATAGCCCCAAGTTGTTTAATGGTTACAACTTAATTAACAATAGCTACAGATAGCTATCTGCTCAAAGAACGATTTTCCATACAGAGTGGCTTATTGTGCGCACTCTGTTAATCCCAAAACGTCATTAAGTAATTTGTGCGAGCTAAAAACAGAAGGATCATCTCATAGTAAGTGTTGATAAATAAGCAAATTTCGCAAACGACCCTAGTGCTACAGATATACCAAACAGATATTTGAAGGAGTATAAGAAATACCACGCAAGGAATACAGGAAAGGAAGCAGCTTTAAAATATGTGGTAACGGATGTGTTAGAGAGAGAGAGAGAGAGAGAGACTTCATTGCACACCGAAATATACAATTACAAAAACAGATCATATTTACAATATTTTCTAGGCAATACAACAGGCGGCCTTGTCGCTCAAAGCGATATCTTCCAGGCAACCTAAATGAAAGACATTTTTTTTAATTTAATTTTTATTGAGACTTCGTCACAAGTGATGAAAGAAAGACATTTGAATCAGGCGATATAGGTGGTGCAGGAAATAGGCAATAGTTAAATAAATATTCAAACTAATTTAAGAAATTAATATACATACATACATATATAAATAGTCATAAATATACAATAAACATAAGTTATTACATGTAATAAATGTGTTAGCATGATTATATTGTTGTTGTTAGAATAACATTACGGCATAAAAAACTTATATAAGGTCGCGATAACCAACCCGACCAAGGGGATATACAAGTCGAAAGCTGACTTAACACGCCTCGCCTCTGCCGCAGATAAGAATGTGTACATAGCTTTACAAACACGTGTTGCATTCTCCCTCCCTACAATCTTGTATTGGTCAAAATGGAATGGCTCCAAGGTAATTCACAATATGGAGACTTCAACTGTTAAAAAACAACAGCCTTGATACCGATTGTTTCAGTTTTTGCCTCATTGCAAGATACAACGATGTCACGATTTCCTTGTCTGACATTTTAAGAAGAATAACTTATAGCGATGTTGGTTGAGTTACCTTGTTTTAATTTTGGTATTTTTCTTTAATAGAAATAAATGTAACATTAATGGAGGACCATTAATGTTACCGAACAAAAATTGAGATCAATGTAAGACAAATTACTGTTATCTTCAGTCTTTCCAATTTTACTACAATAATATATAATAAACTTCAGTTCGGATTATTACATAGCACCAATTTAAATACAAATTAATAGAGAAATTGTACTCTTGTTGATTTTTTATTGCAGGAATTTAGCAGATAGGAAGACAACCCATCAGATGGAAAGCGGTTACCATCGCCTATTGACTTTTGCAACGTCAAAGGTGCTACTAATGTGCAGCCGCTCTCTAAAGGCAAAACTGGAACCTGGTCACTAATGCCGGAACACAACTCTAGGTTATTTTGGCGGTATACTCTAGAACAGGGGTGGATAGCTATACAGACAGGCAAATACAGAGACAGTCAGACGCTCCCTGCAGCAGTGGTCATATCAAAACAGTTTTATTTCTGTATGCGATTCATTATTCACAAAATACATTATATAATTTAGTGGTCGCTCAGTGGTCGAAATTCGACCATAATTAATTTAAATTATATGTTTGAACATTATCAATGTTCTGTTGTCAAAGACTATATAATTATACTTCTATAATCAAAGATTTCGCCAAGGCTGCCCTGTTGAGAAAGAGTGTTATATATGCGTGTCAAATACATGGTAGCGTGTGTAATGTTTTTTTTTCTTTATTCTTTATTGTACACAAAATAGTTACAAATAAAACTACACAATAATACTTATACATATATTTACATGAACATACCAAACCAACATACACACTACATGGAGGTCTGAAATTTTAATACTGGCAATTGGCGTGAGGAACCTCTGATTGACTCTTATTACAAGTAAACTATATCTAGTTTGAGAGTCAGAGTCAACTTAACATCTTGTATAGTGTTTTTAGCCTCTAAAATTTGTTTCATTCGTCATTAATTCATTTTTGTACTTTGTTTTTCTTAAGGCTTAAGAAAATATTTTGTATAGATACAGTCTTAGTACAATACAAATACAAGGTTACTACAGGTTTATGATAATAGTTCAAATACGTTTGTGGCAGTAAAACTTAAGGTAAATAAGAGAAAACAATGAAAACACAATCTATATACAGAATATTAAATGGGTAAATACAGAGGTACTAGTAATAGAACGACTTGTATATTGCAACTATTAGAAGCAAACTGCCAGGGCCCCAATTCCGTTTAGATTACGATAGTGTCAAATATTCGCATTCTAATAAATCCACAATATCTTCTCGATATCAGTGCCTTCGTCTTCTTTTTACCACCGCACCGCACACCATCGGCTGGGGGTTCATCCCCACTCCCTAGAGCCGCTTCACTCTTGTACGTACCGCTTCTCTAGAACGTTTCTCTGCGCACCTTGGGGATTTGGAATGAACTCCCAGCCCTGGTTTTCCACAGCGCTACAATATGGGGTTCTTTAAAAAGGGTATCATAACATTTCTTCGAAACCGGCAGCGCGTTGGTGACATCTCTGGTGTTGAAACGTTCATAGGCCACGCTAACCGCTTTCCATCAGGTAAGCCGTCTGCCTGTCTGTTGTGCTCTGCTTTCTTTTATAAAGATGCAGGAATGTTGTTTTTTACCCTGTTTTATTAAAAAATGAACGAGTTAAATTCATGTCATTAATTTGATGGTATTTGATGTACTTTTTTCTGAACATAAAATAACGAATAAACCACATTACGACTCATATCGTGAAGATTTGTGATGATTTTTTGGTAAATTAATGATGAGTATACACCAACAAAAAGTTATTTCACTAGCACCCGACTTTCGATCTTTTGTGACGATAGGAGCCTTAATTAATTTTACAAATGTAACTACTCCATTAGTATTGCAATATTACCATCTATTACACATTTGGCCGCCATGAGAATACGTTACCAAAAATAGGTCAACGTTGCCTTGAAATTAATTAATCAATCAACAGACTTAATTGAGTACACATGTAATTATATTAATGTTATTTATTATACTCTGCGCCTTTGTTGTCTTTTCACGCCAGTCAGACGAGACCAAACACACATACCTACAATATATTATCAAGTCAAGTTTCCCATAGGAGTAAGGAATTAAATGCGTCAGTAGTAGCACTTCGCGAATGGGCGCTACTTCATACAATTGTTTAGAATGTTGATGGTAGAGGGTAAGCCTAAGGCAGGGATCTTCCACTGGCAGAGGACCCCCTTTTGTGAGTCATTTTAATGATTTATAGCAGTGTTTTTCAACCTTTTTCATGACACGACCCCTTTAGTATGAAGGAATATTTCGCGACCTCCTGCTAGTTGCTTTTTTTCATGTATTTTATTTTATGCCAATATTCAATCCAACACATTTATTCATTTTCATAATAACGTTCGACTAAATACATCTTATGTATAAAAATCTTGTGTCACGATGATGTTGCCAATAAACTCCAAAACTACTGAACCGATTTTAATCAAATTTGCACACCGTGTGCAGTTTGAGCCAACTTAAAAGATAAGATACTTTTTATCCATTGAACCGGTAGGTGGCGCTGAGATCGGGTTCTAGAATCCTCCTAATCACCGGGAGCGATTTTGGTGATTTTGTTTTTGTGTGTTTGAGTGGGTTCCCGGATGGTTTAGATTCGCAATTAGAACCGGTAGGTGGCGCTGAGTCTTTTAGGAATTCAAAAAATATGGCGGTACGAAGTTCGCCGGGTCAGCTAGTAATTAAGTACGTAAACACATTTTTTTTCATCGAATGCGTTGCGGGGTAGGCTCGAACAACAGAGTTTTGTCTTGTCGTTGTTGTTGTGTTCGTGCCTACCCCGCAAGGGACCTGGCGTGAAGTTATGTAGCCCCTAGGGAGTCGCGACGCACACGTTGAAAAACACTGATTTAAAGAAAGGGGTCGCCAGAGACCAGAGAGGACGGTGCAGACAGTTTTCGACTGTTGTCTGTTTAAGGACAGGGGTTTCGTAAACAACGTCTTGTGTCCGGTTTCCCATTATCCGTGGTAGAGGGCTACTGTTTCCGGGGTAGCGGTGGAATGATCTCTACTGTACGAAGTGGTACGGCCCTGCTTCCCGGGGTAAAAATCACCAAATCGGCGCACTAGGATGTCAGAAGAGTTTAACTACGTTATACATACATCCTTGGCATTCTAGATATATGCTCTCACAGGGACCCAGGTAGCATTAGTGGGTAGTTTGTTCGGCCTCCTTTAAAAAAGGAGATCCTGTTTACCGTTTGGTTACATGCATACGAAGGGCGCAGCACCAGGCGGCACTTTTGGTCTTCCCCTGTATCCAAGACCCGTGTGTGTGTCACAAGAAAATACATTTCTCCTAAGTTAACAAAAAAAAGGATCTTAGTACTACGTAATATGCGACCCTTTGGGGAGAGGGGAAGAGAAGTCTTTAAAATATTTTAATATGAAATACACACACATATACAACAACAGAAATAACAACAACAAATATTTTAATGACAGACATTTTTAATTCTTCTAAACAAATATTTAAGTCATTAGTTGTTACTTAGTAAAGTTATTAAGATTCTAAAAGAATGTAACGTTTATATTTAGATATAATAATTAAGGGCCTGACTATCTACTACTACTATAATCGTTTCTTAAATTTAAAGAAATTACTCAGCAACTGATTAGTGAAAATCTTATCCATAAACTCCGCTTTAGTCGAATATTTTGGGTACGACCTTAACAATTCAAATTTCGTTTATTTGTGCTCCTCTTAGGTAAGCAACAGGTAATACATATTTATAAGTGAAAAAAAGATATTAATGGATCAGGGTCGGATTCTGATTTTTTTACTTAATAGATGCCTAATAGTTTCTTAACGAGATTATTATAAGTAAGGCCGTTAGGTTTCCCGTTTGAAGTGTCACAGTATTAGATAAGATTGAGTAATTAATTTTTGTGTCGTGTATGTGTAAATTGCTATTTATGTTTCTGTTATTTTCTTGATCATAAGTATCCATTTTTGGTATCGACATATTATACCGTATTATAATTATAATATAATTATAAATCATCACATAATAGTTTTTTCTTCTTGATAATATTTTTGTAATTTGAAGGGGTTCTGGCGTATACAGGTGGGCATCGACGGGGAGAGGAGAAAAAAAAAGATTGGTCACGTGATATTGGAACGTTCCTTAAGCACGTTATCAGACATTATACCACCACTCAGAAAAGAAGAGAGAGAGAGATACATACAATTACAAAAACAGACCATATTTACAATATTTTCTAGGCGATACAATAGGCGGCCTTATCGCTCAAAGTGATCTCTTCCAGGCAACCTAAATGAAAAACAATTTTGAATCAGGCGATCAGGCGATAAGGAGAATATAATATTTCGCTGCCCAATGACTTAAGGATCAAGTAGGAACATTGAAATGATGACATCGGATAAACGGCGTATCCTACTCTCAGCATACATACAAAACATATTTAAATGAATGGATATAGTAAGTCAACGAAAATATATACGATTTATAATAATGTTGAATAATTGTTTGATAACATAAACGTAGTTTTTTCACTATAGCTCAGTCACCTTTCATCAGGATCGCGTGTTACTTAATAAGCCATTGTACTGCTTCCATTGTATACTAGCTTAGTCTGCAACTTCTTCCGCAGAAATTATATAATACATTTTATTCACATACGACGACTAATTTAGAGTTGTGTAGAAACTCAACAATTATGAAATCATGTCCATTCATCAGTCTGCTTGTTTGCATGTTTATGTGTCTATTTTCTTTGTGTGACAGTCGTTCGCAGTAACTACTTGGTTCTACAAAGATCAATCGGATATAGGAAGAAACAATTAAACAAATACATTTTGTTTCAGATGTAAACCTAGACACGGTTCGTTCCCAAACATGTACTTAAATTTATTCCGGAAATTAACCCATTTTCCGAGAAGAAAAGTGTTCTGTGTCTATCCTCGGTATTGAAGCTATAAATATAATGCAAAATTGATTTTGCTGAAACATGCGAGCAGTTTTCCGTGAAACTGTAATAAACAGATAAAAGATACTTGTATTTACTTATCTATTATTTTAAAGAAGATGTAGCCACAAGAGTTGAAAAAGGAATGTTAAGGTGGTTTGGCAGGTAGAGAGAATTAATGAAAGCAGAATCGCAATGTGTCTGACAGCAATGTGACTGGTAGAGTCGGTGCCGGTAGACCGAGGCGTACTGACCATGATCAAATTGAAAATATTTCGAAGAAAGGCCAGATAAAAAGAAGTTTAAATAAGCGTGTATGTATGAAAAGATTAATGAAAGTTGATGAAGCGAAAAGTGTTTGTCAGGATCGTAGCAGGAATGCATCTTCTGTGCCTTCCCCAATGGGAAACAGGCGTGACATGTATGTATGTATGTATTATTTTTTAAATATACAGACAGGTTTTCGTTAATATAATATTAGATAATAAACAATAACATGCACCTCTCTTCAAGTTCAAACTATGGAATAGTTAATCGTTTCACACACGCGACTGTTGTGTAAGCTAAGTATAATTTGAATAATAAACTTTGTTAGAAGGTTGTCGTTTTGTTTGTTTAAATGTTGGATTGATTTATTTTCAGGGTTATATTACACTGGCCATCAGTGCTTTGGCTGCCCTGGATATTATAATAGCTTCGAATAATTTTATCCCAAAATGATTGAAACTATTAATTATTTTGGAATGTTGGCTATATAGTTTTTTAAATTTTCATTTTCATGTGACCCTAAAAACCAGTAGGTATGAAATAAAACATAACAATTATGTACCGTACTATCTAATATTTATTTAGAAGTACTGCTGATTGTTTTGTTTTATTATTTAATTAATGTGTATAGACATCAAAAGACAGAAAATCTGGTGAAATCTTTTACTTCACATAGATACCTTGTATAAGATTTTCTTCTATATTGTTTTTGGAGAAAATTACCACTGTAAAGACCAACAGTATTTTGCCGTCATGTAACGGTCCGGACTACCCTGGTCCCTTTCCACCATCACTATTAGGTGTTGGTAGAAGTACTTACCCTGTTCAACATTAAAATTCTCAAGATTATCAGGAAATCTAAACCATGCAACTGTGGAGAAAGTGTAACTTTATACTCATTCATATTGACTCAAAAAGTCTTGAGAACTAAACCCAATTCAGTGTTTCCTTGAATATATTAGCAAATTATGTACTGGAAATTATAAAAACTATATATATAGAAATATCTAGGTCAACAATTTTTTTTAAAGATTTATATTTAGCTTTTAGTTTATAGGGGAGCATGGGGTAATAGGAGTCAGCACGCGGGTAATGGGAGCAACTACAAAATAAACTTTCATTCTTTCTTGCCGCTTCTTCTCCTTTAACCATCCATAACACGTTGCGAAGCGGTGTACATAGGATAGGAAGTAGATTTAAATGTTGATTTACATGTATAACCTCCAAAAAGTGCTCTCCAGTGGAACTTATTTTGAATAAAAACTTTTGTATTTGACCGTTCATTTGCCTTACTATCGGTTAAAATTTGACAAGAGCTCTATACAAGGCTTGTGCCTACTTCAGACAATCAGTACAATAATCCAGCGACCTAACCTAACCAGCCTGCTAGGCATTTTACCGGTAGATGATACTGATCTGGACTCATTATTCTCAATTTGGTCTTTTATATTTTGCTTTTAAAGAGGGGTAGTTTTTGTCGACTAGAATGCGTGAACCCCAACGTACCCTAAAGTGCCGTAAACTATTACCCTTAGTATATTATAGAATAGATATTCACTGACGAAAGACTCAGGCTACTGTGTGGTAGTGAAAATACAGTACAACTATTATAAATTATCCTGGGTTAGTTAAGGTTCAATTTTCTTTATTGTGTTAAATACTAAATATTACAATTTCGAACTGTACCAAAAGTGTTAGACATCAGAAAATCATTACGCTAATGACTAGACCCATTTATTATAATATTCTATGAGAAAATATTAAACAGGTCAACGTTTCGTATTGTGTAATGTTATGTCGTAGTTTGCAACACTTATTACTTTTAGTTAAATTAAAAACCAAATTATAGAAACAGAAATGCGGCCAACATACGAGTAGTTAGCAGTAGTTGAATTTATAAGGCAGTTTATAATTTTAGGTTATATGATAATTGTATCCAATAAGTCAGTACACACATTTTGTAAAAATTAGTCTGTAAATTAAAAATGCTAAACATACTATTTCATAACAGGAGTTAATTTTCCCAAAATTGGTGTATGTGGTATAAATCAGAGGCTACTTCCATTGTAATTACGACTATTCGCAAGATTACTGACTTTTATGAACCTTTATTACACGCAATTTGTGTCAGACAATGCCCTAAAACTAGTTGCGGTTTTGAGATCAAGGCTCAAGGTGTACGGACGGTGAAGCGGCCATACGGGGCGCTATAAAAGGCGATCGCTTACAATCTTGGTTAAGTGTGTCGGGTTGGTGATACGTATTATTTACATTCTGTAAATATCGTTGTGCGGCTTTGTTTCTGAGCATAGTGGTCTGTGGAGCAATAGCTTGAAATGAGCGTAAAATGGATGGTATGACGGGAGCACTACCCCGATACTACCACGCTGCTATTTTGTGAATGTTATGTATATAATTAACGTTGTACGTCCTCCAATACTGCCGCCCTACCACTGACGCCCTCAAAGTTGAAAGCGCGGCAGCGGCGCTGTGACACACACGCCCTAAATAGTGCAAAACCGTCACCTATGGACATTTTTACAACTCAAGGTTGTTATGGCGGCATACTCTAGGGGTGGTAGCCATCGAGGCGGGAAAATACCCTACCACCAGACTGTGGGTTCTTTTGCCGGGTCTTACAACAGGCCACCCTAACGAAAATCGTATTATTTCTTCGTTCCTACACGGCTTAGTTCTATTTGTCATTAATTAATGTTAAATACAAACTTTATTAATTGCAGACCATAAAAAAGGCAACTCCTGTCATAAACGTGTATTTTTGTCCTTCAGTAGTTATCCAACAAGGTATCTTGAATTAATGCAAATGAATGAAGGTGACTAATTATGGTCATAAGGCCGCGCCCGCGCGTCCCGGCCCCACGCCCAATTCTGAGCATCGTCTGAAACGCCCTGAATTACAGCGTTCTCCCACGCAACTGACTTGTTATTAACTCCATTACTGATTTACTACCATTATTTATATGCCTTTTCCTAATTGATTGGTCATATTTTCACGCCTAAACATTTATCGATTGCGTAGAATGCTTTTATACAATATTAAGTATGGTAATAATGCTGTGTTCAAAAGGTTATTTTAATAAAAGGTTTTATACATGATGTATGTCATGTATATATGCCCCGAGCGGCCACTGTCACATTCCCCCCTTCACTCCGTGACAGTGGTGTCCCATCTTTCCGCCTCCTCATCCTAAAAGCCTTCCCTTCCGTCCAAACTTCCTCCCAAAACACTCTTCCCTTCCGAAGCTAGGTGGCCTCCCCCGGCTCTGACCGCTGACTCTGCTGAAAGCGCGAGGCGGCGAGGAAAAGGGGAGGAAGAAAGAGAGGGAGGGGTAAGAAGGCGCAGGAGCAATCCTCGCAGCCTCCCCCTCTCCCACCGAGGATAGCGCCCGTGGCTAAATGGTAGCCACGGGCGGGCGGCAGCGGGCGTCGAGGTCTGGGGGATCAGAAAGACCTCCGCCCGCACTAATGCCGCGAGAGGGCGTGAGAGGCAGCCGCGCGACCCTCTCAGGGCCGGGGAAACGTCATTCCCTGGCCCGAACACAGGAGAGGCCGCCTCTGTTTACGAGGCGGCCAGCCGCTGCCGGGGTTGCGGGTTAAGCTCGCGCATGTACCGTGACCCCGGCGCTAGGCGGAAGAAGGCTCCCATGGGGTTTTAGGGGGTATACCGGCGCCGGTCGTATTGATTAATCGGCGTAGGGGAGCCCCACATACCGGCCGCGCATGATCCCTCGCGCGGCTGACGATGCGTCAACGCATTTCCCCATATAAAAAAAAAGGTAAAAGCTGGGCCACTCAGCCACAGAGATTGTATTTTATATAATATTTGAAAAACTTATATGTAAATAAAGAAATAGTGTGCCGTCAAGTTTCAAAAATTAATATTGAAAAAGAAACTAAAATTTCACTGTAATTTAGGTAATAAATCAAAAACGCGTGAAAATCACAGCTGTTGGGTGTATGATAGAAATATTAAACATAAATCTGTAATTATATGATGTCTGACGTCACAGGGTTAGCATGCCCCATGAAATTTTTAATCCAAAGGTTATTGGAGCACTGTAATTATTTTAAGCAGCGATTAATACAATATTAATGAGAGTGTTGGTTTTGACATTAACATAGACAGGCGAGGTAAACAGCGATCGATAGTTTAATTGATGAGCGTGGGCTTCTTCGAACAACTATCTACAACATCACGAAGGTGGTGTTGGGTGGTAACTTGCTGAGCCGTTTCATAAAAAAATGCAGTATTGACGAAAACTTAACAAAAGTTATTGTGTTTCATTATTTTCAATGGATCATGTTTTATATTATGTCCATGCTACACCGGGGCTAATGATAATTTTTAGTAACTATGTCCAAATACAACTTACTTTAGCGATATAAATAATGCCGTTAATGATAAGCTATTCTAATAGTGTCGCATTGCAAATAACGGATTATAACCCTTGGCTATATCTGCATGACACAGTCACTAATACTATCGCAGGAGTTATAGGAACTGAATACTAGTAGTTCCAGGGTAATTTCACACAAATTGCGCTGACGTAGTATTTGTTACTGAAAAAACAAAACAGAGATAACTTTTTTTGTAAATGGAAACAGCGACTGAACCTAGAAATTTTATATTGATAATTAAATAGAATATATGGGTTTTCTGGAAGAGATCGCTTCTTAGCGATAAGACTGCCCATTGTGCACATATAGAATATGTTTAGGCTATAAGTTTTTCTGTTTTCTGTAAAGGTGTACAATAAAGTGATATCTATCTATATACTGACGTATATATAATCAGCAGACAAACAAACATTGTATATTCCCAAATTAAGCAAGTTACGCTTGTTTTGTGGGTAATATACAATTGACCATTCTGGGGCCATTCCCAGACACCTAGACAAATAACAAAAAAATAGTTTCTGAAATTCACCTTACCAGGAATCGAACCTGGAGCCTCTGTGTTGCCGTGAGGTAAGTTGTTAAAGGTTAAGCCCGCTCAACCACAGAGGCCGTCGAATAGTAATAAGTCACGATATAGCTTAAAAAAGTATTATTTTTACCATTACAAAATGGAAACCATCACCCGTAAATTCTATCTGGGAGGCAAAATCTTGAAAATAAGGTTACAAGAAAATAAGTCATCGATTTATGTGAATGAATGTCAACAATTAATAAAGTTATACAAAAAATATCACACAAGTTTACAATTACACAAATTCAATTAAAAATATAACGCGTTTGCCCCAGGTGACCCTAGTCTTTTATTTTTCAGACTACATAATGCAAAACAAGAACACGGCACATTCAAACCACAAACAGCTGTAAATACAAGCCCATGAGCACAATTCAAGTGTGAAATATAATTAGCATACAGTACACCGATGCCGTCTAGCCGCCAAGGTCGCGACGAGGGCCACCATGCTTTTATTGTCAATGCCCTTCGTACTATCTGTCATACAAATGTACCTGTCACCCTATAGTTGTAACAACAGTTCACAATAAATCTAGCGAGATTACAAATTGTTAATCGATTGTGAAAGAACATAAATAAATTATACTATGTTCTGTTTAACGATTTGTCTTTTTTTTGGAAATTGAAAAATATGGGTTTTACTATAAATTATTTGTAATACTAAGCCAAGAATGTAAACTGTTTTTTTTAATGGAAGTATTAAAGATTTGTGTTTGACCACTGTCTCACCTGATGTTGAGCGACGACTCAGCCTAGAATGGAGTACGCTTACCTAGAAGATGCCTATTCACGCGTGACTTGAAGACTTCAAGATTGTATTTTTCAGGGAAAACAGTGTCGGTTTAAATTAATTTTTATGCCCCTGGGGTAAAAATTATTCTACATTTTATTACACAAAATTTAAAAATAAATCCAAGCTGGATTCCCAGGATGTATAGTAAATTTTAAGTTTAAGAATTTGCTGTCAATCAGCGAAAATCGCATCGAGATCGACCCAGAAGTTTTTACGTGAATCCCGAACATAAAGACAAGAAATCTAAAAAAATGCATCGTACTGTATTTATTCCAGTTGATTTCTTTTTGTATAGCTTCAATGTAGAGACACGGCTTTTGTTGAATTTCATAAGTATTATTGTTGCAGCGGCGCTGGACTTGGGGTAAGCGAAATGTGTCAATTTTACAGAAATAGGAGTGTGGGATAATTTGGATGGGAATTCCAGAATGAGCATGCCCGTACCTAGATGCATAGCTAGATCCTAGCATGAAATTCAGCTGCTCCTCACCGTTACTTATTATTCAGAAATGAACTTGATAGTTTATTTATTTTGTATATATATTTTGTTTAAGTGGCGAAACGTGGTTTATCGTATAGTATTTTGTGTATTTATTGTATACTAGCTGTGCCCGCGGTTTCACCCGCGTGGTGATGGGAAGTCGTTATATTATTTACCTTTTATACAAACAGATCAAGCGTATGTAAGAATGATGCAATCAGCAAATGAGAGTTCAGGCAATCGCCAGTCGCTACCGCGTCACAGGCTTTACGCTGCATTTTAAAGCAAAATTACCTAGCTGTTCGAGAAAGAATATTAGAAGCCATGTTAATTGAAATCCCAGTTTAAGATATAGATTAATCACTAAACTACCACGACTCATGTCCCTTGATCCTCCATTTTAATGTGAATAAAACCTTTCAAATATTTTTAACTTTTCTAAATCACAACGTTAGTTTACGCAGAATTCTACTCTACTCGAGAATCCATTCCCGCCGTTCGTAAATATTTAGATCGGGTTTGTTGCAACACGCCTATGACTAATGCTTTTCAGTGTGTTCACATCTGGAAAGCCATGAACTTGGAGACCTTGCCAGCATAGCTAAAGTATAAAAATATTAAATCAACGCTGTTGGGAATAAACTAGTCATTTTCACAATTCATGTCAAAGAATCATAATCTTCTAATCAATTTAAATTTTCAATCAGCGTGTTGGTGTTTTCAACAACTTTTTAAAATTATATTTATAAGTCAGGTTTAAATTGAAAGTATTAATTAGGACCTTTTTAAACTTAAAGAAATCACTATTAATATAAGAAAACTCTACTTCATGATATTTATGTCATGATAAACCTAATACTAGCTAATTACTTTCAATGTATGACTGTTTAAGTATAAAAAAATATTTTAAACAACAATGAATTAATGAAAAATTACATTTTCAATATTCTGGAAGTACGTTTGGAGTTGCCTGATTACAGGGATGAAAAAGTACCTTTCGTCTGTAGGGAACGATTTCCCATGCTATTAAAAAAATGAAAAACTATGCGCTTAACCATAGATTAATATTTAATAAATTAATAATAAAATGCTACTACAATATAAACGATTTTTTTAAAGATGATATAAAATAGATATAATGACATTTTTCAGTACGTGAAATAGACCGATCCGCTCCGCACAGTATCTATTGCTATACCCTGCTAGGGTTATTGTGAACGTGTAAAACTGTTTATAATTGTGCAATAAATGATTGAGTATTGAGTATTGAGATAATACATGCAACTCATGTCGTAAGATTTTTTACAGTCACTGAAATCGCGGCATAAATAGTATTAAAAAATATCAACAATTTTGTAACATCTTTTATATTTATAAATTATTTGACGAGCGTGCATGACAAGAGCTATGAATGTCAAAGAAGCAAGTGAGGTGTGTAAGAATAGGCCTGTGTGGCGCTCTGTTGTTCGTGCCTACCCCGCAAGGGACCTGGCGTGAAGTTATGTATGTATGTATGTTATTTAAGTTAGATAAAGAGCTAAGTAAATATTTATTATCATCAGTGATAAAAAAATACTGGCTGGCAGGATGCCACAGATAAAGACTTTACTTGACCGATATTTTTGTAGAGTACGTCAGATTTAGATAACAACAATAACATAATGCTGAGTAACCAGCCTTTTTACCCTGAGTGTTATGTACGTTTTTTTAAATAGTATTTTTTATAAAGTTCTAATGTCTTTATGTTGTTTTTTATGTCGTTATGTTGATGTACACACCTCAAACCAACGCGCACTACCACCGCCTTGCATTACAAGCACATTTCACAACCAAACCAAGACACACAAAGAGCCTAAAAACTAATAACCCACACACAGAAAAGAAAAAACAGCACACATGGCACTAGATAGGATAATATATAAGTATGGACATAAGGCCGACACTGCACATGCACTTCCTCACAACACCAGCATGTAACAGGTACACTCTACACTAGTATAAGTTTAGTATTAAAATTAGGATAAATTAATATAATAAGTTACTCATAACATACATACACTTCAACACAAATTAATTAATATTACACAAGAGTTAAAATAATAAGCGTGTAAAATTTTAAAAATTCGTATCTAGAATTAAACCTTTAAAAAGGGTATGGAACAAAAGTCCGTAGAGTAGTAAAAAAAAGGCTTTATGTTTTATGAGTAGGCGTATATTCTGTTAATTAAGTATTTTTTAGTTTTATGTGCATTCATTCGCAACAGTTAATATTTTTCTTTTTTTGGAATACGTATTTAACGGCTGATTTCATTACATAAGTAATTGTTTGTTTAACTAACGAGGTTTTTATTCACTTTGCTCATGTTCCTAAAGTAAAGCAAAGTAAGCAAGCAAGTAAAGTGTTTACCAATGTAACTCTGACTCTAGTATAATTACTACCATTTGTGATAGGCGATTGTCACTCCTTAGTTTTCTTATTCTATGATAAGTAGTGTTAGAAGAACGTGGAACTTTACGCCATATCTCTCATATCTCATTCTAGTCGTACAGGAACGGAGGAGGAATACAATTTCCTGCAGCCGGGCAGCCTGTCGTAAGAGGCGACTAAACAACCCACAGCCAGGCGGTAGGGTATTTGCTTGACTGGATGGCTACCACCCCTGGTCTATGGTATGCCGCTATAACAACCTTGAGTTGTGTTGCGGCATTAGTGACAAGGTTCCAATAGTCCTTAAGAGAGTAGTAGCGCATTTTTGTGTTGCAAATGTCTATAGGCGATGCTAACAGCTTTCCATCAAGTGGGCCGTCTGCCTGTCTGCTCAACGCCAACAATAAAAACAACTCGAATCTAATTTTATTTGACAATGCAATTTAAGAATGGCCTTTTTCAAGACTCACTTCATTTAACGAATAAGAGGTGCGTTGCTACCTTTTAAGTAAATTGTTAAGTGAAAGGTGGACCTAGCAGGGCTTCGGCTGGTAGGTAATGATATATATTTTATGAGTAGGTACATAAAGAGCCTTCACAACATTTCCTTTGTTTCTCGTCGGTATTTTCCTCGACCGCACCAACAAGGTGCAAACAAACAGAAAATCTTTAGTCATCACTTTCGCGCAAGACTTGGCAAGAGGCGGGCGCTAAGTAAATATTTGTTACAAAGCACGGAGCACATATGAAGACTACCTACAACAAGGAATGCACATATTTTTAATATGGCTTAGCAACGAGTTTGCATTTGACCATTTTTAAATCGGACCCATGACACGTTTGCGTTTTTTTTATTAACTAGCGGCCGGCCCGGCTTCGCACGGGTGGACATTTTTTTTAAATATTTTAGATAATACCAATATTTTTCGATATCGATAAGATATTGTAGATTTAGTCGAATATACATTTGTGACACTATCGCGACGGAATCATATTTTGAACATTTTCGCAACTTCAAGATATTGAAATAGCAGAATAGGGCCTCTGTTATAATAGACTCAACTGGCCTGCGCCACATTACTGCCAAATCAAACAAACCACTACTTTAAGGCAATATAAACTTCTAGCCGCAGACGTCCGATCACCACGGTGGCTTTTCTTCAAATGATCGGCTCGGCGAGCGCTCCTCCTCCTCGTCATCCCCCGTGTTTCCCTTCGCGCACACCTCACCTCAGGACGGCTCAGGACGTGCAATCGCTCGAGTACGCTTGTTATTATTAAATCTGATGTTTCGTTTAGCAGCTAAATGTGTGCTGTATTATAAAATGTTAGTCGGCATTTTTTCAAAATAAATACGCAATATTGAACTGCAATTCAAACACACAACGGCATTTCATTTCTACCTGAATACCTCCAAAAAGTAAATATAGACATAGTGACAATACATAACATCATTTATTAACGGTGATAGGCATAATCAACCAATAACTTGGACGCCTAGATGTCAATTTGGCCCGGATAATCCGGGTGGCGCGGCGCGGATATAGGCGCGTCCGGCTATCCGGCAAACCCGGTCAAGGTTAGGCTTACACAACCGACCTTTACACAGCCCAGGTCATTATTTTAGATAACTTTATGCGTGTATAAAGGCCGGTGATATGAATTCATTTGCTTACTTACAACGTTATAATGTAAGAATTGATAGTCATATTATAGTGGCAGCCGCCGACTTCGTGTGTAAATCTTTAAAAGAGCTACCAATGTGCTGTTGGCCTTGATAGGTGGACTGGATCTTGGCCCCTGATGCTGGAACACAATTCAAGGACGGCTGTATTCTGTATACCAGGCGTTGGTAGCCATCTAAATAGACAAATGCTCTAGCTAGTAGATGTGGGTTGTTTTGTGTTTTAAAACAGGCCACCGGCCGCAAGAATTAGTACGTATTTTTTCGCCGTTCCTGTATTGATTTTTTTATAATAAAAAGATTCACGGTTGACCACAATCGCGCCTAATGTCGGACGATGATGCGGTCGAAGATGGAGCGATGATATTTCTGTGCGACTCCTTTTTTTTGAAAACCTGTACACGTCCCCCCCCCAACAGAGAAAGAGTATACATCATATAACCTTTTTTTTCTTTTTAGAATCTAATCTTCACAATCCAAAAGGTCCCCGCGACGCTCGAGTAACTCCGCATTTAGCATCTTGGGCTCCCCCTTACTTTGAAATTCTGAAGTCAAAACATGACATTTACCTTCCTCACTTAGAAGCTGTGATAACTGTTTGAGTCTAGTTAAAAGTGGTATTTTCTCAAAACATCCGTGTGCCAACCTAGTCGTTAAGAGTTGAAACAAAAACTTGTCTCGTAATGTAATATGTTGAATTAACTGTATGACATGCAGACATTAATAAGCATCCGGTATTATACAAGTTTATTCATTTAATAGAAATCACACAGCATTACACAATACATAAGACAAACGGTACATTTTAAACAGCTCAAAAATTATAAGTGAGTAGGTACAATGAAATGATATGAAATTTATAGATAATCGAATACAATAAAGGAAATCTTATTGTACGATTTTTTACATACGATTTTTTTTAAGCAATATTAATTGAATTTAACAAAGTGTATTTGTAACTTATAGCTTTGTTTGTTACCAAGATGTGAGTACCACGTGTGAGAAGATGTGAGTAAATTGCCATGAATTTTGGCGTTAAGCGAGACCTCAAATTAGCAATGAACAATGAACATCATCTTGACAACTGAAATTTAAAAAAAATATAATGATATTTTCCATTATAAGTTAACTTGAAACCATTAACAAAAACGTGTCACTAATCACCGTGAAAATTGCAAACATTTTGGCATATTAGCTCGAAACTGTTGCACTGTTTTGAAGCCTTTATTCTTTGATATATACATGTTGTGGCAATCGAGGGTAAGACGTTCAAGACTCTTTACATATTCAATGTACTCTTTGTACAAGACTTTCAGAAAAAGATAGAAGATTCTGAAATTAAAAGACAAGGACAGATACATTTTATAAAGGGATAGATTATGAAAAAATAATAATAACGGAATGAAGATTGAAATTTTGGAATAGCAGGTTCAGGAAAGAAAAACAGAGATAAAGATATGTTTAGAAATGTTCATACAGAAAATCGAATTAAGGGTTCCAGAAGATTCTTCCGGGTATATAAGAAACGTAATGCGCGCTTACCCGTTATAGTTTAAGAGCCAATGATCGGCTACTTGTATGTATTTGACCAGACCTGAGGTTTTGTACATTGAAGCCCCTATACCTACCATGCATGGTACGGGGACTCACTAAGCTCAAAGTGGTGGACGCGGCGAGCGCTGAGGCAAGACAGGTATCATCATCAATTTTTGACGAACTTTAAATCCTATTGACCACGTCTGCCGTTTTGATATTTCATAATATAGGCTTATTATTATCGGAAAATAAGAATGGCAGACCATTATCGCGCGGTTTTACTTTATAGCAGACAATTTTGAATATACCAAAAAAAATTAAAAGTATTTGACCAGATCTGCCATTGATATATTTTGTTTATTATAGTCTTAAAAACTTATATTGATCGCGGCAGACGTCTTTGCGTATACACATCAATAAATAATATAATTTACTTGCGATTTACTTTATCACTGTGTTTACAGAAATTAATGTTTTTTTTTATATTCTGTATGCTAAACTTCGTTATTTAGACAAGAGAAGAATCACGTACGGCTGTGTAAGTCAATAAACTGGTGTTTCCTTCCAATCCTAAGTGCGTACTCCGCTTGTACGTAATAATATTATAAGCAAAGTTTCAACATATTACTTGCCCCTTATTTTATTAATTTGGTTTTACTGGTCAACGTGTAATTGCTATTTCAGCGAAGTATTATAATAGCAAAACTAATAAATTTAAAGTAGACAGGTTTGTGAAATTTCGGTAGGCTAAATTACAAATGAATAAATTAACAAATAATTAAAAGATATGTTTCATTATGAAGTAATGTTAGTGTCGGCATTCTCTCCTTAATCCCTATCAATCTGGTTTCCGTCCTGGCCACAGCACAACTACTGCCCTCGTGAAAATCACCGATGACATCCGTTATGGTATGGATAATGGTTTATTGACTGTGCTATCGCTGCTGGACTTCAGCAGTGCCTTTAACAATGTTAACTTTGAAATATTACTTGGTATTCTAAGCTCTCTTAACATATCTCCTACAGTAATCGACTGGTTTCACAGTTACCTGTATGGCCGCCGGCAGCGGGTTCGCATCGAGGATGATTATTCATCATGGTGTGAACTCACTGCTGGTGTTCCTCAGGGCGGCGTGCTTTCTCCCTTATTGTTCGCTGTTTTTATTAACTCCATCTCTAATCAACTCACTTCAACCTATCACCTCTATGCAGACGATTTACAAATATATACGCAATCACCTGTCGCCACCTTAGACAAAGCGGTTTCAATCATAAACTTTGATTTTGAACGGATTCTGCAGTGGGGCAAGTCTTTTGGGCTTCATGTGAACCCTGAAAAAACTCAAGTCATCGTCATAGGTAGCTCACGGATGCTTAATAAGGTCGACTGGAGTACCATACCTAGTGTGATGTTTGACGGGGCAATCATTCCTTTTAGTGATAAGGTAAAAAACCTTGGCGTTATATTTGACAGTGAGCTGTCTTGGCGACCTCATATCACCGAATTAAGTCGGCGGCTTTATCTCTCATCCAAATCCCTCAGAAGGTTGAGGAATTTCTTACCCACTACCACCAAAATTAAGCTAGCAGAGTCCTTATTACTTCCTATACTTGATTATGCTGACGCCAGCTATCTAAATTTAACCCAAGAACAACTCGATAAACTTGAGCGCCTCCAAAATTTTTGCATAAGGTTCATATTTGGACTACGCAAATATGACCATGTCTCTGAATTCCGAAAAAAACTCAAGTGGTTGCCAATTCGATTTCGCCGGAATACTCACATCCTTGCTCTTCTCTATAGTATTTTATTTGTCCCTAGTACTCCTGATTACCTTAAACAAAGTTTTGAATTTCTTTCTTGCTCTCATAATCTACGCCCTTCTACCAAACTTAAATTGAACACTCCTGCGCATAACTCAAGTTTTTATAACAATTCTTTTACAGTTAAGGCTATACAGCTCTGGAACGCGCTTCCTGTTACAATTAGACAAGCAAAATCGCTAGCGATATTTAAAACTATGATTAAAAAATACTATCTGTCTTTGGAATATGATATTTAAATTCACTTATAAATATTTATATATTTTGTAGATATGTATTTGTATGGTATGTATATTAAGTATATATCTATGTAATATATAAAATTTATCCATATATTTATATATATAAATATAATTTATGTATTTATTATTAAAATGTAAGTAGTTTGTACTATATGTTACGTATACCACCATCGCCATTATCATATAATTTCATTTCTGGGGTTGTCTGGAAGAGATCGCTTTTTAGCGATAAGACCGCCCTTTGTACATAACTAGATATAATTTTAGTCTTAAGTTCATGTTTGTATTGGTGTACAATAAAGAGTTATCTATCTATCTATCTATCTAATGTTAATATTTTTTTTAAGTGGGTAATATAAACATTTCCAAATTAAGAATGTATGATTAGTTTCATAAAAGCTGTTGCGCGACTGTAAGTTATTATGAGGCATCGTTTTGAACTTAGCCAACTTACTTTAATTATTTTTATAACGTTTATTACAAAATAATAATGTAGGTTTAATTAAAAATATTTCGAAATTATTTTTAAGCCATCAACAATGTTATCCACTTGATAAATGACTGTATTATGAATGCCACTTCAAGTTAATGGCTGGTGTACACGTATTAAGCCTGACGTTTGCATTAGGATTAACGAAACTGGCATGCAGACAATTTTTAGTTAAGTAATAAGTTGTGCATTAAGTGGATAACGATTAATTATTACGGCTTATTCGTAAGTTATCTAAATACTTAATTAATAAAGCAAATGTAAATTGGGCTTTTAAAAGGTACTAAGCTTCGCTCATGTACGCAACGGTGCTGTGGAACATTTTACTTGCGAATCATGGGGATTTGGAATGAGTTAGCCATGACCACCAACTTCCCAGCCTAGGTTTTCCTACAGCGCTTTGATATGGAGTTTTTTAAAAAGGGTGTCATAAAAAGTCTTCGAAGCCGGCAGCGCGTTAGTAACATGTGTGGTGTTGCAAACGTCCATAACCGCTTTCCATCAGGTGGGCCAACAGCCTATTTGCTGTACTCCAGCTATAAAAAAGTCTAATTTATCACTTCATGATTTCGCTGTGGGTTTGCCTGCTTTTTTGATTTTACCGTCAGCTATGTATATTAATGTCCAATTCAAAGTTTCTTAGTTACAGTTCTACATTCTTATATAGCAAGGAGATAAATAAAGAACCCAACAAACTGACTTTCATTCACTGACTTTCAATTCTGAATATAAATTCAATGAATAAATTATGACGTTTTTTTAATTATTTAAATGTAGCGAATAAACAACAAAACATGTTAGAAAGTTAATTCAACGTAAAAACTAGAAAAGTAGATTGGACGTATCGGCCAAATTGAATAAATTCGTTTGAAAGGCACAGCACTGACACTTGACATCCTTGTCTTGTGTGATCAAGGCAACTGAAAAATGACCGAAACGTCGGAAAATTAAAAATCAAATAAATTACTGCGCACAAAACCGTTAAAACATTGTTTTATTATCAGTATAATTATTAACATTAAAATGAATCAAAATCAATCAAAATGAAAATCAGAAATAATAAGTGTAATACCAGACTAAGCTTCGCCAATCAAAAACATGTCGATTTCGCGAACTATTACAACACACACATTTTACGTCAACAAAGAAGCTATTCGAGCGTTGGAATCCACTAAATCAGTAATGGGCACGTGTTGTGAGTAAAGTTAGATCAATAAACGCAGAATAACCGACCACGTCACTCGATGCAACAAAGGTTTCGAGCCCGCAGACGAGCGGTTTCAATAGAAAAGATCGCGTGTAGGACTCACCATTCCCTCAATAGAACACACCAGGGGTGATTCCATCGCATTTTCCAAGGGTTGGAAAATGGGCACGGCAACATCATGAAACCTAGCAGATGGCAAGCAAAGCACACAATATTTCAAATGAATGGAAAATATAACTTATAGGGATCTGAACAAATAAAATATCAGATTCTAATTGTTTCTATGTGTATATATGCATGAAATACGACCACGACAATAAAATATGATTTCTTTTATTTATGAATAAATCAAGCAACGGCATGTATTTATTAAAAAAAATCTAATAGACGAATAAAACTACATTTTAATGGTTTTAAGCGCGGTAAGTTATTTGATTTTTATTATTGCGACCTTAAAACGTAGTTTGATTGTGTATACAAGTTGCGAAAACTTAAGAAAATATTTTGCAATAGACTTTGATGATTTTTTTAATTGCCTGAAGCAGGCAAAAGACAGCCCACCTGATAGTAAGTGGTTACCGACACCTATGGATGTTTGCAACACCAGGGGTGTTGCCAACGCGTTGCCGATCGCTAAGAAATTTTATAACGCCCTTCTTAAAGAACCCCATGTCATAGCGCAAAGGGAAAACCGCTGCGGGAAGATTCTTCCAGATTATTGTTGTACGCGGAATAAATGTTCTAGAGAACCATTGCGTAGTTTAGCGTGAGAGCTTAAAGAATTGGGGGTGAATATCCCGTCGAGCTGTGTAGTTTTAAGAGCGGGGGGGGTGACACCAGATCAAACAGTTGCTCGGAACACTTCCCGTTATACAGAAGGACGCAATCTCTTCGGAGGCTATATACAATTGTATAAACAATTGGTTTGTATTGTAATTATCTAAGCTCCGATAGGCAACCTTCTTCCATTAGGAGAATCTGAAGCTTATGTGATGTAATCTATTAATATCAAAAGTATCCATAATACTTATACATGAATTAAAAAGTGAGTTTATAATCTTGATTTCTCTTCCACGACCAAGCACATGATATATGTCAATGCAATTTGATGCATACGTGGAACGACGTCTTTTTTAAATTGAAGGTTGTTCCGAGTAGGTATACTTATAAAGACGAAAATGACACGGGAATAGTTTTGGGCGTGTGTTGATCTTGAACGCGTTCCGAACGCTCGTCTGAATAGCCTGTTTAAACAAAGTTTATTCTTCGATAAACCAAATTCGAATATTATGTTTACATGAACATTCCAATAGATTATTATTGGAAATTCGTAAAGGTTTACCGGTGGATACTTACACAGAAGTAGTATAAGCTATACTTACATAATACCTGCTATCGTAGGTTTCCAGATTTCCCAATACTCACCATTTTTTATGATTTAACAGTCCGAATGAAGCAGTCTATTTAACAGAGGTCAGTTCAAGGTTAACTTTTTCGTCCTCAGAGTGTTGGTGACACCGAGAGGTTGCAAATGAATAAATGAATATATTATATGAACAGAAGTAAGGGAATGAATATCTCTATCAAGTCTACTCAATAATTTTCAAAATATTTGCGTATATTACCGATATCATATAAAACTTGGATCCAACTTAGCCCAGTGACCTTCACTCTGCCTTTATGGTCACCCCACGTTGTTATTAAATTTCTAATTAAAAGGTGTTTATATCATCACAAATATACACAGTTAAAACAACAATAAACAAATAGCAAAAATATAAAGAGTTAAATAAATTCATCACCTTACTCAGTTTACTAAACTAGGTAGAACGACTGTTTGCCTTGTTTTACCCACCATAACTACTAAAGCAAGGAACACTCACTTGCTATGGGTTGTACTACTTCATTCCATACCTATATTCATTTTCAAAGTAATGTGTCTTAAGAATTGCTAATAACTCTTTGTTATTCTTTACGACAGATCCAAATATTTGCCTTAAAATAGGTATTGTTTTGTGATACCTTACAAGAGGGTTGTCTTCTATTGAATACCTTTCTGGCTTCTAATAGTACATATGGGTTTATAGCTTCGGGTTCCTCAGCGGTTATTATCACGTAATATTTGTTCCGTAACAGAGATAGCCTTAAACAGGAGGGCAAAGACGTTATCAGATAATAAAAGAGAGTATTTTTGTACATTTGTATATAAACAGTATTTAATCTGAGTCTACATTTAATTACAAATACAGTACAAGTACAATAAATAGTCAATCTAAGATGCTAATACGACATGTCGCTTCTTTGCTTCAATAACGTGACATATCCCGATACTCACTTATTTCACTCACTCACTATATTTTGCTAAATTTATCATATTATCACAACTTTCTCATGTATTTCAAAAATTTTAGTAAATTGACACTAAATTTAATTGTAAAAAATATTTAAAATTTGTATAATATGTTTGGGTAAAATCTTTTTTTGAAACTTTAAAAGTGGCGTACTGTTTGGGTTTTTCAAGATACCACGTTATTGAAGCAAAGAAACGATGTGCATCCGACCAAAATCGGATTGAGAATCAATATCCGACCAAAGTCGGAGTCAGATCGTCTCGTCTAACCGTACGCTTTATATTCTAGCATTGATTAAGCAAGCTAAGTAGTTGGGTAATCGATACAAACTACTAATATACAATATATAATATTAACTACTCAGTAATACAAGTCACGGACAATAGTAGAAGATTCTAACACTTTCTAACTCGTCCCTCATTTCCTTGATTTCTGTGTCATCTTTGCATTGTCATCTTAAGAGTACATTCGATGCAAGTTACGATATAATAAAATTACCTTTATGACTTTGTGTCTGCACTACTGGATCAAAATCTTACATAATGTACATTTATAACAGGCCAAAGCATTGCATAAAAAAACTTTCTTTAGTAAATTACGATAACAAATTCACTTTCTTTCAACACCCCATCGAGTAATACAATTTTAACTTTAATTACTAAAACATAAAGTTGATTTCGGAGTATATGTTTTGAGATTATAAATTTCTCGTTTTGCCCCGACCTTCGCCTGGTTTGGCAGATGAGGAATTATTACGTTTTGAGATGCATAAATAACATAACGAGCTGGTTGTGATTTTCGAAATTAATTGCTTTAAACTTCAAAGACGGTTGTTGTGTTTTTGGAAGTTAATTTGATTTACTCACTGACGACATTTATCACCCGGTAAAAATGGCGGAGAGTTTAAGTCTAAGAATTTTCTATCGATCAGAGAAAACGGCATCGAATTCGGCCCAGTAGCTTTTATGTGAATCCCAAACAAACCTACAAGAAATCGCAAAGAAATGCATCATGTT